>CM077806.1:10719870-11251168 GCA_039737535.1 Lagodon rhomboides
TGTGCATGGATTCATCCATAAAATGTGATGAAAGTGGCGATAACACATTCCCACACGCAAAAAAAAAGGGCTTATTGATGCACACAAACACAAAACATGGGTTCAACTGTGGCCCAAGCTACAACCAGCACACTTGGATTGTTTTTTTCAAATGAGACATACTCTAGTAGATGTGATCGCCGGCCTTTTGGGTTCTACCTACCTCCACAGGCCCTATCAGAGGCCTTCAAAAGACAGATCTGCAATCAACCACAGGATGTGATGCTTAAGGATTACAACTGAGTCTTGTCCTTAGAAAACGCAGCCTGTAATTCAGTTTGGGACAAGGATTTGGTTCATTTTGACCAAATCATAATATCTAGATATGTCATCCCAGTATCCATAGTTCTGATCGACTGACAAATGTAAGGAATAACAGGCTTGCATGTTGCAGACATTAATGCATATGTACCTGTGTTAATGATTTATTTGATTCTTAATGTGTAAAACAAGACAGTTTTGTTGTTCCACCGGTGCAGCATGTAAGAGTTGGCCACCTGCCGAATGTCACACCAGGCAAATGGGGAGAAGCTTATCAGCAGAGTAACTGCTAGTTGCTGCAACTGTGATCTGCTGCTAGCTGGTGCCGTGGCTAGCTGGTTAGCATGCTAACGTCAGTAGAAATCTCTGCGATGCAATAAACAGACATCTTTGACGTATCGCTGAAACTTGTATTTTTTTCCATTCCGTTGATAACTTCAATTCATTTTTGGGATGCTTTCAACCAAAGTTCTTACATATTGCGCCTTTAACATGTGTTTCCTTCCTGCCTTAAAGGGGCACTATGTAGTTCTGTAGAAGAAATTCAAACACAGAATTTCAATATTCCCAATATTAGTTCATACAAACAAATCTTTCCCATAACTGAATAAACAAAGCTGTTCCCCGGAACACTGTTTGAAGCTCGAAAGATGGCAGGGTCCGCCAAATATAAACAAAGTAAAACAGTGTGAAACTGTTTGTCCTTTAAGGTCAGTTTGTTTATTCAGTCATGAAAACAAAGACAGTTTGTTTATTTGGTCTGTCATTGGAGATCTTTCTCTTCTGATTAATGTTTCTTTTTCCCGCTAAACTACACAGCACCAATTCTGTTTTCTGTTTTCCTCTTCAAAGCTACACCAGAGTTAATATATTTGTTTCTTTTTCATGAGTTTTTATTTTTATTTTTATTTATTTATTTTTTTTAACTTTTGTTTTTCCAATCAGTTCACTTTCGTTTCGGTTTGTTCGTTCGGTTTGGTCTTTATCGCTTAATCAGGTTTCACTTTGGTTTTGTTTTGACTGCTTTCAGTGTTAGTTTGAGGTTTTTTCCCCTCGTAACATGCGAGGTCAAACCCGTCCGGGGAGAGATTCAAGACGTCCAGAATAGGTATTTATATTACAATACAAGCACAACAGTTTGACTCACGGTGACGTAGCAATCACAGCCTCAACAAACACATACACCAATACCCACTCATACTTAAACTGAAGACATTTACCGTAGAGCTGGTTTTGTTTGTCTTGGTATTATTTATTATTTCTTTATCCACATCTCCCCATATTTCATATCTTTGACAGCTTTGGAATCTCCGCTAGAATTTTAAATGAAGTTCTGTGGGTTTGACCTTTAGCTGCTTACATTTTAATGACTAACTGACTGACTGTTACCACTTTGCCTTGAGGTGTCCTGTTTTTTCATAAATTTGACCATTTTGCCTCCACAATAACAGACAAGAACACACCAAAAAAATACAAAAAAAAACATTAGAAAGCAGCTGTATATCTCAGGATGGCCCCCATGGGAGTCTGGGTTATGTGTGGCTGAGGTTATGTTCAGGTGAGGTTTACTAAGGATTGGACTAGAGTAATGGGCAAACTCAAATCAGTTGGGAAACAGATTCTTGCACAAGAATGGCACCACCTCATGATCCCTGAGTCTGCTGCGTGTTAACAAATAACTAACTCAGCAAGTGATGTCGTCAATAAGTCACTGAGCACTGAACTGACAGAGCTAAAAATGTCTGGTGGAACTGATTTATCTCCACTGTCTCAACTGTTTTATGTAACGGATGTATTTTTTTCTTTAAGCACCACAGAGCCGCGCTTCCCTGAACTGCTGCCTCTGGCTTACAGCATTACATGTGTTATGTGCGGTGGGGGGTTATTATTGAGCGGCGGCTGCCATTGGCTGGCGCCTGAGTCACTCTTCTCATTACCGAAGGTGCGTAATTACGCAGGGCGAGCCTCGAGAAACTTTGGCACTCCTCCACTGTATAATCCGAAGTGTCAGCACTGTCCCCTCGCGCCGAACCGCACGGTGACGTGCGCACGCCGCTATGAGTCAAGGCACAATGCGAGGAAATCCCCAAGGCCGAGAAAACGACGAGAGGGCCCTTTAAATCGACGCTTCCTCGGTGTTGTGCCAAGAGAAAGAGAGATAGAGAGAGAGAGAGAGAGAGAGAGAGAGAGAGAGAGCGCTGATAAACAACAACACTGCTCTCAGAAGCCGCTTTTACCGGATTCGGCTCTGTGTTGCGGCCTCGGCGAGGAAAGGGTGAGCTCACGTTTCTCATATTTAACGAGATTTTTTATTTTTTTGTTACGGGATTACACGGGAAGCGGGCAGTGAACGTTGTTTTGTATAGAAGCGGGCGGAAAGCAGTTTGTTACGGTGAGGAGACGAGGCGGCGGGGGGGCGCGTTACTGTGCCACTCGGCTATTGTGGCGGCCAGGAAGACATTTCCTACACCTGTTAGTGGGAAACACACGAGAGGACATCGCTTATTTCAGTGTAAACAGCGGAGAAGTGTGTGTGTGTTCGTGAGTGTGTGATCGTGTGTGTGTGTGCGCACCGGCCGCTCTCTGACGCACCGCAGCCATTTCTGACAAACGTGTTTACTTTCCTCCACAGGCTGCGAGGACTTTCTCTCTGGTTTCCCCCTCTGCGCTCGCTCTCGTCTGTCGTTCATACATTCATTGTTGAATGCCATTGCGGAAGTGAGACGCTTTTCCACTCGACACGAAGCCCGGCGCTGTGCGGACATCTAGCGGCCGATCGGCAGAAGGCGCCTCTCCGGAGATGTACGGAGCTTCAGGTATCCCGGAGCTCATCCCGCCGAGCGGGCCGCCGCGGCAGCCCGGCCCGGCGGGCCAGTTCAACCCGGGACACCCGCAGGTCAACGGCCACGGCGGCGGGGAGAACCCGCAGAGACTCGGACAGAGGGCGCCCAAGCTGGGTCAGATCGGCCGGACCAAGAAAGGTGAGTGGAGCGGTACCTGTCAGAGAGCGTTTTCGTTTGGATCCCCTGTAAAATGCTGCATCACTGTTCTTATATCATTTACACCCACTCTGATTACAGCTTCTTAATGCCATTCACATCCATATGAACGTGACCTTAACTGATACCCAATAAAAACACCACACACAGCGTTTGACACAATATCAGAACACAGCTCTGAGAAACTGAGAAGTACCAAAAGGTGAACTCTCACTCTGAAGTCTCTTCTCAGAAGGTTGTTTCAGTTCTGTTCTGAAACGAGAAGCTCATTTCTTCAATTTACGACAAGAGGTTATTGAGTAATCATGTTAAGAAGCCCTAAATTTAGATCGTTAGGGGGAAGCTTCTGGGAATATGACTTCAAGTAAACCCCAACAGTGATCATCATCATCGAGAGAGTGAGATACATCCTGGAATCCTTTGACAAATGAAAGAAAACTGCCCTTGAGCAGCATAGTCAAATGCTTCTGTGTGTTAATAGTCTAACTTCAACGGAATGGAGCTTTGTATGTTTTTCTGATGAAAACAGTTCTGTGATCTGCTTCGAACCGACCAGGACCAGCAGGGCTGAGAGAATGATATATGTAGGGGTTTTCCCCATATGTAAAAGGCAGTGTATGTTCATGGAAGGGTCCTAAAGGCAGATTTGTTAATGGTCTGTGATGTAGAAAAATGAGAATCCATCCCAACATCCTAACCCATACTGAAAAACACAATAATTGGGTTAGAATAAACCATGACGTCCAAGAAGAATTACTGAATGCACACAATGGTAACACAACCTCACGTTACCTCCATGCTCTGGTTGTCCTCAGAGAGCAAGAGGACATATTTTTGATTGGGATTAAAATATATATATTTGGTGAATATAAAGTAGGTTTTTTTAAAAACATAGCCAATAGTTGCAGCCCTAAATGACAGCAAGTCTTTGCTCAGTCACGCTGAGTAAGACTCGGTTCACCCAAGAAAGTTTCATAGTCCACAAAACATTTCTGGAGCTTCACAGCAGCTTGTTTTAAAATGTAAAAAAAAGCTACCTAAAATGGCTCCATACAGGTCGTCCAGCATTTGAAAAGAGGTTAGTTACACCCTTTTTAAATCATAAATCTCCAATGTAGCTGCTAAGCTAAAAGCCTTAGCACGCACCTCTTCTGAAGTGTCACGTCAAGGGTGTAAGTAATGTCTTTTCAAATGAATTTTGCGGTCTCGGGGGCTTCTGGAGGCTTGGATCACGCTGGACGACCTGTATGGAACCATTTTATGTTTGCTGATGAGGAGAATGCTACAAAGTAGTTTTGCTGTGAGGCTCCAGAAATGTTTTGGGGACTTCACCTTACTTTTATGGGCATGGGAGTGAGTAGATTAATGACTACATTTTTCATATTTGGGTGAATTTACCCTTAAACTTTGTATGTTACTCTGTGTGATTGAGCTTCCAGTTATCTTAGCTTCACATAAAGACTCGAAACAAGGGAAGACTGTCGGCTAAACCAGATGACAAACTTAGCTCAAATGTTGTATTCTTCCAGTAAAAGAAACAATCTTTTCCTGACCTTTGACCTTTCCTCCTCAGTGGACTTGGACGACGAAGACCTGGACGACATCATGAACAACAACGGCCAGTGTCCTGTATCCCTGTCGCCCATCTCCTAAACTTCACCGAGAAGTGCCAAAAAGGAAAAGAAAAACAAAAAAGAAAAAGAAAATCCTCGGGGACGCCAAAACTCCCCGTCAGCGATCTTGGCCTCGAGCCTTTTGTCAAGTGTCCTACTGAAGCTTCTGATGGCTCAAACAAGGCACAACAAAAAGGGTTCGTTTAGCGCCAGCTGAAGCCTAGGCTCTGATTGTACATAGTGTTTATTTAACTTAACCTTTGGTCAGACTGTGAATGAATTGTATTGCATCGCCCTCTACTCTATACCTCGGTAGGCAGTAGACTTTCAGGACTTGAGAAGGATTGGGAGAGAGTGTCTATATATTTTTCAAAGCTTCTTCTTCACAAGGGCTACATTTCTTAAAAGTTGCACTGAGCTAATGGTTAGATGAGAGGCAGCTCCTCACCCGCCTGTTTTCCGGTGAGGGTTCCCTGATTGCCTGTGTGATGGCACCGTTAATGTGTACCACACGGGTGAAATGTTAAGCTTTGGTTGTGCAATGACTATCACTCTCTGCTCACACACTGATGCAAGTGGTGTAATATTATCCAGTGGATGAAAGCTCGCTATTTACAGTAAAAAAAAACTACTGCTAATTATTTATTGTTTCGAGAAGAAAAAAAAAATGATGAGAAGAAACACTCTGTCGTGTTGTTAATGGCTTCTACATGTTTTTTTTTATTATTATTATTATCGTTTCTGATTGGAAAATGGCTCCAGTCGTCTAGAACTGAGATTTTACTTTATGTTTCCAAATGGTGCACTTTCGTGGGAATGCCTGTTATGTGCAGTGACATGTTTGCAGAATTCTATGCATGGAGTCTGTCGAAAAAGCATCAAAAACACGTAACTGGTATCCTGTTTATTAAGGGCTATGTAGAAGCGTTTCACGGCCGCGCCACCGTTATGCTCTTTTAGGTCACGCTGAGTCAGCGCTTTCCGATTCGCTCATTGTTGGCTCCGAGCTGCTGACTCGGCTTTAATATTTGGTAAACAGCCACGGGATTATGGAGGTTTTGTTTGGGTTTCCCAGTCGGCCAGGCAAACTGTGATTAAAGACGTGTGCGGCTCTAAAGGCTTTGAATAAATTCGCCATGTGAAATCTAACGCTATGCCGGATTGGCCGTTAAAGTGGACCCTGGCCGGCCCGCGGACATGTCTTAAAGAAAAAAACACTTACTTTGTATTAATGTTATCTGCTTGTTTAAGCTACATCCAGGTGGCTCCACAGTGTCTTTGAACTATTTAAAGCTAATGTCGACCTTTGTTATCACAATTACAGTATGAGATCATGGAAAACGAGCAGCTGATGACGAGCGCTCGCCGCTGAGACAATCTTCACACCAATGTTTTTTGAGGTTTTTAAAGATTGCGTCGGACCTTGAAAATGACATATTATTTGTCTGTAGAGGCTCATGCTGATGTCATGTTACTTAGTTGGCTGTGAAGTTGTTGCCAGTTCACTTTTACTTTATTTTTGCGTCATGGAAGCGCTGCGTCACCCGGCTCGCTCATCGACCCAGAGGTCGACGTTCGGGGCTGTGGTTTACCATTTGCATGGAAAAAATGGTCGACTTTTCTTAATGCATCTCGGGAAATAAAAGATGAATCTTTGTGGAATCTTTGTGTTTCTTTGTGTTCACTGGCTGCATTCTAAAACTTTAAATGCATTCACATAAAATGTAATGCTTATTTTTTAAGCGTGGTCTTTTTCCTTTCACTATTCTCAATCTTATTCCCAATCTTGTGTTGACTCATTCACAGTGTGAACATACAGTATGTAGAGGTTGTATATGCTATAACCCCCACACAGTCACATGTAAAGGGACAAACCAGATGAGTTACCTCCTGCCTGAAGCAGGCGGAAAGACAGTATGAAATACATTGTAAGTATTGATGGGGTGCAAAAGTGGTAAACACTTCTTAGGAGAGGGTCTAAGCTCGTCCCAAAACATCAATTATCTCTCCCTCTTGAAGAGAGTGTTTTTTTTTAAATAATGCAATAGGTTTATGGACATCACTGTAGTTATGCCAAGGCAGGATCGAGCATGCAAAGCACTTTGAGCTGCCTAACCTGGAGTCAGGAGTAGTCGAGCTGTCTTAAATACTGTATGGGTAAAGATCCCCTCCAGACATGTTTTAAAACATATTAAAAAAACATTGCTTTGAATAATACTCTGTCTGACGTGGATAAACCACGTCAGACAGAGTATTATTCAAAGCAACGTTTTGAGGAAAAGCGTCTACCTTCCACAATGGCATTCAACAATTGTTAAAAACTTAAGCAAACTTTAAATAATATCTACTCTTTCCTCACTGAAAAATCCCGAATTCAGAAGTTCAGCTGCTGGACACAATTACATATCCTACGTCACTGAAATGTGTCTATAATTGCGTAAGTTATAAGGTATTACTGTATATTATATATTGCATTCATTCTAGAAACTTTGGAGTGGATGTGCCGGATGCAAGGGCGTAAGTTTGGCCTCAGCTTTGGTAGGGACACTGCCCAGCAACCTATCCCTCCCGCCTAGTGTCTCATCACAGAACCATTTAAGACCTCACCTGAAGCCCAGACGGTCCAGCTGTTGCTTCCTTAACCTGCACTACATCTGTACTGGATATCTGAGTTTCCTGAATGTATTTCAAAATAATGCATCAATGAATAAAATGTCCTCTTTATATCCATTACACATATCAAAATTATAAGAAAGAACATTTGGGTAACATCTGGAGAATAACATCTTTACACCTTTAATTATGCAAATCCAAAATTTATTTTCAAAATAACCAACATGATGATGAAATTCATAGGTTACAACTACAAGGCATCCTAAAACAAAGAACTGCAATGCTCATGCCATCTTTATTCCAACAAAATTGCTTATTGACATTGTCAACACCTCAGCTGAAACTCTGTTCCTGATTCATCACCAGCCTGCTCTACATTTTTAGCATCATGTTGCTGTTTTTTCTGTGTTCACCTTGTAATTGCTAACATTGGTTGAATGACTAGAGGGTGATATACTTAACACCAGTTATGCTTTACACAGTAGAAGACTGGTGATATTACGCTAGGCTAGCATGTTTGCATTTGTGTGGGACACACTACACAAACACCCGAATGACACTTTTCCATAGTAGAGTGAGTGTTAATGTTAGGCTAGGAGGCTTGCATTGTGTGGGTAGTTAGCTAACTAACAACAGCCTAGCAGCTAGGCTACTTACTCACTCTCTGGGTGGTGAAATAGCTTCGGATGCCTCGTTTCTTTTTCGGTGGCATTTTCTATCTACAAAGCAGAAACACGGGCAAAAATGTTGAGACCAAACAAAATACTGATGTGAGGATTTACTTTCATGATTTCCTGGTGTATTTACATCAGCACTGTCTGCAACAGCCAGCCTGGTATCTTATCGCATGTGGACAAAGTTCGACGAAATATCCTTATTCTTGTTCTCTGTTAAGGATTTTGACCCAGGATTACTCTAAAAGTACACAGTAAAAGTACTTCATATTATGCATGCAAGTAGTCTAGGAAGTACTTAGTTCAGCAGTGTATCCAAAACTACTTATGGAAAAAAAATTTTTTTAAATTCTCTCGTGAAAGACTGCAGTCTGCCCCACAGTCACTACCAGCAGCTCTTCAGAGCGGTTTCATCATGAATACCGTAAATGTTAGAAGATTCGCACACTAGAATAGAATGTGCGGCTGGTTTGACCAAGCAAACGTGAACCATGGCTGGCTTGACCGCAGTGCCGTCCACGCACTTCCACCACACTGAACAGAGCAGCTCCCGAACTCGTCCGACTCTCTCCAAACGTTTCAGACGTCCGACGTTTTAGCCAGTGTGTGCCGGCCTTTACCGTCAGTCCAGCTATCTTGCAGCAACTCTGCCACACAGCGCGTCTTCTTCACGAGAGGAGCTTTGATGCCTTCATGTGCCGAGAACGTGATAACCCTTCAGCCAATCAAATGGCAGCATATCTAAACGTGTTGCCTGAAGGTTACACTGAAGATTGCGATGAGAGGGCACGTCGGAAAAATAGTTCTATACATATGCTTAATACTACGAATAAGTTTGGAAAGAACATTATATTCAATGCATTATGTAAAAAAAAAAAAAATTAAAAAAAGTTGTTATATTAAAATATATCAAAATATTGGTAGGGACAACTCCCTCCCTCCCAAACTTTGGTTGTGACTTGTCCCTATCGTCCCTATGCAAACTTACACCCATGGCCAGATGGTTGGTCACACAGTACCATCTGGAAATGAGCCGATAGAAACTGTTTGAAAAAGGGCAGACACTTTAAAAAAAATACATTGCAGGTGAATCATCTGTCGATGGCCATCTCTCACGGGCTGGCTTGAACCAATCAGATCATCGGTAGGATGAAGGGCTACCAGCAGCGGAGCCAGTTGGTAAATCGAACTTTTATGGAAGTCAGTCGAGAAAAGAGTGAAAACATCTTTACATGACAAATGTTGCAACATCTTTTATTATTGAAGTATCGCTGGACATGTTAAAAAGATTTTCCCTCATTCATTCTTTATTACACCATTATCCGCTACAGTAGATGAGCCACGTGTATAAAACTATGACATTTAAAAAAAAAAAAAAGACAGCCCACACTGTTCAGAGCATAAAAACATCTTAAAAAATAACACGACTGTATAACCTCTGAAAGCTACGGTGAACTACCGAATGGTATAAATCTACACAGGAGCGAAGAACGCCATTCGACGTCTGACAGAATAAATAGAGGCAGTTTAATCTCATAGTGGCTGATATGGAAGCTATTAGAGCGATAATGGCACGGTGACTACGGAATAAAATATTTCATATGTGAGCAGGGTTTTAACAGACTGGTATGAAGAGCTTGCAGGAGCTGCGGTGAGCGTTATAGTAAAAGGGCCTGTGTGCTGCGGTCACCCTACACACTGATCCCTGTGTGTGAAGTCACACCCTGTAACGTCTATTTTAGAACCACCAACAGTTCATTTAAAAAAGGCTGTATTGTCACCCTGTCTCTTCTGTTGTACAGGACCCCTGAGTCGCAGCCCAGCCACCGAACTGGAATTGATTACTTTCAATTACACGGCAAACGCTAATAGATGCTGATTCTAACGTGGAGGTGCCAGTGTTGGCTATAATCCACCATTTAGGCTACAATTCAAGAGGTTACACCCCGGGGGCCTTCACTACTAAGTCAGGGGATCCAATTATAGTGTATTTGTGAGGATCACTTGTAAACAATTGTGGAATGTATGGACGGGGTGAGAGACCTCGTTCACGATAATCAAGGGGTTATCAAAGGCCTGCCTGGACAAAAAGAAAACAAAAGTCCCATTTCAGTAAATCTCTGCCTCTATGAGTCACGACTTCCTGTTCAACTTCAATTTTACTCTTCGCTGGGACGGCAAAAAAGGGTAGGAGGAGAGGGGGGACTTCTTCATCAGCTTCCTAAAGCAGAGGGCACTCTTAAACGTATTCTTTAGTGCTGCTCGGCGGACCAGAGCGGGAACCGGCCTTGGACGGGTACTTGGATACTTGTTTCTTTCGTGGACAGGAAGCGGCCAACATGGCTCCACCCAGGACATCTAAGAGGGAGCCGCCCCAGGCGATGAAGATGGCGGCACCAAACTCAAACCTGCGACGGATAAGATGGTGTTGACCAGTTATTTCAGCGTAAAAGTTGGGATTTTTACTCTACAAGGTTACAGTTAAAGGGAAAGTTCACCTAAACATACAGCACATTAGCTTAAATTTCTTAAAAAAGGATGTTAATAGTGTTGTTTGAAAATTCATTTAGGATCTGGAGGCTTCCAAAGACTTGAGACAAACTGTATGGACACAAAGGGTACATTTCTATCTAGTCATTTATGGGATAATGGTGAATGTTAATGTAAGTGTAGTAACTCATAAAGTCAGCTACAGCCGCATCTAGGCCTTTCTAACATTTGACAACATTAGCTAACATTAGCCTCTATTAGCTACTGGAGACTGTACCATAGCAGCCAAAATCCTCAGTGTTTTGGACAGATTGAGGGTGTTTATTGCTTCTGAATTTCATTTGTAAGAAGTACAGTAGAATGTGTTATTTATTTGTCACTCAGCACTATGAAGATGTAGTCAAATATCTGCAAAATGTCGAGCAATAAAAATGCACCATCAATTCTACGATGTCCTGTGGTTTTTTTTTAAGTCTAATGTGTAAAGTGGCATTAGCTATTGGTGTGTGATCACTTTAATGAGTTTAAGAAGTAAAAAGTGGATAATTTCCCTGTGAAATGTACTCAACATACAGTATACTTTATATAATTTACGGTATAAATGCGAGCAAAACAAATGAATGCATTCACTCTCTTGCCGAGATTTAGATGAGAATATCAATAACAGCCTCATATCTGTTCTCTTACACATGAGGCTGGAGCCAGCAGCCAGTTAGCTTAGCATAACAGGATGTTAACCCAGTACATAACCATAAACCACATCATGTTGTTATTACACTAAGGTTTTTTGTTTGAATTAAAAACAAGATATAATGTGTTAATGTGTGAGCTTTAGAGCTACTGGTTTTGTCTCTGGACTGAGCCAGTGTAGCTGTTTCTCCCCCGTTTTCACTATTCATGCTAAGCTAAGCTAACTGTGGCTTCATATTTAAGATACAAATGTGAGAGTGGAACTTCTTGTCAAACTCCTGACATCAAAGCCAATAAGCCATTTATCCCAACATGTCTAAGTATTCCTTTAATTTCAGTACTTCTCTTGAACACAATGTGTTTAGGTGTTACTCACTTGGTGTTGACTGGAGTGTAGGGATTGTAGAATGCCCGGATCACATTATGAGCAAACCAGGAGCACGCTACAATGGCACACAGCCCTGAGAGGGGGAAACACAACAACAAAGATCAATTAGTGTATCAGCACATCATCAAAACCTGAGAGGGTAGACATGCTTTTATCCCCTTTGCCGGCACCAGGCAGCTAGCTATCGACTCCAGCACAATTAGCTCTTAGTGTGTCTGTTCACTTCAGAGCCAGTTAGACCTCTTACGTTAGAATCAGTGCCAGGAGAACCGGTCTGATTCAGTCTAATGACCTCTGGAGGGCTGGAGCAGAAGAGTGGGAGGAAGGCTTTTTGGGCTGGGGATCAAACCTCCTCCTACTGACCGTATGATGTACACAAGATCTGAGAAAAATGTGATGATTATGGGAGTTTGGGTGGGTTCTGATGAAATATTATGTAACCAGGTCTGTACTGGTTATCATAGAACCCATACAGTAGCTATGCCATATGGTCAGCAAAGAGTCAGCTGGTTCTGAGATGGTGGTATTGTGCTGGAGGTATTTCATCAGAGCCGTACAGCAGAAATTTGTAGACTGAACAATAATTGAGTCGACACCGTTTTCACATGTACCGTGTTACCATAAATAGTGGCTGGATGGCCATTAGTTGATTTGTATAAATATCTATGGTGCCCACAGAATGATTCCTACTGATTTTAATCGAAGTAGGTCAAAGTATTCACTTATGGAGTGAAATCTCTCAACATCTACAGCACAAGTTGGACTGGTCCCCAGCTGATGCATCCTAAAGAATTTGGGAACCCCCCTAAACATCTGTAGTGCCACCCTTAAGGTCACATTTAGTGACTTTAAATGACCTTTCCACCAAATAAGCATTTATATGTGGCATACAGACATTTAAGTGTATAATGTAGTAATATGCAACTATAAAAACATTTATTTATCAAAAATTGTAATTTGTCCTTTAAAGATACATTTTTATACTGTTACAGATGTGGTGTCATTCAGTGTATGTCATAATTAAAATATATAATGACATGTTTTGATTGCTGATAAACCCTAACTCTAACCCTAACCCTACTTTATGGCATTTAATAAACCATTTATGTAATGTTTATATGCTGCTTGCTGAACAGGGGAACTTAAAGTACAGTTTTTTTTACTTTTCTTGTCACCAAGTAGCCGGTCTGCCATGTAGTTTGGTATGCACATTCATGTCCCCCTCATGATGGAATGTAATCACTTTGTCTTGGGATGTGACAGTGTAAGAAGGTCAGCAGAAGCAGGGACAACAATGGAGAACAGGCTAATGTGGTATCATCCAGTAACACGCATAGTATAGAGGCAAGTATGTGAACAGCTACGTTCATGATGCTGCTGGTTGACGACGCCAATGTGTGGTTCAACAGCAAGTATGTCTCTGGCTTTAGCTTTGCAAATAGAGGTTTATCCCCAAGTACCAGCAAACCTCTAAGTGTTTTCCATGCTAATGAGCAAATTCAAGATTGTGAAGACTGTACCTGCTTAACACCAGCATATTAGCATTGTCATTGGGAGCATGTCAGCATGCTGACATTGAGCTCAAGGTGGCCTAACTGGCAATGTCATCTCTGTGTTGTTCTACCACTTTTTCCACACTGAAATATCACAACAAATATAGGATGAATGGCCATTAATTCTTTATACACATATCTGTGTGTTATAACTAGATTACATGTTTTATAAACCATTTATTGAATGTTTATATACTAATGCTATACATATATAATATTAATACTACATAAGGTAAAATGTTACCAGTTTTCTCAACAACTGGATGAACTGCCATGGAATTTGGTACACATATTCATATTCAGGATGATTTGGTGATCCCTTAACTATCTAACAATTACCTGCAACTGTGTGTTTAGTGCTAATTAGCTAATGTTAGCATGCTAACTACCTAAATTCATTGGGGGGCATGGTAAAGAAAATGCCTGCTTAACATCAGCATGTTAGCATTGTCAATGTGAGCATGCTAGCATGCTGACATTAAGCCCAAAGTAGCCTAACTACAGCCTGAAAGAACTGCTAGCATAGATGTACACTCTTACTCTTAAAGTTAAAGTTTAAAGTTGGCAGTGTTTAAAACATTTTTACATTTTGAAAGCCCTGTATTTCTGACAAAGCTTTAATAAAAGTGTACCGTACTTCAGGTACATGACAACCACAAATACGCTTCGGTCGCTCCAGCAGAGTTCTGCACACAGCAGTTCTTGCAGTTTGTGGTGGAACACAAGCTTTAATTTCTCATCCATTCATATGTAATCAAGTTCCATCCACACTGTCATCAATAATTGTAGTTGTTTCATACAGTAATGGATCCTGTTGTTTTTTATGTATGTTGATTGTAATACTTCCAGGTCTAATTACAACTAGCATGCATCAGACATGTGCAATAGTGGTAATAATGCTAATAATGCACCTAATGCCTGGTTGTTTATATCTGAATATTGTTTATTTTACATCATTTCTGAAATGCCAGCTTTTTAGGAACACACCTTTATGTCTGACATCAAGCAAATGTTGGCCTTTGTGGAATAAGTTTTATCAAACCTCAACACTACATTGACAATGAAGGGGGCAGTTATGCCCTCCTCACCTCCCACTAGTAGGATGATGCCTCCCGTCATGGCGATGCGGGACTTGCGGAGTTTGTCGCTCCCTGCACAGGTGGTGCACTTCATTCCCATACAGGCCACACCCAGACCTGCTATGGACACGATGATGCCCACTATCATCAAAGCACGAGTGGCCTGAAGCGAACCTGGGGTAGAGAGGGAGAAGGGAAAACAAATGGTGAAGTATGAGAGGAGAACAGGAAAAGCGTGTTGGTTCCGTTAGGGGGAAGCAGTGATTAAATGGCCTTTTGTTTAATGGAATGTGGGAGTGTAAAACGTTAAAAAATAAAAAGAAAATACAACACTTTTCAAAAAGACAAAGAGCATCCAGAGTCAAGTAATAAATCCCACTGTATATACAAAGTGTAAACGTGGAAGCACAAACTGGGAAATGATAAGGAGTGACTAACAAACGGGCCTCCACCTATCAGAGAGGCTTTATGTGTGTGTCCAGAGGTTGTGAATTACATTCACATTAGCCCGTCAGGACATTTTAATGTGGGCTTTTCCTGGAAGAGAAACCATGGGATACAGATGAACACACACCAGCACACACTCTGTCTTTTACGCTGTCTCCCCCCCCCATCTGTTGCTGCGCAAGAGGTGGAGGCCTGCTGAAGCACTGCTGTCAGGATCCTCATCTGTCAGTGCCCCCACCACCCCCACCACCCATCCTATAAACCTATCACAGGGTGACCCCCCCCCCCTCGCCTGTCCACCTAGAACCAGTCTGTGCCAGTCTAGGCCATCCCTGCCCTGCCTGAACAAACAAAACCCTCGAGGGAGGGATGGTCGAGAGAGAGAGAGGATGCAAAAGAGAGGGAGAGACTGACTCTAACAGATAGTAAGACATGGGAAACGATTATCACAATGGGACGGATTATATAATAATGTATATGCCAAATATGTTACATATGTTACAAGTCAAAAATATGGCAGTCATAGTACTTTATGGGAAAACCTTAACCCTGAAAATCAAACCCTGAACTAATGTTTTAAAAGAAAGACAGGCGAGACAGGTAATAATTCAAGACAGCCTACCCTTGGTGACCTTATCGACCATTTTTCATCTTCCAAAACTAATGTACATATAATCAGATTATTCAGATTATTGTATAACTGATGAAAATAAGGTATTTGGTGCCCCTGACAGTCCGAGCAAATTAGATCTCTGAACAAGTGAAAATACATGCTGTCAGGTATATCAGCCTATAATTCTCAGTTTTCAGTCAAAATTAACGAAGACACTAGGAGATGAATCATAATTGGCTTCAAAGGTGAAGCCCTGCTGCTTTTCTTGACATCTCATGTCATCAAATGGTTCCAAAATTCTGCAGGTGCTATTGGCAACAATCCCAACACTAGGCTACACTATGTAACTTTTCAAAGCAATTCTGAAGAAAGATAGTTGATTCATGTTGAGTCTCATCCAAAGGTCATCAAACACTGACACTTTGGGTTGGCGTCAGTGCCTGACAACCTTTGGATGAGACTCAACACGAATCAACCATCATTCTCCACAGAGTTAGATAGTGTTGCTTTAAAACCAGTGGGAGTTCATGATTGCGACTGAAACTCAAAAATCGTTGAGACTGTATTTGAACTCACTTAACCCCTAACCTGCAAAAAGTCATCAGTGTAAATCAATCTGTGGCTGTGAAGTCCTCTTTTTGAAAAATGTAAATGACACTTGTAAGGGCATAAAACCAGTAATCTACTGATCTTTACAAATCCAGACGCAATAGTCGAACAATGGCACACTGTCCGTGTCGAATCCTGACCTTTAAAAGCAAAAGTCAAATTGAGTCGTGGATTCAGACAATGGTGACATCCCTAAATACTTGTGAATCAGTTTCGTTTCTGCATGAGAGAAGTTTTGAAGTCTGAGTGTGTGCTTTTGGAGATGTCCAGCAGATTGTTCAGATGCCTGCGCTGCAGCAGCAGAGTTACCATGGCCACCCTTCCTATAAGGTTACATTGCCAACATATTTAGTAATAAGGACCAACTGCAACAACTGTTTCATAGTGGAAAAAGAGAACTGCATTGAGTCTCTGAAGTCACCCAGATGTTGGAGTTTATCTATGTTCATGAAAAGTCTTGAAGATGTCACTCATCCAAGGCTTAGATAAGGCAGCACTTGCTGTATGTGTGCTGTGTGTGTCAAAGTGTGACGGGAAATGTCGGGAGTTGTGGTGGGAGGGTTTCCCAGAATTGGTCAATGTGTGGGAGAGGTTTTCTAAGGAATACTTTAAGGATCAGAGAATAATTCCTTTCAAACTTCTGAGGAAGAGGAAAATGTCCTGCTGTAGTGACAAATTACAATGGAGTGTAATAACTGATAGCAGTGTGTGTGTGTGTGTGTGTGTGTGTGTGTGTGTATGTGGTTAGTAATTACAGTGTGATGAGCAGGGTATATCCCAAGGTGGCAAACTTAATCAGTGGTAACAGTTTGGTCCTTCACTCAGATTGAGCTTTCATGGAGCAGGTGGATCTACAGGTGGTGAAGCTGGAGTCATGAATAGAGAGACTGTGTGAGGATCAACCTGCCGCACTAATGGAGTGAATTTCAGTGTCAGCTGCCGGCAGCGGTGGAAGAAGCACTCATTTATTTTAGAGTAAGATTAGCAATATTTGTGTAAAAATACTGGAAGGCCTAAAAGGACTGCATTCAAGAAACTACTTAAGTAAGAGCAGTGTTGTAAAAAGTACCCAAGAGTAAAATCTAGTGGAGTGGAATTATAAAGTAGCAGTAGAATTGAAATGCTGGATTAAAGTTCAATTACCTCAAAATTGCACTCAAGTACAGTATTTGAGTAAACTTACTTAGTTACATTCCACCACTGAGTAAAAGTACAGAAGTATTAACATCAAAATATATCTCAAGTACCAAAAGTAAAAGCACTCATTATAGAGAATAACCAATTCCATAAGCATTTCTATTATATTACTGCATTATTATTAGTGATGCATTCATGTGTAGATCAATTTAAAGCAACGCTATGTAAGAATTAGCATCGAGTGCCATTTGGCTCGAGTTTCTGTCGTTAACACAAATCCCAGGTTTCTTCACCAATATTATCAGCTGTAATGTCGGGCGAGCTAGCTACGTAACTAACGGCAGCTACAGGTAGCAGCAGTTGCCAGGTTAATTTAGCAACGGGTTAAGCTATCTGCGGATCAGTAAATGGCGTAAAAAAAACAAAACACAGAGAGTTGAAGTCAGAGGAAAAACCTATATGATCCCCCCAGAGGGCATCTTGGGGGGGGGGCTATGTTCGAAAAAATGCCATGAAAGTGCCCTCTTGGATGCCCCTGTGGTAGATAAAGCATAATAAAGTGCCTGCTATGGTGGCCTTTCACTAGACAAAAAATATATCACCACTTTCTGCGTGCAGGTGCCCCCCCCCGATACAGCTGGTGCCACTCTTTTTTTTTTCCTAGCCCCTGGCCCTTAAACATTTTCAGTCCGCCCCTGGACATTGCAACTACAATCAATTAGGGTGTGGAGTGGGACTGACAGGGACACCATCACCTCATTACAAGTTAGTATACTACCAAAATGATTTTGAAGATTCTTTTTTAAGGTGAAATAGTTACCTAGTGTTGCTTTAATAATTTGAATATACAACGCAGCCAGATAAGCCTTGCAATAAATGCAGTACTGAAAAAAAATACAATATCTGCCTCCAAAGTGTGAGTAGAAGTATCACGTGGAAATACTCAAGTAAAGTACTTGATGTACTTAGTTACATTCCACCACTTCAGGTCACAGAGGACTACTCACTGTCGAGCTGCAGGATGGAGTCGTAGATCTTGCACTGGAGCTGTCCGGTGCTCTGGAAGGCGCAGGACATCCACAGCCCCTGGTACATGGCCACGGCCGTGATGATGTTGTCCCCGATGTACGCCGACATCTTCCACTGCGGCAGGATAGTCCCGATGATCAGCGCGGCGATGCCGATTAATGACAGGAAAAATCCCAACAGCTGAATCCCGGAGTTGGCCATCGCTTCCAAAAAGTCTCCTGCTCTGCGTCAACTTCTGTCGGTGGTGTCTGCGTCCCTGTCCTCCTCCTCTCCCTCAGACTGTAAAGCTCCAGATGTTGCTGTTAAGCCCTGAAGTGAAATAAGCCGCTGGTTGTGTTCATGAGTTGTGTAACGGGGGTCTCGAGTCGCATCCGGGGTGTGTGTGTGTGTGAGATGGTGTGAAGTGGGTGCGTAATTATCATGCCCGCTGGCGCATGGAGATGGTGATGCTCTGTGGGAGTAGCTGTTAGGGAATGTTCAGAGCGGAGCAACAGGTCGTCTCTCCACGGCACACCTCGTCCCTTTATCAATTTATAACCTTTTCAGCCGTGCCAAACACTTCACTGGCTCCATTATCACACAAACACTGACTAAAATCACTTACATGCTTGTTCTGTTCGACTTTGTAGGGGGGTTTTACTCTGAAAATACATCTGCATGGCTTGTTTAATATTCATTTTCAATTCAATGGTAAAGTCAGGTTGAATAGCTGTTTCAATGTAAGGGTGATGTTGTGTTTGGAAAAAAGAAAAAAACGCAATATTAAAGATTAGAAAAAGAAGAAAAATGAAAGTTATAAAGCTTCTAAGATAGAAATGATGGAGCAAAATTGGGGTTCAAGATGTTTAAAGGGGATTTCTGTCTTTTTACTTTCGTTCAGTCTGGAGCTTCACAGTAAAACAGCATCGCGGCGT
Source organism: Lagodon rhomboides (assembly GCA_039737535.1). Lineage (NCBI taxonomy): Eukaryota > Metazoa > Chordata > Actinopteri > Spariformes > Sparidae > Lagodon > Lagodon rhomboides. The sequence continues at coordinate 10,739,019 of CM077806.1, forward strand.
CCTCCTGAACAACTGCAAAGTAGATGGGGACTTGTTTTAAAACGTAACAAAACAACTGGAAAAACATAACAAAAACACATATAATGCTCCATACAACTCCTCTGGCATAATCCAAGCCCCTGGAAGCCCCAAGTTCCAAAATGTACTTATTTTACATCCTTTTTTGAGCTGTGGCAGCTAAAAGCGTTCAGTCTGAAGTGGGTACATGAGCTCGAGCTTGACCACGCGATGACGGTGTAAATAACGTCTTTTCAGGTCAATTTTTACTTTCAGGGATTTTAGAGACTTGGATTATGCAGGGCAAGCTACCCATGTGGAGCCATTTTATGTTTTCTTTCCATCGGCATGGAAAGTCACGTCTGCATCATTGTTTGTTGAACTTATCCTTTAAGTATCACTTCCATCCAGCATCATTTGACCCTAAATATTCTTTATTCTTCGTTTCCTTTTTACTTAAAGGTACTACAGGGAACTTTTAACCTGTTATTAAACAGTCTCAGTTTATAACGATGCCTTTGTACGACCTACAAGAGCATACAAGACCATCTGCGAAAAGATTGGCCATGTCTCTAGTTAGTGTAGTTATTCCTCAAGCCTGTCACTGGGTCGGATCAAGACTCAAATCTGACAAAGTGACTTTACTTTTAATTTAAAAAAAAAAAAAAATCAATTAAACCTATTACCTCAAAATTACCAGGTGAAGTAGACTAATAATTTTAAGTTGTTCAAACTTTTTAGCTGCTACAAATTAAATGTAATAGTCTACTTGGTTTTTCTGAGGTAATCTGTGTCCTGACTATTTTAAAAGTCAACTTTTAAAACTCACAGTGTGGTTGAAGCCAGAAAAATAAAGTTTTTTGTAGCAGCTTTAAGTCTAGAAATAGCGTGTGTGTGTGTGTGTGTGTGTGTGTGTGTGTGTGTGTGTGTGTGTGTGTGCATACAGTGTAGAAATCTACAATATGCACACTGACCCATATTGGTGCCATAACTCAGGTGCTGTCGCTGTACAAAGTAGACTAAGCTCCCAACTGTCCCTCTAACACACATCACCAATCACCGGCCCTGAGCAGATTCACGACCTCTCTGTTGTTGGCGATGTGTTAATGAGGTAAACTGCTGTGTCAGAGGGGACGGATTAAATGTAGGAAACTCAGATACGTTCAGGAACAGGGGGACCTGGATGAAGACTGAACGATGACTCAGCTGGCTTGTTGTGTGCAGTCACATATCAACTAGGTCAGCGGTACGACCAGTATAGTTGGTCTGGTTTATCTGAATTTGAAGACACTTCATTGTGGCTGCATTGCCTCATTCAGTGTGTTGTCTTATATCTTTCGTTTTGTCATGTCGGATTGTGAGTTTTGTCTGTTCTTTAGCAAAGATGTGGACAAACTTTTGTAGCGTCTAACTTTTTCTTTATAATTAAAAAAGGGTTACGGCTGTTCAAACTTTCTGGACTCCTTGTTGGAGCCATTTCAATGATGACCAGGGTGGCCCTATGGGAATCGAGGTAGTCTACTTAAGTGTAGGACTAATTGTAACAGAGGTGGTGCACAATGAGGGTCAGGGGCGGTTCCTCATATGGGCAATATAGGCAGTCACCCAGGGCGCTGAAGGTGAGGTTTCCCCAGGGCGTCATGCAAGCTAGGACCGCCACTGATGAGGGTCTACAGTTTTTGACCATGAGATGGTGAAGTTGGTGTGATTATTTTGAAAGATGTTCTTTCTTTTGGTATAATGTGAAAATAAATGGATTGACATATCCAACTATAGCTTTTCGGCAACAACCGGCTGAGCCAGGAAGTCACGCTCCTGCTGAGAACCTTTGGTGGCATTTGGAACCAAGAGGTGGCCTTATGGACTGCGATTAATTATTCATCACTTCCAGAGAGGATCTAAAGACCGCAGAGTGCATCCAGCCGGGCTCACCTTCAGTTTAGCAGTTTAGGCTGAGGCTTCTCTCTAAAGTGACAAAGATGGTCTGTGACAAGACCGCTATGATAGCTATCTTCACAATATGGCACAATGGATTACAACATTAACGGGGCCCCACGTGAGGCGAGGCCTTTGAGAACAGCATGAAGTCACATCCTTTGGACTGTTGCAGAAAATCCGACCTGAGTCCCTCACAAAGAAACCCACAGTCCAGCAGCATTAAACAACTTAAACGGACCGTCCACAGGCTCGCATAGACAACCGAGAGAGAGTGTCACGTTACAATTCTCCCACATATGGCCAATAAAAAGTGTAAATGTAAGGGGGGCTTTAATGTAAGGGGGAAAGGTGGGAAATAATTACTCATGCTTTATAAGTGCATCTAAAAGTACCCAAAACAAGTGAAAGTCAATGCAAATGGACCCAAACATCATTATCTTGATATTCAAGTTTCAGCTCACTTAAATACTGTCTTTAGATGAGATTCATGTTATGTGTGTCCAGCTTTATTCATCAATGGATCCACTGAACTAATTAGAGGTGATTAGTTTACACACTGTTGTCTCTACTAATATCTTACAATAGGATCAGTTCCATAAGTGCATTAACATGCCAGCTGTGGCCCCCTTCCTGCAATGAATAGACAAAAAAACCCGGCAGACAATAGCAAGCATTGTCATTATCAGAGGTCAGCTGTGTGTGTGACTTCACACTGTGGCTAAACAATAGTCCGACAGCAACGGGAGAGGAAGTAATAAGGCGTAAGCCCGGAGGAAGTTATCCCCACTGCCAGGTTAATGGGAATGTGCTGCTCACCTACTGACTGGATTACCAATATAGAACGTAACGAGGCCACACTACAGTGTTCTCACAGCACCGATATGCTTCATTTTCTCACGTCCCTGCCCCTTTCCACCCACCTTCACCCACATTTTTCTCTCACTATAACTCTTCCCCTATACTGTATCCAGCCTTCCGAGTCTTAACCGTCGAGGCCAACAAATGCCTTATTGTTGCTGGGGGGGAGCGACCCCGCAGCTCAAGGAATCTGCCTCACTTTGATACGAGGAAAGAGGAGGAGGGGGTGTTTGAGGGTTGAAAGAGTTGTTAGGGTCAAGACGGAAGGGGGGAGATGAAGGGCATGCAATGAAGAAGAGCATATGAAGGTAAGGAAGGTGAGTATAAAAGGCTTCGTGAGAGGAGGTGGATGAGTAGGAAGAAGATCAGGGGCCGGTGTCGGGCCCACCAGTGCTGTTGCCACTGGTAACCTGATTTATCTGATGTCCTCTTGGCTGCTTTTTCCTCCCAGGTCCTGGACCGCAAAGAACACAAAAAGAACATTGCTCTTTCCCCCCTCTGCTCTCTCTCCTCTTTCCCCTTTTACTACTTTCTTTTTTTCCAAAGCGTAAACACACATTTGTCTCGCTGGTTTAGCCGTTGCTCAACACTGAATAGGGCCTTGAAAGAGAAAACAGCTAAATCAGCCCAAAGAAGGGCTCGAGCAACATTCTCTCGGGGGGCCCTCCCTCCCATTTCGGAGGCCTCCTCTGGGTCTGAAGTGAGCAAGTGGAGTGCAAATCCAGTGATTGAAGTCCTTTAAGTGCCCTTGGAAGTCACTGAGGCATTGGCAATAAAACACGCTGGGCCCACGGCTTTTCCCCGAAAAGCTCCGAGTGCGCAAATGAGGGGGATGGCGCCCTTCTCTGCATGTCCCCTGTCTTTATCACCTTCAGTCTTCTTATGCAACCAGACTTGGCTTTTGTGCAGCAGCAGCAGGACAGGTCCAGTAGATTGCGGTCTTGGTCTTGTGGACTCATTCTTCTCAGGCAATGAGAGAGAGGGGGTCTGTTTTCTCCTCAGAGCTCGGTAAGTGCCTCATGCAGGGCAGAAACATATTTGGACAGGTTGCACACAATGAATACAGTCACAGAGTGTGGCTTTGTGCCGCAAGTCAGTGAGCGTGAAAATGGCAACAGCTAACCAGCTACGAGGCAGCACACTGCAAAGGCCCAATGTTTATACTGAACTGAATCAAGGGTGACCCAGTGACAGTTTCGGTCACTGCACTGACCTTACACAGCGCCCATTGGTTGTTTGGACCCAATGTTAATGGTATTTTTATTTTACAACAGTCGAGTTGTTCACTCAAGGGTGTGCCGGTTTATGTCATGGTCTGGATGAATACTCGATTCGTTAAAGTTGCTAACACTAGCTAAAAGTTAATGTTGCTAATGCTAGCCAGCTAAAGTTATGCAGTACAGTATACTGGGTGCATGCTGTAGAACTTAGCCATCTTTACTTTTGTTTTTTCAACAAACTGGCATCGACCGAGACTTAATGCGACACAGACAAAATATTTTAAAAAAAGGAATTCACAGTCATGCTTTTAAAGAAAAGAGACTTAATTTATTCTGCAACTTTCTACAAGCTCTGTAGATGTATTATTTCTACTCGACATAAACATTTTATTTTTGGTGTTGACCTTTGGTGAACTACAGTGTGTATCTAAAATGAGTAACATCAACCCTGAGCGTAGTCCTTTAGTGCATCATCACCTAACCCTAACCTACCCTATCCTAACCCTAACCTATGCTCCCCGGTATATATTGCTACAGGGGAACATAGGTCCCTTTTTGGGAAAAACAGGGAACATAAGACCTTTTTTCTAAAAAAGGGTCCTATGTTCCCCAAGCAGGGAACATAGGACCCGGGGAACATAGGGATGACCCCCTCATAACTTTGTATCACAAGCATCCCATTTGCTTTTCAACTCACTACTTCAGCTAACAGAACACATGAGCTTCATTTCTTTATGAAATTCTTGATATAGCTAGTCTTATTCAGGGACCACAGGTGCAAATTAGCTGTTTAGCTAATCCTGGTATAGAACCTGTTCTATACATGGTCCCTGTTAACAAAAACCAATAAACTAAACTAAACTAAACTATTGTTGAACATACCATCAAATTTTATTTCCTGTTTGCCTGCCAGTCACAATATTATCAACTATGAATCTTGCTAGCATAAGCATCTTTAGCTTTCAGGCTAATAGCTAGCCCTGCCAGATGTATGATATTCACCTTATTTGTACAATACCTCTGCCCTCTGTATGATCATGTACGATAGTCCGACCATTCATAGACACTTACATTAGTAGTTAGTTTACCCTGTCTCATTTCAATTAATCTCTGACAAGATCAGAGTAGGCATTTCAAAAAATTTGTTTAAATTACACTTTATGACTGGAGTATGATCATTTCCCCCAAAATATGATCATTGTTAGGCTCAGTTAGTTTCTCATTTTGGCAATGCTGCTAGTTGCTGAGCCAGAGTTTAATGAGCTTAGCGGACTAGTTTTACCTCCTGTTGTCAAGTCGCATCTAAGGTTCTTCCTATTAACTTCAGCAGTAGTAAACAATGTTTTCATTGCATAAGAACTTTTTGAAAGGTAATGATTGTTCCAGCTATTACAAACCCAGAGGTCCTTCTGAAAAATGATCTCAAAATGCATGAAAATATTAAATTTTGGTCTTTTGGGGGGGCAAGCGACTGTGGTATAAGCAAGATAATGTTCTAATGTGAAACTGTCCTATGTGCACTTCGTCCATTAATTCCTGATAACGAACACCTCGTCAGGCATTAGCCCTCATGTGAAAGGCCCTCTCACCTCCTACTATACATATCAGCAAGACATCAATGCTCATACTAAATCACTATGAATGTCTTAATTCTCATGGCTGCCTCTATCAACAAAAATGCAATAACAGAAATCCAAATTTGGGATTTGGGAGAAGCAGAAGGTCACACATAGTACTGTTATTACCAATCACAGTCAGACTGAAGTACATTCAACTGACTCCTGTTACACAGATGGGATTTTGAGGTCCTAAACAGGGAACAGTTCAAATGAATATGAGTGATTCTTAGAATAAAAAAAGTTAGTCTCCACGTCATCTAACTGTTAAATATGTTTCATGAGCTTCTGAAGAATGTTTGAGCTCTCCAGGGATCCTAAACAGAACATTAAGGATACATCTTCTTATATTCATATTTTAAGGGGAGACTGTTGATCAGCTTCCTCTCAGCAGCCATGTTCTTGTCTTTTGAAGTACCATTATATTACTGCCCTCTACTGCCACAAGACCAACATTACAACCACCAAGTGTATTCACTGCTCATGCAGAGGTCAGCAGAGAGTCATAATCAAGCTGGTGGGTTCCTGAATGTTCCACAGCGAAGGTGACAACACATAAAAACAAAGGCTGTCGCTTTAGAGAAACATGTATTTAAAGCTTTCAGACTCAAATAACAAAGATCACAATCTGTTAAATACATGATTTAGACAAAAAAAGGGAAATAATGCAAAAAAATGTTACCACACAAACATTGAGCTTCTGCAGATCTATACATGGATTCTGTTATCACATAGGTTGTGTTTCAGGTGTGGTTTACGTGGTTCTACTTTGTGCAACGGTGACACACGTTCTTCTGTGACCATCCGAGGGCGACAGCACAGATATGGAATAGGCATCGAGATATTTATGGAAAGTTTGAGCTGGTGATCCCACAGAATCAAGAAGTCAGCTGATGACCAAACCCAGCGCCAGCTGTGTGTGTGTGTGTGTGTGTGTGTGTGTGTTTGTCTTTTATGGGAAGGGGTCATCGGGTGTATAGTTGAAACTGGCATCCAAGAACATTGCCAGGGTGCCCAGGGTGGTGATGATGACAAACAACCACAGGAAGAGACGGTCCACCACCAGGGCGATGAACTGCCAGTCTCCTGTCATCTGGAGGGAACACACACACACACACACACACACACACACACATACTATAAGCACTGAGTCAGCAGTGTACTGTTTGTATGCAGTGACATGTGAACATCATCGGGGCGTGTTTGGAACACTGTGCTCAGACGGACTGCAGTAACAAGCTTCCTGACGGCGCGTGTCGTGTCCTCTCACCGTGTCGTCCGTGTCCTGCTTCTTCAGCTGCTCGGCCATGTATGTGACGGCGGCGATGGCCGACTTCAGGTTGGGAGGGAGGATCAGGCAGAAGCTGTCGGTGTTCGGGAGCCGCTGGAGCTGCACCGTGCTCTCACATCTTGAAACACAGGGGCACACAGGGGAGGGTGGAGGTGATTGGGGGAAAATAGAAAAATATGCATTGAGACGCTGACATTCGACTGCAACAAGGAATTTAGGCTTTTCCTAGACCGTTCTTTAAAGCTTCCTCCGCACATACATTCCAGCTAATTCCAAAGGTTACAAGATACAAGTTTTTAACACATAACACTGTTCTGACGTACTGTGTTTGTGTTTGTAGTTCGCTCCTGCATCACACCTGACAAACTGTCACAGAGCTGGGATTCGTGTTTACAACAGTGGCGCTGCACTCAACAGCTGTCGCCCAAAATTGAAATTTCTACATAATGCTGCTTTAAGGTTTTTTTTAATGTCAGGAGAAATTTGTCTTGGATTAAGGGAACTGAATCAAACCAGACATTACAAAAAAATACAAAATAAAATATAGATTATAATATATATATATATAAATTCCTATATATATTTACATACACTCATAAGAAACCATTCATAACGTATTCATTATATGCAGTTTTCATTCAAAAACAATTCAAATCCAAAGTATAATTACACATGGACACGTCTGGGGCTGTTTGTCCCATGTCTCAGTCGTGACAGGCATGTCCTCTACCAGAAGTTTCAACACGCAGCGACACCCTTCACAGATGCTCCCTGAGCCCAGATTTATGTTGTGTATGTCATGAGTCACTGGCACAGCATTGTTCACCCGTGCTCTAACAAACCACCACTGACATTAGCTGTCCACCGTAGGACGAACGGCGCGGACGTGGACGTCAGTGTCGTCTCTTTCCTCGTAACGCACAGGACAGTGTCCTTGTGTACCCTCCATGGACACTGACAAACAAAGCTACTTCGGGCCGCCTCCCGCAGCTCCTCTGAGCACTGAGTGACAGCAGCAGCACACTCCTGACGCGGAGGCGACATTGACACGACACCGGGTCAGCATTGACGTGATGCCGTGACCTTCGACCCCCCCCCATTCTCCCCCCTCACACAGCTGCTCTATAAACCAAAACATATGAGCAGAGACAGAGTCTTACTGACAGCGTTCCTGTGGTGCCTTCATGGCTTAGTGAGTAACCACTCAACCATGAATGAATATCCTTTTAAAATGATATCTATATTGTGAAAAACATTGAAAAGCATTTTCTTACCATATGTCAGTCTTTGTTAATCAAATGAATGGTTTATATATAATTAGATTGTGTTAAGCTCAGGTTCAAATTTGAATTTGAGTTAGAAAAAAATCTAATATCAGCACTGATAATAATAATAATAATACATTTATTTTATATAGCGCTTTTCATGGTACACAAAGACACTTTACATGATTAAACAAACAACACACTAAAAATATTAAAAAAGAGACAAGTTATACATTAAAAGCAGTTTTAAGAAGGTGAGTTCTCGTGAGTGTTTTGAAGGTATTGAGGTCTGTACAGTCTCCGATGTGTTTGGGGAGTGTCAGGCAGGGTGGTAATGGCTGAGGTAGGCTCAGTCGACCCAGGTTCGGCACTTGGTACAGTGAGATGGAAGTGAGCGAAGTTCATGTATATACTTAATTGTTGCTATTCTTCAAACAGAACAAAGAACAGAGAAGACTGTGGAGAGCTATACCAGTGACAAATACTTGAATTGAATCCGTTGTGGGACAGGGAGTGCAAGGAGAACAAAGGCTTAAATACAGACACAAGTTACTACCAAAATCAGAAACCTGTATACAAGGCTTTACAGGGGAGGAAACACTTTCTTTATTTCACTTGCATTTGGCAAAAAACCTAAAAAGTTCACATTTTTGACATCTGACCCAACAATATAAAGGTCCCACAGGCTCGTGTCAGATCACAATAACACAGGCTGAAGCCAGCACTTAAATAGGGTGTTAACTATAAGCTACAGATTCCACCTCCTCCTGCTGCCCTGCGCACCCCATCACCCCGTTCACCCTTCACCTCCTGTAAAGCCTGCATATCCTCAGTGTCAGGTGAAAACAGTATATTTAAACTTCTTCTTTAAACTTCAATCTTTTTTTTCATGTTTGTGTATTTAAACATTGGATTCTACAGTGGGGTGAACAATCCAGACTGTTCTGAGTTACTGAAAGTTGGCATTTCAGAAATTTTACTTGGAAACTGCAGAGAAACATATTGCAATGGCATATTATCGGGCCCAGTATTGAGCATTTTTCCAACTACTGGTACCTGCGATTTTTCTGTCAGATTGCAGATAAAATTAACGTAATTTAAAAATGTGATGGCTAATTTGAACATTTTTACGTTTTGCTCTCACACAATCAATATCTGATTGGTAACGCATCACAAATAACAGCCTATAAACAGGGTTTTGTTCCGTCGTCTGTTGTCCGGCAGCCCCCCCACCAGCTGCGTTTTGAGTCCGGCACAGCTTAGCGCTGCCAGACAGCTGGAGTCGCGAGCAGTAAGGAGGAGTTCCTGCCATAATTACATAATCACGCGCGACCACAGTTATAGGTATGTGATATAAACACAACAACACAAAGTGTTCCCAACCGAAGGATGAGAAGAAGTGCTTGTGTTTTGACTCTTTTTTTGAGTTTGTGCTGGCGTCAAGACAGAGAGTTTTATTTTGAAAATTAACCGGATTTCATGTTGTTGTTGCGGTGCATGACTTCCTGTCTGCTCTGTGCTGAATTCGGCTGAATTGCTGCGTCGTGCTCTGGTATCCGCCAAAAGTAGAAGTCCTGTATATCTGCTCCGGAGGAGATACACAGTGCAGCAGACCTGGTGGAAGTTAACACATAGACTAGAGTGAAACCTATCGCTGGAGCGATGCCAGACCGGACACGTATCTGGTGGAATCGAGGGGTAACTGTAAATGTGTGGAGAGGAAGAAAAAGTAGTAGAAAATGGAAAGTGCCTCAAAGTTGTACTTAAGATCAGTACTTGAGTAAATTATACTTAGGCTTCCTAAGTATAATTAGGAAGCCTAACATTTTACCCCCAGCAAAATGTTCTAAATTTTGACTATAATTTTGTTTCAAATATCAGTTATCAGTCTCCTTGATTACTTATAATTGGTATCGGTATCGGCCTCGGTAAAAGTCATATTGGTTGACCTCTAAATGGGATCACACCATTATACCACACCACTACTTGTTAGTCATTTATATCACAGCCTGTTTTATCCATTAATATTTCTATCGACAACAAGCGGTGTACTGAATGCCAAACATCACATTATTGAACACGTGTAATGGAAAGCTTTGACTTCTGAGCTGTTCATCAGGTTTCTCTCTCGCTGCCCTGTGGAATTAAGCCACGAGACTGCGAGACTGCCAAAGGAGGATGGCTGGTGCTTTGTGGCGGGTGCCTGCGGGCGGAGGGGGGGTATGACGGGCAGGTGGATGGTCACAGGGGAAAGGGTTTGCCACACCTGCTCTGCGCCCGTGTGTTTTCACAACCACATAAGGAATGACAGAGGTCAGAATGAGGCATTTGTGTGTTATATTTGCACTCGTAGCATACGTGAGAGATTTTAACACACAGTGAACAGAGATGATAAGCTGACGTGTCGCACCAAGATTAGAACATGCTGGTATTTACAGCATATACAACCAAGATGCAGCTTCGAATGTGCTCTCTGCGTAACGTGTTCTTTTAATTCCACGTGTACACGTCTACAGTTTAAGATGTAATGACAATCATGTTAACTTTCTAATCTAAAACTGTATTCTATAGTTTCACATAGATTTCAGTGTGTCTTCATTTGTCTTTATATCAAAATATGGCCTTTTTGTAAATCTACTTTCTTGGACAGTAGAGTATACTGATTTATAGCAGCTAGATGCTCTCATGTCATTGGTTAACAAAATCAGGATGCATTCTGGGACATGCAGTTAATGGACACTGTCCTTCCGTAATGCAAGGACGTAAAAATGTATTGCGCAATTTAACTCCCGGCTTTGAGTTTGACATGCAAACTATATTTTTTGATTATTTGTTGTGATTATCCCTCATTTCTTCATTGATTAATTGCCTTGCTTATATTCTAACTTGACTTTTTATCTTGTTCATGCAGTATTCTTTCCACATAATTACATGAATTTTCCTTGCATTCTTGCAGTTCTGTTTATCTATTTGTAAGCCAGTCTGGTCAGTTGTTAGTCTGCTCGGTTATCCAATCATCTGCTCATCTGTCAGACTACACAGGCCCCTGATAAGGATTCTAACCAGCTCCACCGGCTTTTGTTTCATCCTATATCACTGTTGTCACATGATCTAAAACATTACTAAATCAGGTAGAGAGAGACCTCTACATCGATATGTGTCCCCTCCTGAAGGCGGCCGGTTAAACACCCCAGTGCACCTGTCACACTGGCACTTTCGGTGCATGTCTACACTTGCGGTCCATGTGTGCGGTGTATACGGGGTGAACATTGCCCATGACGCTAATAATGTGCAGAACCTCTGGCACCAGGGAGGGGAAGGCGTCAGCGAAGGAGCCGGACGAGTTATCGGAGTCACGCGGAGACGGCGTGACAACAGATGGGCCGTTGGACAATATAAATGTGCTCCTGTAGGAGGTGTGTGTGTGTGTGTGTGTACTGTACGTGTGCATTTTTGTGGCCACGGCTCAGGGCAGAGCTATGTGCCGCTCTACATGCTGCATGCCATTCACATTCCACGGCTTGTATTCATTACTGCGGATACACGGGGCCCTTCACACTGTCACACACACACATGAGCATGTATGGTGCTGTTACTGTATGTACGCTTTGTTTGTTCACATGTGGATACAGCTATGCAGAAAAATCTCATAAATGTGTTGTAAAGGACAGACAGCACCTGACCTATTATCCCTCTGACAGAATCACAAGATAAAGAGCGATGGGCGAAGCCAAATACATCTACAGGACACACAATGGATGATGGTGCCTGACGGCCCGGCCACCATCTCTTCCACATCAAAACCGGCAAAATCCTCCCCTGCGTCGATCACTCAGCACCGGCCTTCCCTTCCACTCATCTACCCCCATCTATTCTACACCCCGCCTCCACCTCCTTTCTGTGGGATTACCCCCTAATGCCCAACCTAAACAGAGGCTTATTGGCTGGCGACTGCGGATGCGGGTGTGGGGCTTAGCCGGGGCTGAATTTGATGCCTTTGGAAGGGGATGAGAGATGCCCAGCACCAGCCTGGCTCGGGGGACTGCGGAGCTGTTTATGATGCCGCGGCTGGGTGGCAAGGCTCCGGCCTACTGGCAGATTAGCCAGGTTGAGCCTGAATGCTTGAGAGACAGCACAGTTTGACGCAATCTTTTAGATTGGGAAAAAAAGGTATATTTTGATAACCTTTTTCGCAGGTTGCTATAAAGTGACTCATCCTACAACCAGCTCCTTGAAGCTTTTGACGCTCACACCTACCCACAGTAAGTCAAGGAGAATGGGGAAGTCCTGAGCTAAATGGACTGACTTGAAAATGTTCCCAACATTGCTCAAAGTTAACTTGTTCATGCAACAAAATTACATCCCGATCACGTACGTAAAACGTAACGCAAACAGTGGCTGAACGACTGTGTCTCAATCAACCCTTCAGACCTCAACATTCACTGAAAACCCAACACCCAAACCTGCCCCAAAAAGTCTCTATAACATAAGAAATGAATGCACCCAAATTAGACGTGTCAAAATATATGCTCATACTATTTTACATAAAAAACTAAATGTAGTTATTAAACTGTCTCACACTTTGACAACCTCATGATTGACAAATATTTCATCAGCTCCTGGATGGACTGTCATGTTCCTTTATGTTCCCGCAGGACGAACAATACATTTGGTGATCCTCTGACTCCTCCTTTAGTGCCATCATCAGGTCAACTGCTTTGACAAATGCTTGTGACCAAAATTAATGACATCCCCACCTGCGTTTTGTGCCAGTTAACAAAGGCTAACATGCTGCTGTAACACACTAACCTTTGTAAACATGGTATAACATGCTGGCGCTAGCATTTAGGTATGCCACGGCCTTACAGAGCTGCTAGCATGGCCATAAACTGTAATTAACTGCTCAAGCAGGCCTGAAGACAAACATAATACAGCAGGTTGAATATCGAAGAAGCAAGCTTGTAAAAAATTATCCGCCCTCCAGCCCCACCCACCTCGCCACACATGCTTGCATATGCAGCATGCATCAGCTCTGGCATTAGCTATTTACTTCAGTGTTTCCCACACATTCCTTTATTTGTGGCAGTCCGCCACAATGTCAAAAGCCAGGTGCGTAGTTGCCAGACCGTCTCACTTAGGCCCAAAATGACTTTTTTCCCATAAGCTAACATTATGAAAGACATGTCTGTAAATTGGTATTTAATTGATTATGAGCCTCATAACCCCCACAAAATGATTTGTTTTACTGTCAGAATTTGAGCCATTCAGTCCAATAAAAATGGGAAAGTCTAGAAGAGCCACACGATTCAATGATTTTACCCCCATTCAAGTTAGCTGGGCACTAAACCAAGTCTCAAGTGTGCATGCTGTATGTCGTGTCGAATTTCTGTGACTCAGTGACGAGTCCCTAAGAGTATTTTTCTAGCGGCTTCATGGAACAACAGGTACTTCATCACAGCTAAGCTCAATTCTAATATGTGAGCATGCTAACATTTCCTAATACTCAGAATGAAGCCTATGTGCAGAGTTAAGGCCTTTGATCACTTGAGACTGTTCTCAGAATGTGAACAACCGGTCCACCCCATTTGGTGTTACCCAGCGGAATCATTAATCCTGCTCTATTGCTTGTCTGAGAACCTTTCATGCGGCTGAATTAAATATGGTATTCAATATGTGAGGCTGAAGGAAGTGCACACACTGTTACTGTCTTGGCAGATTCCCTGAGCTGCTGTGGTGACGGCGGTAATTCTGCCAAGTCTAGCACACAGTGTACTTTACAATAATAGCTAGGCTGGCATCAGAGCCAACTTTCGCACTTTGACACACTCGACAAAGAAGATTCATGCCTGTGTGGGCTTTTATTAACATTAATAGAAAGAGCTTTCTGCTGGTGTAATATCAGGATCAGTACATCTTAGCCCAGAGGGAGGCTGGATCAGGATGAATGACTTCACTTCAGCTCTATGCTGTTTAATAGTCATGGCAGGTAAGAATATTCTCTCACTAACTCAAACCAAGAGTCTATTCCAATTAAGTTTGTTTGTTGGACTTCTTACAATAGCAGAATAATCTTGTCTCATTCTTAATATTTGCCATTTATCAAACTTTATTTACTTTGTGCAAATGAAAAATAAGTGTGACAAATGTTTCTATGAAAGGCCACAGGGGACAATAAAATAATAATGTAAACTTAATACATTTATTTTATATAAATGTATTCAATTTTCCAAATGATAAATTACAATCCTCCTCCTCTTGAAAAAACTAAAAGTTATCAGCTTAACCACAAAATAGAAATCAGTAATACAGACCAACATACTCCTTAGAGAAGATGGTCTTTAAACACAGCTATTGTAGCGTTATCTTTGGATTTGATCCTAAACATATGTATCTATACTGTAAATGGACAACATTATCACACTGTGGGTTGGGAAGAGTTATGCTGTATTTTAAGGGGTTGTAAGTGTTACCATGAGAGTGAACTAGACTTGATTGAATTGATTAAATTATCATAGCACATTTATAACATACATCATCATTAAAGCTGCTTCAGGTCCAGCCACTGACCATTTTTGTGATGTCATTCCTTTGCAACTCAGGGAAAAAGACCAAAAAAACATGCATATGAGAGTAGTAATGATTTCAAACACACATTTAATGTTGCGAAAGTGTATTTGTTGCCTAAACCTAACCATGTATATTTTTTAACTAAACCTAACCATGTACATTTGTTAACTAAACCTAGCCATGTATATTTGTTGCCTAAACCTAACCATATGTATTTGTTACCTAAACCTAACCATGTATATTCGTTAACTAAACCTAACATGTATATTTGTTGCCTAAACCTAACCATGTGTATTTGTTATGTAAACCTAACCATGTATATTTGTTACCTAAACCTAACCATGTATATTTGTTGCCTAAACCTAACCATATGTATTTGTTACCTAAACCTAACCATGTATATTTGTTACCGAAACCTGACCAATTATATTTGTTGCCTTAACCTAACCATGTATATTTGTAGCCTAAACCTAACCATGTATATTTGTAGCCTAAGCCTAACCAAATAGCAAAAGAAAACTGGAAAGAAACAGAAAATAATTAGTAAAATGTGTGTAAAACTTGTAAGTCAGCAGTATAATAATATGTTCAAAACAGGATATAAACTTCAGTCTTCTCCCTGAGACTTCTATGCTTAACCCATTCAGCCATGACAACTTGCAGTTGAAATAGTTATTGTGCCCTAACCTCGGTTGCAAACCTGTGACATCACAACAGCGTGATTGCTCAGTTGCAATGCTGGTCCTGGTACAACATTAATCATGATGTTCGCAAAACAAAACCAACATGGAGTATCAGATACACCTTGATAAATGATTTAAGAAGCAAAAGTGCTTCATCTGCTGTAGACTATTTGGACATTCAGTGCTGTTTTTTTAACAAACATTCTTTCATATGATGCTTGTGCAGATTAAGCCATGTCACAGGTAGATTCCTCGTTAGTAAATGTGGCCTTACCTGCCTCTCCAGGGTAAAACTATATCAGGGTTGATCTTGCGAAAGAAGTACTCTCCTCCAGGCTGCCTGCCACTGAAGCATCGGATGGGCGTGTCATCATCAGACTCAGTCTCTGTCTCCAGAAGTTCTTCCTGGATTGGCCTTGTCATGCCGATGTACTTGGGCAGGAAGTGAATGAATACCTGCAGATTTGAGGTAAAGAAATCAGTGAAATCAGAAACCTAAAAGTATTGACATGGCCGAGAGGAATGCTCAGTTAGTTTCTATAAATGTTAAAACTAGCCTCACCCTTCGAACCCAGTTTGGCATTATGTGTGTGCTGGGAGTTCGGTGATGCAGATTGAGGACGACTACACTTAGGATGACGGAGAAAGTGACCAGGATCATGGTGAACATGACGTAGTTGACAATAATCGGGATGCCGAGGGACGTCTCGGGGACCCTGTCAGCCAGCAGGAGCATGAAGACAGTCAGAGCGATGAGGACCGAAATGGAGAGAGTCATCTTCTCTCCTGCGGACGGCAAGGGAAGTTTGGAGAATTAATCATGACGGCCAAGCAGAAAATGTTACTCCGCTGGGTCCTGTTTCATGTTGACAAGGGCAAACTTGAACACATGACTACATTTGACTGGTCGTGTGGGTAATTGTGTGCTTGAATAATTGGTTTTGTCTTTCAGAATGTTGGATAAAGGCATGTTTGAGAGTGCAGGCTTCACTGGTTGGATGTAGGTAAGAGGACAGTCGCCTGATTTAGTCCTGTGTCATGAGTTTATACTTCAAAAGTTCAACGTGTTCAAATCGTTTGCCATCAATCCTGTTGAATCTATAGTTTCTGCTATGTCAGTGAAACATCACTCTGGCGTCTGGCCACAGAATACAAAAGATTGACAAGATGTATAATCCTCCTCAAGGTCACTTTCCTTCAATCTATAATATATCAGTGAATTCCTTCAAAGGTAGGTGATGGAGCAGTCAGTGTTAGACACATGCTTCTTGTCATGACATCAGACACTGCAACAAGGGGTTAGTCTCCCTTCCTCCATCCCATCTTGGCAGGGATGAGTAGTCACCATGTCAAAACATGTCAGATGTGCTGACCTGCTCCGGGAGGCAGGTAGAAGACAAATATAGCCAACACGCTGGTGAGGATGCAGGGCACGATGATGTTGATGATGTAAAAAAGAGGCTTCCTCTGTATGATGAGGTAGAAGCTGATGTCCTCATACAAGTCGTCCTTAACGTTCTTTCTCGAGGGCTTGTGACAAATGGCCCATTCTCCATTTTCTGTGGAGAGAGAGATGTGAGAGGTGATGAGGAAGCTGACATGAGGTGAGCCATTTCCCATAATGTGTAGATTACCCCCTTTTATTCCCTTTGTTTGATAATGCTGTGTCCTGAAAAGTCAAATAATATGTGTGCTTATTAGCATTATGATGCATATTTAGCACATACATCATGATAAAAAGTCACTGTGTCATTATTGTATCAGAAAAACAACCTAAATATACAAGAAATATCACAAGGCGTACATAAACAGGCCTATATGTGGGTTTCACCAACCGGTGAAAGCGTTCTCATCTATAACAATCTCTTGGATCTCTTTGCCGTTATCATCCAGATAATACTGCAGTTCCACCTCGGAGGAGTCATATGTGTAGGAGCGGAAAACCATGCTGCAGTTCTGCCAGTCAAACGGGAAGTAGGACACCTGTGGGAGGGCAAAAAATTTCGAATTGCGACATCGATTTTCAAAAGGAAAGAGAATTATGCACAAATATTTCTGGGTAAGGGGAGACATGGAACTAAAGTTAAAGTAGTTATTGAGGGGGGAGCGTGTCTATGTTCCCCTCTTTTTAAAAAAAGGGTCCTATGTTTCCCGCTTTTCCCAAAAAGGGTCCTATGTTCCCCGATATGTATGTAACAGACCGGGGAACATGGGACCCTTTTTTTAAAAAAGGGTCCTAGGTTCCCCGGTCTGTTACTTTTTCCACCATTACTGAAAAATTCCATGGCAAATAGGCCTATGTAGGCCTACGGGCTAACCCTAACCTTACCCTACCCTAACCCTAAACCTAACCTAGGACCCTTTTTCAGAAAAAGGGTCCTATGCTCCCCGGTATGTATTGCTACAGGGGAACATAGGTCCCTTTTTGGGAAAAACGGGGAACATAAGACCTTTTTTCTAAAAAAGGGTCCTATGTTCCACGCTTGGGGCTTGAGGGTTGAGGACCCGGAGAACATAGGGATGACCCCTTGAGGGGATTGCGCTTTTGTTGTCTGTGTACCTCTATAGAGCAGGAGCTGCGGTAGATGGCTGGTGGAAGCCAGTTGACTGTCCCATCGCTGTAAACCAAGACATTGACGTAGAGAGCCACATCAAACTGACCGTCGTTACTGTCGAAATAGAAAGACAAACGTTACGCTCTTATTTCCATGACTTTCACTTTTACATTCTACATCCTGTAAAATGTGTTGTCCTTCTGTGAACTATTGATAACATGCATCTAAAGGTCCCTGTCTTTTGTCTTGTAATGCAGGTCTTGTTGTTAATACTGTTAAAGTATTGTAAGGTCCCTCCAGGTCTAGTTTATTAAGCGTTAGTCAGATTTTTAATGCAAGCATTTAAAATCGCATCGCCAATGCTACATGTTAGCTTAATGCTAACATCTACATGCCAACATGCTCACATTGACAATGCTGACACGCTGATGTTTAGCAAACTTTAACCACGCCCACAGTCATAGTTTAGCTTTTAAGCATGCTAACATTTGCTAATTAGCTATTCGTGAAATTAATTTCTGTACTAAATTTCATTCATATTTCACCAAAAATGTCAATGTTATGGTGGTTCTATAAGTCATGGGGCTGGATGAATCTTGACAACAATATTTCATGCCAGTTCATATAATAGGTGAAATATCTCAGTCTTCTACACCATTTAACTGACATGCAATCCTGAGAGCTATTCTCCAAGTTTGGCTAAAAGCTACAAACTCATGTATTTTTGCATTATAAAGCGAGTAATGTTTTGCTTTTTAATAGAAGATTTGTCTTTAGGGCAAATCATCTGATGATGGATGTTACGGATCTCTCATTCAAGAGTCTTGGGCTATATTTAAATAACGGTCATATAGTGGTTTTATTGTTTCGATAATGTTTTATTTACATGTTCTCAAAATGTTCTATCTTTGCGTGCTTCTTGATTGTTGATTTTCTACTTGCTGAGGTTGCGGTGGGACCGCGGACAGGACACTCACTTGTTTATGAGGTAGATGTCAGGACGCCACACCTTGTTGGCAGGAATCCTCAAAACATCAATGTTGTCATATTCCTCTGGCTTCCACGACAACCTGTAGTCTGACCATGCCTGGGAGCGAGGGAGGGAGAAAGGAAGGAAGGGAGGAAGGAAGGAAGGAAGTGCAAGGAAAATGAAAGTGAATAACATGCATATCTGAGCAGACGAGAGGTGAAATCATTTACATGGTAGTCTCTCCTGTCTTTGATAAGTCATTTAAACCGCCATGATCTAGATACAAGCGCACAGACACCGCTGTCACAAACACTCAAACCGTCCGGGATTCTAATTAGGGAGGGCGAGGGACAGAAATGAAAGAGTGAGCCAGAGAATAAAGAGAGATAAAGCAAGAAATAATTTGCGGTTATAGAAAGTGACAAGTCCATTTGAGGGCAGAGCGGCGGAGAGAAAGAGGAGTCGGGGCGGCAGAGCGAGGCTCGGTGATGAAGATGAATGTCTCCACGCCCGTACCAGATTCATGAACACGTTGGTTGTCATCTCTTCGTTCTTCTCGTTCTGTGGCGGGATAGAGAGACGCAGACACAGATAAAGAGATGGGGAGAGGGGCGTACATTAGTGAAGCCACCATATCTTATTGTGTATGAGAGGGCTGTTAATTTCAGTGCTGCTCCTTAGAAACTAATTGTGTAATTGGCACTGCATTTTCATGAGATGGCTTACTTTAACTGAACTTGATATATAAAGCTGTATCTGCATATATAACTACATCAGGCATGTGTTTATTTACCAGGCTGACGAGCTGTGACAGGGTCATCCCCACCCGAACCGTCACCTTGTCCTCCCAGTACTTTGCCGGTCTGACTTTCATGTTGTAGTTCTGGAAGAGCTTCTGATGGAGCCTCCGCTCTATTTCCGAGGCTCCTGGATGAAAGGGTGCATGCAAAGAGACAGAAAATGATGAGAGGGGGAAAATGATACCTAATGAGCCAAGAGGCGCCACCACCCCGAAAAAAATAAAAAGCATAGAATGGGCATATTGATGAAAAATGAAGAGTGTCAAAGAAGAAGAGTTATAACAGGGCTGGCAAACGGCCGACTGCAGTGTGGTGCACATTTCTGAGGACACCTGGGGATATATCCAGCTGTTTATATGGAATTAATCAGAATTCCTTTATGTGTCCCGCAAATGGGGAAATTTATGGGTCACAGCAGCCAAAGGACAGTAATATAACAATAAACAATAATAACAGTAAAAAATAAACAATATAATAAAAAGGTAAGAAATAGAAATAGACACGTACATAAACAGGGTTTTTTTTCAGTTCCAGATGTTTTCCTGGCAACCAAAATGGCAATTTTTCCGTGATTACGGTGACCAAAATAGGTATTTTAAGCCAAACCATGATGTTTCCCTTACCCTAACCAGGTGTTATTTGTGGCATTGACCTAAAAAAATAAATGGGGGTGTTTTTTCAGGAGACCTGGGGACAGTTCCAGATGTGTTTCTGGCATCCAAAATGGCACTTTTCCCATGATAATGGTGACCAGAACAGGTATTTTAAGCCAAACCATGATGTCTTCCTAACCCTAACCAGGTGTTATTTGTGGCATTAACCTAAAAAAATAAATGGGGGTGTTTTTCAGGAGACCTGGGGACAGTTCCAGATGTGTTTCTGGCATCGAAAATGGCATTTTTTCCGCGATAATGGTGACAAGAACAGGTATTTTAAGCCAAACCATGATGTTTCCTAACCCTAACCAGGTAATTTTTTTTGTGACATAACCTAATCTAAACAATGCAAAAGTCAACGCTGTGGCAAGAGAAATAGAAAAATTCAACCTAAGCAAACATGAAGATGCAACATCAAGAAACATCCAGTTTAAACTTTTCAACTCTGCTGCCTGATTGTGCTGACTCAGGACCAGAAAGACAACACACATTACACACTTTAGCGTTGGGTGCGTGTCAGTTTCATATTGAGTTTAAACTGGTTTTACCAACTTGTAAAGGATTTCACGGTGTTGTGTCAGTCCGCTTATCTGAAATAATCCTCAGAGTGTTTGAAGGCTATCGTTTTATTTTTAATCAGCATCTTTCTAATCGACTTTAATTAGTTTCTTGTTATGTTATATTGGTGGGTGTTTATTGTGTATCTTGAAAGGTGCACTGTACAACATTTGTAAGGCAATAATACAAACTCTGAAGTATTTATTGATATGCAGGATTTCCATGACTGAATAAACAAGCTGTCCTCAGGGCGGAATAACAATGCGGTTTGGAGCCACAGAGGTCGCTAACTAGAAGGATCCTGCAAATGTAAATAAAGTGAGACAGAATGAAATTGTGCCTCATCCTTGTTCAGTTTCTCAGGTCGTGAAAATCAATGATTGAAGATTTTTCTCTTCTGAATGACAAAGTGCTCTTTTAAATTGTCACAAATCATGTTTTATTCATGGAGAGTAAATCCAACACAAACAGGAAGAGAACGAATGCAGAATAAAAGCAGGGCTAAAACTGAAGTACTACATCACTACACGAGTACTCAATAATAATGGGTCGGATCACACCCATCTCAAACTTGACCTTTATTTTGAGTAACTATACACCTGTAAAGTTTCGTGACAGAATCTTTCACGGTTGTGACACTACCCGGTTAACAAAATCCATATACAGACAGGCAGGCAGACAGAGATGTAATCACCTGGCAAAGTATTCAAAACTGCGTCAGTGTTAGTTCCTGCTACAATAGGTGTCTCCAGGAACACATTCTGCCACCATGACACACGCACAGACACACAGTCACAGTGTGCAAACAATACCATCTGACGCCGTCACGGCTGGTAAAGCCCAAAGCCGTCAAAATGAGATAATATAGACGATATAACCACGGCGCATGACACACGCAGCTGACACCCGGACCACGGCGTGTTTGCCCACAGGCTCACAGTGGTTAGGGGTTCAATTCTCACTGGGATGACCCATGCTAAAAATATACCGAGTGTGCCCATGCACTGGTATGGGTGGACTGGTGCTCGGTTTTCTGATTCAGATTCTAATTTGTCTTATTGTCATGCAAATTGCTTAAGTTATTGCCCTGATCTGAAAGTAAACTAGAGGCACGTGGTAGAGGGAAATCATGACTAAATACAAGGAGATTCAGTAAGATTCTGAGGAACATCTTTATCAGACATTTGGGTTTTGATAATCACCTTTCATTCCCTCTGAGATGCGTGACTGTAAATTTTACTCTAGCCGAATTTAGCATTTAGCACTCGCAATCACAGGCATCTAAAATGTTTCACAATACCCACTGATGACGGACTGACTGTCAGTCCAAATATGTGACAAAACAACCTGTGGAAAAAGGCGGAGAAGGACAGACAGGACATGGGAAAGCAGCAGTCAGCAGGGCAGGTGCTGGACGATGGGAAGCAAAGGTGACTGAGCTAATGTAATTGATATGCAGCAGGGGAATGGGATCAAAGGGATGCCTGGGATACCAGCTCCATCAGGGACAGAAATAGACCCTGATTAACAAACAATGATGTGTTAATGTGATTCATTATATCTTCTAGAGCAGCACAGTATTTGAGGTTTTTTTGCTTTTCAAGACGAACAACATGGACATCTTTGATTGGACAATAAAGAAGGGTTTTCTTTCCACTGGGATTTCGCACTCTATGTCTCCTGTTTGCTCGTGGCTCTGTCCTCTCTCTTTGGGGAAATACTGTTGTAAAATCGCCCCAGCTGTAGGAAAGAAGGACAGGAACAATACACCACAACCCCTGTGGAGGTCACAAACCAGTGCGGGGCAGCTATTTGCTTTCCACTCCCGTTGCGGGGTCGGAAGGTTAAAGTCGAAGCCCTTCATCTGAGCTCAGATTCGAACTAGTTATCGCAAATTTAATTTGATTCAGATTTTTTTCCCCCGAAATAAACCAGAGGAAGTGGAATCAATACCACTTTAACTGATCTGACAGAGTGCAGCGGGATGTGAGATGCTTGTCTGTTATCTGATCTGAGTACAAAAATGTACTCAATTTTTAAGTGCACGCCTGTAAATGGAAGTAAAAGGATTCCCAGCCCGACAGGAAATAGGTACAGTAGCAGTGTCCGGACAGAGAGAGGAATGGGAACACTGCGCCGCGGGTTGCCAACAAGCACAGGGCAACTGTTTGTTTTCCAAGCACGATACGGGGTCAAAGGTCAAAGGGAGCCAAGCGTATTTGTTCATCTTTCCTGTCAATCTCTCCCTTTCACGGTACAGTTCAACATGTACGTCTTCATTCAAAAGGCACATTCAATTCTGATTGTTTAGAATTAACAAATTCAGAATAAGGAAAAAAAGTTTCGCTTTATGTCAGTTTTATCAAATATATCTTGAGAAATAGTCGAATCATTCAAACAAATGAGGCGTCACACAAACTGTTCTTACCAGTAAAAGTGAGACAAAGGCAGCTGCATATGAGGATAAACGTGTTCATCCTCACGGGAATGTTCATCCTCATCTTCATGTGTCCAATCATGACAGTCATGGCATCTTACACCTTTGTGTGCCACTTAAAGGCCCCAGCTCTCCGCTATTCAGGCACTTTGAACCCTCCGCACCCTCACCTGGAATCTGGATGGAGCGTCTTGAAATATCAAATTCTATCTAGCTCAGGCATTCGCATGCACACCTTCGGCTGGATCGCAGCTAGTTGGCACCTTCAGCAGAACATGCTGTTCAGCTAACGACTGTCTCTCCTGTCCCTGCGTCTCTTTGTGGCCATGGCTGGAACCACGGTCTGATTGGATGCGCGTGCTGGGAGTGACAAGAGGGCGGAATGTTTTTGTACTGGGAAGCCTGTGGGGCAGGCACCTGTTGGTGCTCACCAATCTGAGGTTAGCACTGTGTGTACAGTGGGTGGGAGGAAGAGGAAATGGAGGGGGTGGGATGGCGTAAAGGAATGGCAATGGGCTCCGGGTTATGACAATGGAGATATTTTTGGGAGGAGAACAAGCGGGACGGATGGAGCGTGAGGTTGATTGAGGGGTTGACTTTCTCCATGGACGAAGAATGATTTGTGGTTGCTTGGAGCTAAATTGGTTAATAGGTGACATCTCCTGCTCATTCCACTTTCAGTGCCTTCTTCGAACTGTAATTGACCTCGACCCGCACGATTCTTTTCTGTTAAAACAAATCTCCACAATCTTTTTCATCCCTTTAAAGATTAGTTTCCACCCTCCCTCCTTCGCTTGGTCATTCCAATTGGGCTGCTTTGGGTCTGAAAAGAACAGGCTCTTGGAAATACAGGTGGAATTCAAGCTGTGCATTATATTTTAGGGTTGATCATCAATTTCAAAGGATTTTTATTAAAAACTAGAATGGCATACCTCGACTGAGGTCTAATCGTCCCCTTTATTTGCATTAAATTTTACTCACTCATACTCAATTTTTTCATCAAGATCCATGCATTATTCCCTGAGGATTTAATGAAAATGAATGAAAACCCCATTGCTCAAGAAGGTGAGGAAAAATTACTGGATCCATCCTTTCTTTCCAGAAAGCGACCAACCGACCAACAAACGGACACGTATGAAAACGTATTCTTCTTAGCAGAGGGAATTAATCAAAGTCACTGTGTGTGTAGAATTGTAAAATATCCACTAATACTGGTGAATCCCAATGGTAGAATCAAAATTGATACTGTGGCAGACAGCAATAAGCATGCAAAGCACGGGGATGGGGTGAAGGAATGGCAATAATGGCCAAAGTTCCTGGAATTTTCAGTAGAGAAACTACATTTCAAGGTTTTAGCCTGCTGTTTCCTGTGTTTCAAAAGACCCTTATGATCATCGTTGGCCCAAATGTCATATGCTTTCTTCTCTTACTATCTTGACGTGTCAGAGAACAATGAACGATATCAGACTGGTTTGCGGTGGCGGATTTTTAAACATGGTCGGAGTACATGACCATTCAGAAATGTTCAGCATCGCGAGCCCCATGCTTAAATTTCCTGTACTTTTGGGAGGTACTAACCCCTGACCAGGGACTTCTTTGTGGGTTAAATTATTTCCCCTGAACTGCATTTAGGTCTCAGGACCCTGATCACCCTGACCACGCAGTAAGTTCCTCCCAGGATTCCTAGTCCTGGGGGAAAGGTCCTGCGGTGGAAAATGCTGCTGTAGACTGGACCGACTTTGGCTGGGATTGTTTCATTCTATGCAATCAGAAAGATTATAATCGCACAAAAAAATGTGTGGCTTTAGGCACATAGAGGCTTTCACTGATGGGAATTTTGAGTGAGAACAAATTGATGACCATAATTGAGATGGAACCTGTAATAACCTCCATATATTGCAACAGTAAAATGAGCCATTCTTAAAATTAAAAAGCAAAAGTAAGAACAGGGACTGGAACCACATCACACAATTTTGGTGATATCAGAGGGGTCGAGACAAGAGAAAAAAGGGAGAGATAAAGAAAGTGCAGTTAGTCAAGCAGAAAAGCCACTGTTCAACAAAGCAAAGCTGACATGACATGATTTTATGTCTCTAGGCCATTTAAAGCTAATGTATATGAGGGGATTAAAATGAGAGAATATAGCGAAAAAATACCCCTGTAAGAACGTTAAGAAGAAAGTAAGTCCAGAATTACCAAACTTCTTGGCAGGAGCAGTGAAGGTGTTGTCAGTAGTGATAGAGAAGTTGTAAAGGGTTTATTGGTTCAAACAGGGAAAGAGCAACTCACTCTTGCCAATATTGAATCTGAGGCGATCTCGAGGCAAGAAAAGAGAAGCATGTCGAATGAGATATAAAAATAGAGATGGATGGTGTTGCCATAGAAATGGTGATGGAGGTTCTGAGACGTGAAGACTGCGAGAGTTATGATCGATGAGGTGAGGGCCCGGGGGCGAACCGTGGATCCTGCTGCTTCTTGGATCCCTCATGCTGCTTTTTATGAAGTTGATGTCGGCACTTCGGGGGTCATAAATTTAGTTTGTTACACGAGATAAGAAAATACCCACCGTCTTCCCGCCACCTTCTCCGGCTCTACTTTACCTCCCTTCTCTCTCTCACGCTGGCCAGTGCTAAAACAGCCCATAAATCAGACCCAAGTTTAGGAGTTGAGAGACGGAAAATGTCTCCCACTTGCCCTCCTGCGTGCTGCCAAGTATAAATACATCCGTCGATGTGGAACCTGCGTGTTTTTGTGTTTCTATCGCACAGCGGTTTCGTGCAAGGTCAAAGTGTTAGATAATGAGCGTAGGATGGAAATGAGTGCGACTCAGACAACGCTGCAGCCGGGTCTTTAATACTGAGGCACTATCGGCGCTGTCGCTGTAATGGGCTGCTGAGAATGACTGCAGACTGTCAGCCTTCAAACGCATCAGCTCTCACTTCGTGTGTGCATGAGTGTATTTACACACCGAGAAATATCAGGGAAGCCCACGCAGCAGTGTCTGGTAACAAGTGCCTGTGTTCGTGTGTGTGTAGGATTATTAAGGATTATTAATAGCGGCGCGGGCAGGTGACGGGGCGAGGGTCGCGACTCTCACGGCAGCATTCTGACAACAGATGGGGCCTTTGATATCCCCCCTCAGATCTTTATTTAAAAGACAAAAAACAGAATGAAAGCACAAGATTAAAAGGGCAGGTGTGCGCCGTGTATCGTGGGAGAGAACAAAGAGGACGCGTGTTTGTGTGTTTATCTGCGAGAAAGCGGGACATTAAGAGGCACAGGTCTCCTATGTAATAAGAATTCCTCGGGCCATCGGCGCAGCTGGTGAATTGCGCTGCGGCATGCCGCTCCGCACTCCGGCGTAAGAATATACAAAGAGGGATTACCATGGTTGCGGAAATATCCACAAAGCATGTGCCACGCTCCGACACATTTGGACACAGGGGAATGAAAGGCGACTTGCTCGTTAAAGCATCTGGTTTGTCTCGGTGTTTATGTGTGAACAGCACATATGAAAATCCAACGTTGGATCCAAACTCTTCAGGCTAATAGTCCTTTAGTAGCTAACACACACACACACACACACAAAAATACACACCGATAGCTTAGAGCTGTACATTTATACACATCAGTGCGCTAACATTGGCTTGATTCATGCAATAATCAATGCCCAGTTCGCATGGTCTATCTATATCAAGAGAAGTGAGAAGACATCTGCTTAAGATACATGTAACAATACAGAGGCCGAGAAGTTCTGGAGCGTTTGAAGCTCTTGTTTCTCAATTCTTGGCACAATGGGCCAATGTTGAAATACACCCAAAGAACCATTTGGCAGTTTGACACAGTGATTCTTAGTAGAGCCCGACTGATATGTATTGGTTGACTGATGTTGTCGGCCATTATTTGCCTATCATGGATGTATCGGTATTGGCGTACATGTTCCCCAATATGAAAACTTGATCATTATGAAATTCACAATGAAGTTTACTGTTCATTACTGTCGTTTTATACACAAAAGTCCATTGTTAAAAGTGTAACATATCCAGCCTCCATTACATATCTTTGACACAAGAGTTTGTTAACCACATTTGAGGAATCAAGTGTTGTTTCAGGTGGATTTGAAGGGGTCGGTGGGTGTGTCGTTCGTGCTGGCATCGGCAAAGATGGCCAAGGTGCCCACAGTGGTGAAGACGACGAAGATCCAGAGGAACATGCGGTCCACCACCATGGCTACGTACTGCCAGTCCTCCCTCAGCTGTGCGAGGATGGATGAGAAACAATATTAAAAGGGATAAGAAGAAAAAAAAAGGGCAGACTTCAGAAACCAAACGAACAATAAGGAACAAAAATGGTTG
Source organism: Lagodon rhomboides (assembly GCA_039737535.1). Taxonomy (NCBI): domain Eukaryota; kingdom Metazoa; phylum Chordata; class Actinopteri; order Spariformes; family Sparidae; genus Lagodon; species Lagodon rhomboides. The sequence continues at coordinate 10,766,785 of CM077806.1, forward strand.
AGAAGGAAAAGATGGAAGAGAACAACAACTTAGTCAGACAGGTGAACTTACAGCTTCGTAGTCCTTCTCGGCCTGCAGAGCCTCAGCGATATACGTGATGGCATCTATGGCTGTCTTCAGCTCTTCAGGTAGTGTGAGATAGCTGCTGGGGCCGTCAATAAACTTTCTCAGATCCGTACACATGCCCTCCGGCTGATATCTGTACAAGGACACACACAAACGTGCAAAGAGAAATATCAATAACGCGCAATGTTTGATATACCATATAAAGAGTGAGTGCACAGTCGACCAAATGAATGCGCGCGCACGAGCGTGCAGAATGTAGCGACGTGCGAGCAGATGTCGACCCGGGCTAATTAAAAGCTGTAAAATAGTACAGCGTTTATGAGGCAGGCTGCACGTCTCCTTTGCACTCTGCTGTCATTCAGAGAGGAATAAAGAGAAAGGTCAGAGGAGCTCCCCGGGCTCGCTCTGCCAGTGTGGGAGTCACCGCTCTGCATCTGCTGACTCTGGCTGAGAAAGTCTGTGTGTGTGTGTGTGTGTGTGTGTTTGTGTGTGTGTGTGTTTACCTGTCGCCCTCACTTACCAACTGCCAGCTGCTGTGGTGCGCCAGCAGTTGCTGGGGGAGTCTGGGAGAAGTTTGATAGTGCTCGTTGCTTTTTCACAGGACATGTCTAACAGTAGGTAAAAGTTTTCATCCTTTATCTAAATCATAATACAGATTTAAAGTAAAAATTGAAAAGTTTTTAATGATTTAAGGCAATTTACTGCAAGGAAGGACTTCCCAGGGACCGTTAAATCACAGTCAAAGTGAAGGGATGGATGAAACTTGGTTTGAGAGAATATTTTATACTACTACTGCTGCTACTCTGCATACATGAGAAGTTTAGGCGTGCGTATGAAAGGTAAAAGACCATCTAACTCTCTTGCAAAAATCTATTATTTTCAGGTGCCATATTGGGGTTCAGGTTTAGGGTCTTTACTTGTGCCCTTAGGTAGATTTGGTTTGCAATGGAAGACAAGGCAAGACAATCTTGACACACGACACTGACAATAGGAGAAACATAATAAAACAATGGCAACTACAATGGCATACTGTACCTCCACCAAGGCCCAGCAGTCCCCACCTAAATACATCACGATCCATGCATTATTCTATACCAAATCCCCAGATCTGTCCCATTATTCAGATTCGCACCAAAAGATAATGGGGTCTGTTCTGGGCTGAGACCCATCCTCCATCCATGTTTTGTAGAAATTCATTCAGCAGTTTTTGTGCAATCCTGCTGACGAACCAACCAACCAACCGACCGACCGACCGACCGACCGACCGACCGACAAACGGACACGGGTTAAAACACAACCTCCTTGGTGGGGGTCAATCATTATAGAAAACACTTTTTCCAACATCCTGATTTACTTATATACTGTATGAATGTACACATATTCATAGTGCTGTGAGATCCCATATGAAGGTACAGCCCTCTGTTCTCGATCACTGGGCAAAACCACTGCGCTTTAAAATGAGTCTATAGGTTTCTTTGAACATTGGCCATTGTTGCCGTGAGAAAAGTTACTCAGTGATTGCAATAATGCATAAATATCTACCTAAACGTGGTTAAACATTTAGCTGACACTGTTTGCTAACACGACTACCGGGCATACCAGCGTTACCAAGTGGCAGCAAAGCCCCGTGAACTGAGGAAAGGAGCATTTGAAAGGCATATGATTCCAACTTTTAATTTGTAGGAGGACGAATGTGTTATTTCTCTTTTAAAAAGTCCTCCTTTGAAAAAAAGAAAACGCATCTACTGAAGAAACCCAAAGCATTAACCTTTTCTGCTCTGATCTCCCCGGCTGCATTTATTGCACAGGGTGTCCTTGAGCAGTGACACTTGGATTTCCATTAGCTGTTTCCAGGACAGCGTCAGATGCAGAGCTCTAATACTGATATAACTTTAAGTAGTGAGACAGCACGACTCTCCCTGCAGGACATCACGGATAAAACGCTTGCCTGAGGAATGACATTGCCTCTGACGTATTACCTATTTTTGTAGTTCTGGCCATTATTTCAATTGGTCATGGTAACACTGCGCTCACATAAACAGTTCTCGGAGTCCAACATGTTTTCTTTCTACATGTTGCCCTGCTTTCTCTTTAACGGGACTCTCAAATATTATACGAAATTCTGCAGTGGGGCGTCAAACACAAGCAGTTAGACAAGAACACAGGCTGTAGTCGCTTTTGCCAACTACAGCAAGTGCAGTGGGTCAAAGTTGAACCAAAAAAGTCGTTCTTTAAACTTGACAATAAAAGCTTCATAACATTTCTGGCCATGTTACATACAAAAAGAGTAGAAATACAGAAACACATAGGTCACACGTGCACTTAAAATGTGTGCGCTTTCATAAAATGCTTGAAGTCATAAAGTCAGAGATAATGTGTTTTCTTTATAACTTTGAGCTGTATTCCCCTTGAACAGAGTTGCTATACCTCATCTACTTGACGGTCACCTTGTCCGAGCCAACATTCGCTCTGGACACATTACTATTATTCTTCTTGCAGACCAGCTGCACTTTGCCTCTTTCTTTTTTTCCCCTAACATCTGTTTTCTTATGAAACACCTCAAATATTAAACACCTCTTTCACTTCCATTTTTTAAGGCTCTGAGAAAGTTGCAGGTCAGAGCGCTCGCCACCAGAGGGCAGTGTGGCACCGTGTTTTTTAACCGAAAAAACGCTGTAAAAGTGGAGTGTAAGGTGGACAGCCGGGGCAGATTGTGGGGCTGCTTGGTATTCAGCGCAGCAGTCTGGGGGTTTACAATGCAGCGCTGCCGTCGTGCTGCTCCTGCGAGTGTGGCAGGTGAGGAGGCTGTGACCTCAGAGAGGTGGAGCCTCGTCAGATACATATACATATATATAGAGAGAAAGAGAGACAGAGAGAAAGAGAGAGAGAGATAAGAGAAGGAGGTAAAGAGAGACACAATTTGGCCTCTTAACCCCTCCTCCCTTTTTCCCTCCTACGTGGCCCAAAGTAGCACTTCATCAGCGAGAAGTAAATGACTGTTCAGGAGACTAATTCAACTAAAACTGGTCGCGTCTGGTGCCAAGACATGCACTAAACCCAATTAAGAAGGTGTTTGTGTGCGTGTGTGTGTGTGTGTGTGGGCTCCAGAGAGATACTGCTGTCTCATCAAATTGTCCTAATAGAGCCCCTCCCCCCCTCCCCACTCACTTCTCCCGTCACCCGTTCTTTCACCTTAAACGCGGCGTCCCGCTCTAATGTGTCAAAGTCGATTTGCGCGGGTCATTATTATTTTAGCAACGATTCTCTGCCCGTCTCCAGTCTCTCCCTCCAGACATATTTCAGCTCTCACGGGAGGTGAAGGATGGAGGGGCAGCGACAGCTACAGACCGCGAGGAAGACTTTTTGATTTGAGCAGAGCAGCAGGGAGGCTCTGTAGTTAGAGGGTGTCAAAGGAAGTAGCTGGTTGCACGGCTCCTTGTTCAACCAAATTTAACTGAGCGAGTCACCCACTTCCTGTGCACACAGTATAGAGACTAGGGTTAGAGTTTTGTGTTGCTAACATTTGGCCCATATCCAGGCAGCACTCTATAAAACATGTTACCCCTGCAATTTAAGGTAATGCCAGTTTCTATCTAAATGTACCGATGTAGCACCACCCACAGTCTAAAGGTCAGAAGATAAAGAGCTAACTTTCACTTATAAATTATACTATGCAGAATTTTCCTAATAAACAAAGACAAAATGAATTCTCTCCCAGAAACACTCAGTGCACCTTTAAATGACAAATCCTGCAAAGTCTACCTTTAAACAACTTGTTCTCTGATCGTTTTTTAGCTGCAACGTGTCCAAAATTGCCCACAACTGGATTTTGACATTATGTGCAGATTTAACTGCGTGCCCATAAAAACGACACTTTGATATTAACACACAGGACATGTAATATGTGACATTGACCTTTAGGTAGATGTCTGAGCGCGATTCGAGCGAAGTCGGCAAATTGCAGCCCCGGAGCAAGGCAACGAACACCTCAGTGCAGCACATCGGCTCAGTTGAGATACAAGTATCAGAGGATAAGGTGTGTGTGAAACATGTTTGAGTTCACTGTGGTTCCTGGTAAAGTTTATTTATCTAGCATGAGGGTTGGATTTATTTGGTAGGACGACTGCAAGCTGTGAGGAAACAGAAAAAGGCTGGCCAGCTGATTTTCAAGATAAACTTGCGACTGAAACTCTATGAATACTAAACACAGGGAGAGATATATAAACCGCTGAATACGATTTAAAGCGCTATCCGACACATTTAAGAATCAAATCTACTGCACACAGTTTGTCCTTTGACACACAACACATATTATGGGTTATGTATTACTAGTGGATGTTAAACTTTGAATCAAAGATTGTATGTGTTGTGCTCATGCATAGGCTGAGGTCATGCAGACACATTAAAGTGTATATAAATATAGACAAAGAGTATATAAATATATTACATGGTCATATTAACACAAATATGTATATATTACTCATATAAATGTAGGTTCTGTAGTAATATTTGGAAAAATACATTTACCTGCGTTACATTTTTTGACAACAGGCTATTAAGAAATAAGCAATAACTTTAATAATGTACTTGTTTCAAGAATACCATCATATAATAAAGTTTGCAGTAGCTAATACTAATTAGGTATCTATGTAATGGTGATCTACACATCAAATGACTCCCAAAAAGGCATACATACATGACCATTGGAGAGAACCAGTGACAGGCATACCGAGTGATTTGGTATGTTGGTTAACAGTTGCAGTTTGGTTAGGTTTAGGCCCCAAAACTGCATGGTTAGGTTTCGGAAAAGGTCATGGTTTGGGCTAAGATAATCAGATATGTAACATAAGTTAAGAATGCGACGTAAGGATATGCAAGTTTAAAAAAAAAAGTTAAAATTTCAAATGTTAACTTTACTCAAGCTTTCACAGGTGACACAATCAGTGGTCTCCATGGTTAACGTCCTCTGTTCGACTCATCCATCCACCCTGTATTCCTCCCTATATGGACTTTTTTGCTCTTTATACCACGTCACCTGACTTCCTCCTTTGCTCCTGTCATAATTAGAGGTTGCTGCCGAACAGTAGAAAATACATTTGCACTGTAATGAACTGCTTGCATAGACAACAACACGGCCGTGTTCTTGTCGAGTATGGTCTGGTCTTTGTAATCAGTTCATCAAGGTATTACTTCAACCCAGTTTGCCCTGAACTTTGCTTCTAATCATGTCTTTCCTTGTGGCTTTGTAGGCACAGAACATGCCTTTTGGCTAACTCAAGATGTGCACACAGGTATTCTCATACGCACATGCAAGACTAAAGTGCGTCTCACAAGCGCAGGCACGAGTACATACACCTGTAATATGACCGTGGGCCGACGGTATTTGGTCTCACCTGTTGGGCTTGGGGAACAAGATGGAGGAGTCAGGCTTGCGGATGAAGTATTCGTCAGCCACTTTGCTAATGCACACTATCTTCTTCTCCCGCCGGGGCATCGTCTGCAGAGACAGGGGGGTCTCCACCTTTGGCCGCAGCATGCACAGGTAAGGAGGCAGCGTGTGGATGAAGATCTGGGAGGAAAAGAGAAACGAAACCTAGAAATCAACCACAGTCTCTCTGCGCTTCCTCGTCGTCCGATTTGAATACGGATGCTTAAAACTAGAAATTAAACACGTTAAACACCACAGTCATCTACATTTCTTTGACTCAGACCACAATCGGGAAACACACAGTTATTTAATTGTGCTTTCCTCTTTGAGTCAATAGCTTGTGGGCTCCCCCGCACCTCTATCATCTTCTCTTGTAATAAAAATCAATTTCTCTTTCATGATTTATGGAACTGCTGAAATACACGTGCATTTGCCTATTAAGGCTGAGAAATGAGTCAAATGAAAATGAATTCAGCGGTGAGATAACCTTTGAAAACAGTTGTTGCTGAAGGATGTGGGTGGGGAGACCAAATGGGTAATGCTTTCCAATTCCTCAACGTCTACTCTCAAGGTGTCCTTGAGCAAATAACATAAACTCCACTGGACTGCACCCGGAGTGGGAACCCTCCTAGAGTGTGTGATTAAATTGAAATAAGTGTGGAAAAAAATCAAGTACATCTTCTTTTTCTACCTTTTTTATATAACCGCCGGTTGGTAATCCTTGGCTGTCAGACTTGGAGCTGCCGTTCAAAAAGAGCACCAGAGGAATGTGACTTGAAGATAAAACAGCAAATCATTGGGCCAAATGTTAGTCCTGATCAATATCATAAAGGCTGTTTGCCTCAGTAAATGGCTCTTTTATCTGCACTTTGAAGTGCTTGGATATCCTTCTTTTGAGAGGACTCTTGGCTTTGCCTGTACTGACAGATGGATGTCAACATTGGCCCACTGGCAAGATCACACCGCACCGCCGCAACAATGGAGACCGTGACGTGAGGTGGAGCGGCTCGACTCGTATCATAGTTTCAAAGAAAGAAGGGTGACTTCGCCCTCTCTCAGAATCAAATACGCCCATGTTCTCACACGGTCCCCTCTGACCTTTCTATCTACCCTCCCATTTCCCAGTACACAGCAGCACCTGTCATATTTCCCGTAGACTGTTCTGTGCGGTGCAGACCAGTGAGTCACACACACACGGTGACACGATCCTGGCAAACGAGCAGTCGACACGTGGTGCTGACGTAGTGTGTTTTTGTCGTTGGCACAGTCGACAATTTATCGGTCAAAGAAGACACACAATGAAATTATAAGATTTTGAGAGACCATTTTTTCCTTCATGTCATGAGTCATGATCTGACTTTTTAGAAGTCTAGGCTGTGGTCCTGGTGGAGTAGTGGAGTTAGAGTAGTGAATGATGAAGGTGAAACCATGCAGGTGAGAGTCTCCCCATGTTCTAAGAAGCAACAAAATGTAAAGATCCCTTCCAGACATGTGTTAAGATGTGTAGAAAACAATATTCCTAGTCCTTAAACTTAAACATCTACTCCTCCTCTACTTTAACTACTTCACAGGAGATGTCTCCTTCTTTACTGAAAAGTCCATTCTCAGTGTGTGTGTGCACTGGAGGCTTCAAGTTCCCACATCACCTGAATATTAAACCACGACTGGCTTCTCAACTCTTTCTGATGCTTTAGGCCCGCCTCTTAAAATCCGATTCCCAATGAGCACACGGGAAAATTTACACTTTCAGCAACAACAGCCTTCTAGTGTCAAACACTGCACGTACATCATTCTATAAAGTGACATTTAACTGTAGGAACAAGAAGAAAACACACATTTTTGATTGGAGGGGGACTTTAAAGACTTTTTCCCCACTTACATAAAAATTTGTGCTGACGTGAAGATTCATTTGGGAAATGGCAGGGCTAAATGCCCAGCTTGGAAGTGGAGCCATCAGAGCACAATAACAGTAATGAAAGAATGCTTGGAGAGGAAAACGTCAATATTTCCCAAATTTTTCAGAATATAGTTATTGTATTAGTGGTAGAGATGGATGCCAGTCTGTCAGCGAAGATTTATGTTGACTTAAACTTAGAATGAGATCATTTGGGTTTTGTAAATCATCACAGACAACCATAAGCTGCTGTAATGGGAACAATATAAATGCAAGTGTTTGTGTTATTTCTTACTTGCTTTATTGCTTTATTTCATTTTTAAATAGTGCAGGCTACACTTCAGCTTTGTACTTTACTTCTGTCATAAACATGTTATATATAAATATAAAATCACTTACAGTCTCTACAGTCTTTGCATAGATAATCATTCGTTTTAGCCACTTGTGGGCAGCAGAACAATACACTTACATACATGCATATATACACATTATGAAGTTTGTATTGCCTATTTACACATTAGCATTAGCTTTCTAGCATTTTTAGCTGTCTGCTTGATATAAGTTCAATATTCTCATATTTTTAACCTTGTATAAGTCTAGTCTAGTTTATAACTGGCTCTTTGGCTGCTCACTATGTTCTATTGGAAGTTGCTAACTCTGTTCGTAACATAGGTAGCTCTTTTTTTTCTTTTTTTGCTGTTGGACACAACTGAAACTGAACTTCGACAATTTCGAGACTGAACCAAAATTGACTAAAACACGAACAACGAGCTGAGAAAATGCAGAAATACTTGGGTGATAGTTCTCTGTGAATCTGCCACTCAGCTGAACCCTTTGCATGTTGTTATTTGATTCATTGTTAGTATAAAAGAATTGATTAGTACTGCTTTAAGGATGAATATAGTATATACTATACTACAAGCAGTTTGAGAGAAATACGTACCTTAGTATCCATTACATCCACCCATACATTTCCCATGACTAATGTTTAGTGCCTAAATCTTATTTGTGACACTGATGGTCAAAAAGTAGAAGTTAAAGGTGCACTGTGTAGTTTTGGGGAAGAAATTTTGACAGATTTTTTTTTATTTTTTATGTCCAAACAAACTAAATAAACTCTCTTCGTTTCCATGACTGAATAAACAGAATAAACAAACTGACCTTAAAGGACAACACAGTTTCATACGTATTTTCCTCTGAGAACAGCTTGCTTGTTCAGTAATGGAAAAGATGAATATTCCTGAGTGTTTATTATTACCTCGTTAAAATGATAAATATTAAAAAAACTGAGTTGGAATTAACTTCTTCTCCAAAACTACACAGTGCCCTTCTAACAAGAAGTGAGCCTATAATGTCCTTCTCCCTCATCAATCCAGCGCCAAGCATCTTAGTCCAGTTAACCAAATCAATCACATCACCTGTGTATGAGCCGGTCTGAGGTAAATGTTCCCTGAAAGGCTGGCAGAAGTTAGAGCGCAGTACAGAGCCGCTGCTCAGGCCTGTAATTAGCTGCACATAATGTATGGAGAGGGCAGCAGCCGCTGATGGAGGTTAATGGTATAACATGACATTCAGGAGGACTGTGTCGGCTTTATCCAGAGGTCTGTCTGAACATGAAATACTGCAGCCTCCATTACACCAAATTACCACGGTGATGGAGAAGTTGCTTGCCCACATAACAGATTTCTTTTTTTTTACATTTATTTTGCAAATTCACACCCTCATTATCAATATGTGCACATTGTTACGAGTTGTGCTCATTAACAGATATCCCCAATCTGATGGTGTATCTGATTCATTACTTTGTTATCATAATGAGGTGGATTACCTTAATTGCATTCATGATATTTAATTAGTCTTGAGATGAGATACTGACCAGTCTTAGTTTTGTACTTGATTAAATATATTGTGATTATAGTTATGTACATAATATGATTTCATATATCTATTTGAATATCTAATCTCCATTAAAGGGTAACTGCACCAATTTCACACATTAAAGTGTGTTTACAGGTCTTCGGGCACTACTACTCCATATGTGAAAAAGAGTAGTATAAAGCTTTTTGTGGCTCCAGGGTGAAGCTGCATGTAATCTGATAAACTGCCTCCAGTGATGTCACTCAGTGGGTGAGTTGCATTGTGGGTAATGTAGGCGCCAGTTTTGAAAAGTATCCTATAAAACTGTTGGACTCATTGTGGGCAATTTTTAAAACAAATAAGCAAAGTAGATTACAGCAGAAGCAGAGATATTGCCTTTTTTTATCCCACGCATTCTTCGTCCCTGCGCCTACATTACCCACAATGCAACTTAGCCACTGGGGGACATCACTGGAAGTCTCAAGGAAATTGAATCGAATGCAACTGGATTTGGTTTTTGTCTTGAAGACGTTTCACCTCTCATCCGAGAGGCTTCATCACTGGAAGCAATCTATCAGATTACATGCAGCTTCCTCTGGAGCCACAAAAACTTTATACTACTTAATATGTGCTGTAGTACTACACAAGACCTGTAAACACACTTTAATGTGTAAATTGGTGGAGCTACCCTTTACGGAGGAGGACACACGCAGGTAGACAAATATTTCCACGCTGCCTCCCAATCCCCTCCATCCCTCTCAGAGAACATGCTGAGAATTGCAGGGTTCCTAGTGACATCACTTTGACATCACTCTCCGTGCCTCTATTTGACGCAGACTGCTGAGAAAACGAAAGCCTTGACGTTGAAGAGACTGCCCTCATCTGTGCGATAGAAATTGCCCTCATCCCTCGTAATCCTCTGGCAAGAGAAAGAAGGCTTTCTTTTTCTAGCAGACTGCTCTGAAATATGGCGAGTACACAGTGGAATGAGCTGTCTACGGAGAAAACTACAATATTTTTGCCGTTTTTTACGATATCGCAGCAACATCAATCGAGTCAAACAACTTCATTCATTCATTCATTCCAGACTTCCACCCATGGAGGCTGGGACCTCACCTTGCGGACCCACATGGGCATCTGGTGGGTGCTGGGCGAGCGGTGGTGCAGGTTGAGGACGACCACGCTGAGGATGACAGAAAACGTGACCAGGATCATGGTGAACATGATGTAGTTGACGATGATGGGGACGCCCAGCGACGTCTCTGGGATCTTATCGGCCAGCAGCAGCAGGAAGACAGTGAGGGTGAGCAGCACGTTGATGGACAGACCCATCTTCTCTCCTGGTACGGGAAGAAAATGTTACACAGCGTACTTAAGATCTTACTTCACGTTCGTTTTCAATATTTACTCTTGTCTCTCGACAAAAGTAACAATTACAACTGGTTACAACTGATCAAGCTTTACAAGGACAAGGTTTGTTCCTCCTTCAGCTGTGCGAGATCTTCTATTTTGGCAGCAGCTGGTCCACGTAATTCGCCGGTAATGACTCTAATGGAAAATTCATCTCCCACTCAAAGTGAAGCTGATTGGCCAATAGAGCGGGGCCTCCCCGGAGTATTCAGTGGTCACTTACGAACTGTGTTTACCTCAGATTGGTTAGAGTTGGTGGGTAATGAGAAACTGACGTGCATCAGGGCTGTGCGTGCTCCCACAGTGGCGTTTTCCCTCGCTCACTTCATCGCACTGCATCACCACAAAGGTCAACATGCCAGAGTCCTGGTTGACAGGCCATCTCGGCGAAGTACAGTGCAGTGTTGTGACAGAAAATGTTTGTCACGGATTACTACTTTAATGCCCTTGACTTCGCCTCCGTGTCGGAGGGGAGGGTCGTTCTTTATGTGCTCGCATGCATGTCTGCAGATTGAGCGGGAGCATGGACCTTGAGAGGGCCCGCAAGCAGAGGGTGAACCATATGGAAGAAATACACAGGAGGAAAGCTTAATGCATGCACGCGACTCGGTTTTATGAGTCATTCCGACTCCTTCTGGACTGAGTAGAGTTTCATTAACTCTTTTACTCTGAGTCTAAACTGATGGCTTCCCCAGCAGGACCCTGTCTGGCATTCAGTGCGGCTCCTGCTGTTGCCGGTTTTGTTTCTGTGTCCTCCTCACTGATTCAGTCATTCCTGTCAGGATCACTCGAAGGCAGCGTGCAACACCAAAATCAACCTACAGTCCCCACAGAAACGATCCCGTCACAGTTCCAAGCCCTCCGTTCCCGCTGTTGAATCAGCTATACTGTTTACTTAATGTTAGATCCCTTGCCAACACATATTTTTACAACAGTTTCAGTGGTGGACTCGGGATGTTTGAGGGGCAGGGGCTGACAAAATAAAAATGGCACCAGCTTAAGGCACAGAAAGGGCACCCAGGAGGGCATTTTTAATCATGTTTATCTACCACAGGGGCATCCAGGAGAGCACGCCCCACGTTTTTCTGCTATTGATTTATTTTTTTGGATCAATGCTACTGAATGCAGCCCGCTTATTGAGTCATCCCCCAGAGTATTTCATATCCATAGCTCCATTGTTGTTGAGAGCGCAACCATTCTGTTGTTAAAATTCACTTCATCCTGAATTAGTTTAATTAGTAATTAAACTAATTGTTTGAGTTTTTTATCTTAATTTCTGCCTTAACTCCTTCACTGGTTTGCCATTTTGGCCTGGATTCTCGCTCTTCAAATTCATCATCTGGTGTGTCACCCCACCTCTCTCCTAGACTTGAAACAGTCACTATGTGTGAGACGTGCATTAGATATAGGCAGCAGCCAAACACTGATCTCAACTGTTATAAAGTCAAATTCAATTCAGTTTCATCCAATTCAATTCAAAAACGTCAATGTTTTACTCAGTTCTTATGTTTTGTTTTTTCGTGTTGAAGGAGAGGTGAGTGATCAGTTTTGCAAGTCTGATCTACAGCAAATTGCTTGCTTTTTTTTAACCTTTGGTACAAGTTCAATTCATTTTTTGCCAGGTTAAAAATTTTTTGTTAGAATCATTTTTTTTAGCGACATCATTTTCCATCCATGAAAACAGATGGAACGAAAAGCTTTTGTCACAATTAACTGTTGAAGTGTCTGTCGTTGTAATATTCAATTCACCCCCTGCTTCCGATTGGCTTACTCTGATATTCACATCCTAACCCTAACCAATCCCTCTTCATGCCTAAACCTTCCCAAATGTAAAATAAAAAATAACTTAGGAAGACTAACCTGGCTTTTAGTCTTTTATTTCACTTGTTCTATAGTCATAAATCCAGGTGAGAAAGCAATCAAGATTTTGTATTCATTGGGCAGTGAGTAAACCTGCTGAAGTGCAGTGGTGAACGGCTTCAGACTGATTACCCGATGAATCCGTGCAAACAAGTCCATGAAATAATCAAGTGAGGCTTGTGAACATCCTTAAGCGGATTACTCCGAGTAGTCGGTGGAAAGATTTCTACTTTTTTTCTTTATTTTCGAGGTTATTGATTCAGCTGCGCTCTGCGGCAAAAACTATCTAATCTGAAATTGAATCCCTTTGTGCCAGTAATTGGACGAATGTGTGATCGCCCAATGCAACCAGACCACACACACAATCAGGAATTGGCATTAGCAGGTTTAGAGAGCAATGATGAGTCCGTACAATCTCGACCAATGCCACATCATGGTGGACACTTCTTCACCTCATGGTAAACTTTATCCTGTACACTCTTAGAAATAAAAGTTCTAAGTAGAACCATATAAGGTTCTTCGGCTTGTCCTCATAGGAGAACCCTTTTTGGCTCTAGGTAAACCTTTCTATAAAGGTGGAGGGTTCTACCTAGAACCTAACATAAAGGGTTATACCTAGAACTGTGTGTGTAAGGTTCCACCCAGAACTCCCCATGAGAGGTTCTACAAAGAACCCATACAGGATCTTATACCCATGCTTTCAATAATCCCTGAAGAACTCTTTCTCCAAAAAAGGGTTCTCTGGATCAAAATAGTTCTTACTGGAACCGTTAGTGTTACCAAGAACCCTTGAAAAACCGTTTCTTCGGGAAAGGGTTTTTCAGAAGCAAATGGCTCTAGGTAGAACCTCAGCCCTTGTAGAAGAACCCTTTTGGAACCCTTATTTCTAAGAGTGAATTGTTGGTTTACCTGCGTCAGGAGGCAGGTAGAAGTTGAAGATGGCGATGATGGTGATGAGGATGCAGGGGAGGATGATGTTCAACACGTAGTACAGGGGCTTCCTCTCGATGATCAGGTAGAAGGTCATGTCCTCGTAATTGTCGTCGTTCATGTTCTTCTTGCTCGGCTTGTGTCTGATGTGCCACTCGCCGCTCTCTGGAGAAAAACGTTTTTGAGAAATTTACATCAGCAAAACGTGTGCTTTTGCAGCAGAAACGACAAATCTGCATAAAAACGAGCAGGTCCAAACAAAAGTGCCAACGAGGAAAAACACTGCTGCGACTGTGGTTCAGTATTCAGCAAAATTAAGGAAAAAGTGCCTCATGAGAGCAAATTAAAAAGAGTTGAGAAGTAATTCACTGTTTCATGCAATTTAATATATCCCCCCTAACTACTACTAGAATGCAATTCACTGTGGAAATGTTACTGATATAATATACTTCATTTTACATTAATTTAAAAAATGGTGTTCTGTGTCATAAAACAGTTCCCTTCCTACCCAGAGGCCCCCGTATTCACCACACTGCTCCGTCCATCCAACCACATTCTCACCACTGAAACCTTCGTCCAGCTGGATCTCCCTGATCTCTTTGCCTTTGGAGTCCAGCGCATACTGTATGTCGATCTCCGTCGCGTCGTACGTGTAGGAGCGGAACTGCATGGTGCAGTTCTGCCAGTCAAACGGGAAATACGTTACCTATAGGGTGAAACAACAGGGGTCAGGGGGGAGGGGGAGGGAAGCGAGCTTGGAAGATTTTAATGCTTGGCGATATTTGAAGTTTGTGTGTGTGCATGTGTTTGTGTTCACCTGTACTCCACAAGAGCTGCAGTAGAGCGCAGGGGGGGTCCAGGTTATCCTGCCAGTATAATAAACCTGAACGTGGACATGCAGGGCCACGTCAAATATCCCGTCATTACTGCAAACAGAGATTCAGAGACAATATGAATTATTGCTTTCACATTTAAGTAAAGTTTTACACTATGTATATTTGCAGATTTCTGCAAAAGGTCCACACAACCATGACAACTGTCTCACCTGTCACCCTGCAGCAAAAAATGCAAATCAACTGTGTAAATAACGTCTTTACAAATAAATTTGGGATCTCAGGGCTTCCGGGGAAGCCAGACAAGCGGTACGGAGCCATTTTATGTTCTTTTTTTCACTCAGTTTACATATTAAAACATAACATTTCAAAGGCCCATTTATTGAAGTTGTTGAGATGAATGCTGTAATGCGGTTTTGCTGCAAAGCTCTAGAAATGGTTTGTGGACTATGAAACGTCACCCAACCTTCCAACGGCACGAGGGTTAGTAGAGTTTTTAAGTGAACTATTCCTTTGCCTGTCCTCATTATTCCTAGCCCCATGTTGGCCAATTATGGACATGTCTTCCAGTGTGTCCTGTCATTAAACCAGGGTTTAAAGGGTGTAAGTTTAATCCATGGTCTAACACACCGAATAAGACCCCCCCTCGAGAGATCAAGTTTGCCGACCGCTAGCTTAGCTAGTTGTACCAACTTCAGAAAAGACCGTCGGCAAACTTGATCTCTCGAGGGGGGAGTCTTACTCGGTGTCATGGTGTGTTAGACCATGGATTAAACTTACACCAGAAGATCCCTTTAATTGCGATTCTACCTCGCAAACCAATCTCAGTAGTTTAGGTATGTGTCGCTGCGCCATGTCGTTGTTGTAGGGCATGCACCTACACAAAGGCTAGGCAATGCAGAAGCATAAATTTAGCTCCTATTGAGCACTGGAAGTATCCCCCATAATTGTTTTCCCCAGTAACCTTCCCAGTGATCTCCTCAGGAAACTTGTGGAAAGTAAAGGCAGAGCCTCAAGTGCTAGTATGAATCTTGCACGGCAATATTAGATGTCAAGCCAAACAGATAGCAACATTGACAGCTAATGCTGCTGATGCTGGTGAACATATCTTGTTAAAATAGCCCCCTCAAGTTTGAATCTAGCCCGAGGCCTTCATGTCAACCCTCTTCCTCTTACTCAACCTTCCTGCCTCTTTGCTCTTTGCAATAAAGCATACATTTACCAACAAAGCGAGACAAGGCAAAGCTGTGCTCAGACTGAGTAACATCTTAGTCGTTACATCTCGTATGTGTGATTATTGCAGTCACACTACTCCCTCCATTCTCTCACCACAGCTATAGAAGTACATCAACGTTTGGCAGCTGTCCCAGCAGTACAAGACCCCACTAAAACATTTTAATTGCCGTGGACGAAATGGAGGAACTCGACACATTTCACAGGACTCTTCTAAGTGCAGCACTAATGTCGGACGTATACGGCGCTGTTTTGGCCGTTAAGCTCGTAACACCGTACACAACAAAGACATCAAGTCAATTAAACACAGATTTAGCCGTCTGTCAGGGTGCTGCGCTCGGTTTTTATGGCTCTGCTTGTTTGCTAAGCTTGTGTCCTTAAAGCGGGCCCTCCGAAACCCTCGTCTCTGTGAAGGTGCTGCTGCTGCTAATATATCCAACATTGATCACACACAGACGAAGACGAGTGCACACACCTTTACATTTGTGTGTATGTGCATATTTGTGTGGTTCCATGTGAGCGCCTCCCGGGCTGAAGTAGCAAAGCGGCGCCATCATCTGAGGAAGCCACGCTGCTTAATTGCCTATAAAGTTTTGATGAATGGAATACGGGATATTTACAGCGGTGCTAATGGGAGTGTGCACGGGTGTGGGGGGTATAAGAAAAAGAGACTCCACACACTGTTTTGAGTATCTAAATTTCTAATTTAATGCTGCGACAGAGGTTTTCGCTTATTTAAGTACCGTACTGTTATGTTACTGTGCCGGGTGATTAGCCTCATGACCACCGGGTGCAGCTGTGTGGTGTTCTGGCTCCATTACTCAGCAAACAATACACTGAAATGAACTTACGTTACAAAACTAGCATTCCTTTGCTTCCATTGATGTTTCTGACCTGTAACAGAAACATGATGGAGCCGTGGTACAACTATGTTGCGGCACAACTACATCTGGTGGACGTGATGGTAATGGTCGTGGTGGAGCATCGATAAGCTGCATCCACCACATGGATCACTGATTAGCTAGTTTCAGCAGCCCGTAGCGCCTTTAAATTTAGCTATTTTCTTTATTTTTAACTGTAATTTTTGGGCCTTTTTGATACGACCGCTGGCCACGGCATCTCTCGACCATCCAACTTGACCAACGGGACTTTTTTCATTTTGTAACGCACTGGCCAAGCACTGGGAGGTCAGAGACTGTTGGGCCCACATCTTTACAGAGAACTGTCCCCACAATGAAAATCCAGTGGCTCGTTTTCCAAGCCGACAGAGCGTGGGACGAGGAGAGGTGGACTCTGCGTTTACGTCATTGATGCTTGGTGCTCACATGCAGTAAAAGTTAATGGACAGTGTGAAGCTGATGTTAAACTTTTAATGTGAATCCGCTGACCAAAATATCATCGCTATCTTGTAACGGCTGTTTACATTCACCCAGAGGCAAATATAAAAAATGCCCTACAGAACTATTTCCTTTGTGGTTACATATTTATGTATATATGTGTACAGCCTTAGCAATTATACAAACTGTATGTTCTATGTCTCCGTAGCATGAGGCAGTTATAAACTTTGATTTCTTTATGGAACTATGTGTTATATAATGACAGATGAATCACCTTGAACCTGGAGGAGAAATTACAAAAATTGGTTCTGCTAAATATACATTAAGATGAGTCAATGAGTAATGAAATGCACAGACAAAAATGACAGATTCATCATGTAAAATCCAATACAGTATCTAAAATGATACTCTCGTCATGCTAGCTGGTGGACACTGACACACTGTCTAGAATGACTCCAGCTGACCGAGCCGTGTGGAGGGTTAAACACATTAACAATGCTGACTTATGTCCAACATCAACTCCTCTCAAGCTAAAGACTACATACTTAAACTTAGAATAATTTATCACGACCTGTAGTGGAGGGGTAAGGAACAGGCTCAGAGCTGATTTATATTATTATGTACGTCGACTCTGACTGAATAAATAGAGAGACGTGACTTAACTCTGTCACAGCAGAAGAAAAAAGACATTATTTGGCATAATAAAAATCATTTCTTTTTCATCATAACCTATTTGTCATATCTTTGCGATATTATATTTTGTTCACACAAGGAACAGGCACATATAATAGATAGGTAGGACCCTTAGGGCCGAGGAGGAAACCATCCCAGACCAAATTTAAAATCTAATATCTGGCGGAAAGTGGCCAAATAGTTTTTCCTCTCCACTATTGGTTCTGATTAATTCATGCCGGCGCTCGTGCTTACTTATTGATGAGGACGATGTCGGGCAGCCAAACCTTCGCTGCGGGCACACGCAGCACCTCGAATCCCGTCGTGTTGCTTGGGCGTCCACGACAACCGATAATCCGTCCACTCCTGTTTGAATAGGGCAAAGACTGTTTGTGCTGTTTGCATTTTGCAGTAATGTGAGAATCAAACATGCCTACGTGAAAAAGGGCAGGGGCGGGAGAAAAACAGAGTGGCAGAAGGGTGAAACTTTGCATTTACAAAATGTCATCTATTTGTCGTTTGATCAGTTAATTTGTCTTTCTTCCACTGCTGTAATTAGATTCAACAGGGACAGCTCCTCTGTGCATTTGTCCTTGCATAACACAACACCATTTGCATAATTTTTCATTTTGCATATGCTCTGTATTATTATGACGAATCCAAGTGTTCTCGCTTGGTTATTTGTGTAGCGTATTGGTACTGTACATACTGAAGAAGGGGGTCTTATGCTAATACACTCATTTCCTGTGGCGCTGGAGTCACGGATGAGTTGGCCAAAATAAAGTGAAATGGCACTTTCAATACTGTGTGTTAATGAAGACTGTGTGGAGGGGTTCCCCTTAATACAACTTTCTGTTTTTTAATGAAGCTGCAAGCTCTAGTGACCTTCAAACAAACTGCTGGCAGAACATTCACTGTCTGTCTTAAAGGTGCAATATAGAATATTAGTTGAAAACATTACAATTAACTAAAATTATCAATAGAATGTGACAAAATAACAGTTTGACATCTATGTGTTGTGTTGCAGAGATATCGACTAGTTAGTTTTAGGGCTAACCAGCTAGCTTTGGCCCTTTTAACATCCCTCCGTAGCGGTGTATGCATCAACACTCCTCCGATGTCCCTAGTCTGGTTGCTACATGCAAGGCTAACTGAGCTAACTAGCTAATGGCAGCTACACTGAGTGGTCAACTTCGGGCGATATGCTGCCCACTGTTCGTTTTTTAGTATGAATACGACAGGTTCATTTTCAGGTTTAAATTCTTACATATCGCGCCGGCAATCACACTTATTTGCAACCTCTGTGCAACAAGCTAACAGTAAGAAATGGTGACAAGGTGTGTGACACGTGAGCACACTTACCAGATTCATGACAACAGTTGTGCTCATTTCTTCATTTTTCATATTCTGAAACATAAATTGACAAATATATGTTATTGGTGTTTGTCTCAATGATTGTACACAGACATCAATCTCACAAAATGGCATCTCCTAGGCAGTGTTGTGGTGATTTTCAATATTCCAGTGTTTCTCTACCTCACCACCTCCACTTCAGAGAGCAAGAGCGAGCAAAGTAGGGATGATACAGCTTTCACAATACACTTCAGTTAAATTGTAGCTATTTTAATCCCTGAATCATCACTGAAAATTACTGCCACTTTCAATTAATTTCCTGGGTCCTAAATAATGGTTTGAATGATTGAAAAATGTAGTGCTCAAAGGGCTTTCTCCCAGAGCGTGAAGATGAGTCCAAAACAAATCCATGGCTCTAATCAATGTTGTGCTGGAAATGTTGTTTCACCTGAAGGCATGAGGCACGCCGAACGGTCAGTTCCTCACATGGTAAGCAACAATGAGCAAATGTAACCCTTCAAGGAAATGTTTGTAATCTCTGTGCAGTTCACAACAATGAACTGGTCCAGGAGACTACATTCTGTAGTAGCTTCTAGTCAAGACAATGCTTTGAAGCAATTTATACATCATTAAAGTTTATTTGGAAAGCCTTGGGAGGCTTGCGCTGCTTGTCCTGATATGGTGTTTTTACAGAGTTACTCTACCTATAATAATACCTAAATAATCTCTACACCTCAAGGGGGGTGTATTTTACTTTCCCCTTCTTCTTAACAACTTAAAATTGTTTTTTCAAGTGTTTCCTATTGTGTTAAACTGATGCTGTGCTTAAGGTGACAGGATTGCGATGTTGTTGGAAGGCAGAACAAGACACACATTTCTCTCTTACTGTAGGTTTCACCTTTTGATGCTTCAAATAAAATAAAATAAAAATGAAAAACATTAACTGTGGCTGTTGTAGGCCCATCAAATTGTCTGATTTGGCCCATATGAAAAGATTGGACAGGTTACCTGTCGGCCTACACATGTACTCTACCTGCCTGCCTGTATGCAAAATTTTCCCATACTAACATGCTAGTTTGACAGCAGTGAGTACTAACAATAGCCATGTTCATTATGAAAATGTCTTTTCTTACATGTCAGTGAGCCATGAAGTAGTTGGATACAGTTAGTGATGACAACTATACGCTGAGCTCACAGTACACAGCCTCTAAGCCTGTTGTTCAGCAGCTAGCTAACTCAATAACACAAAGCACACAGCCCTTGAGCCAAAGAACAGAGCCAAGACGGCGGCAACAGCCTTGTTCGATATCTGCCCTAGAGCCAAGCTAACTCAGTTAGGACAAAGCACACAGCCAAACAACAGAGTCGTGATGGCAGCAACAGCCTAATTCAGTTACGTTCGCCCCTGAGCCGAGCTTACCCAGTTAGCACAAAGCACACACCCACAGCAGTAGAGAGTAACTTCCGAGCTGGGTAGTAGTAAAGTGAGATGGCGACTAGTTCCAACCTAGCAAGACTGCTGTCATGATTCTTGACAGCGACCAGGGTGCTTATTCAGAAAGGAGACCCCCGTGCTACATGGCCATGACATTAATGTAAAGAGGTGCATATCTTAATAGGGGATGTCCATTTAAATAGTCACCGAACAAGACCATCCATTTGGCAAATGTTTTCTTGGCATATTTGAAAGGCTTTGTTAAAAATGTATTTTAAGAGTTTGAACTTAATCCAGTGACAATGCATTAGCCAGATTACTGTCAGTATTGCTTTGCTGTTGAGGCATGCTGTGTTGTCACTAAAAACAACCATAACAAATTCGCTGAGTGGATCTCGTCTGAGAAATCAAAATGTTATTGTTCTTTATATGTCATGCTCAATTGATGCGCATAATGTAAACAGTGTTATGATACAAATAAGCCTACATCTAGAGTCATGGCTACATGCTGGAAATACAGCCTCTACTTGTTGATATTCGCTCCAAAGCAGCTGAGAGTCATTTGAGTAGCAATGGACACACACCAGCTACTTCCAGGACAGAGTTCATGATGTAGGCTTTGGTAAAGATGCTTCTACGTGTCTGTGAATGTGTGTCTGCGTGTATGTGATTGTCTATCCAGCAGGAGGGTGGAGCCTCCCTGAGCCAGGCCTGCTATTTAAAACGCTGGGAGGAATGTCAGGGAGACAGCTGGGACAGGAACAGGGAGTTGAGGGGGGTAGTGGGAGGCTGACTAAACCATCAACCATCTCTCTCTCACCCTCGCACAAACACAACTACCGTGTCTGTGTGACCTATTACTTAATTCCTGTAAGTGTTTGAATTCACCTCAGGATGTCCCTGTGTTAATAGTAGCGCTGCTGTTATCAGGTTGACTAGTTCTGAGCGTCCAAGTGGGTCAGTTTTCAAGATCGTTCCACTCCGGCGTCAGGGTCCCATGTGACTTCCTCTCCAGAGTGAGACTGACCTTGACTGGAGGTGTAAGGAGCATGTTCACTGTGGATGTGTATGTAAATGTGACGCTGAGTGAGTATGTGCATTGGTATGTACCTATGGGTGCTATAGAGAAGAGAGCCAAGGGGATATTAACAAACAGAAGTGAGCTTATGTGTTTGTGTGTGTGTGTGTGTGTGTGTGTGTGTGTGTGTGTGTGTGTGTGTGTGTGTGTGTGTGTGTGTGTGTGTGTGAGAGAGAGAGAGAGAGAGAGAAAGAGAGTGTATTGTAACATTTTAATGCAGTCACACAGGCATCAGCCCAGTCGGTGCATGCTGCTAAAACACTATTTCCCAGCAGTAGCACAACTCTTTGTGCCATTGGACTCAGCAGGCCAGTAAGCCCTGAATTCAGAATCAGATGGCTCTCAGATATATGCAAAACCTTGAATAGAAAAACTAGAAAACTTTGGCAGTTCATTTTGTGTTAAATATGTTACATTTTGTTATCCTGTCATCTGCTGCTATAGGTGTATAGGTGGTCCTCAGCACCACTGTGCTTCAAACCTTTACAGTGACATCTGTCTAGGGAAGTCAGGTTTGATTTTTAAATATGTATTTATCAAAGACAGAGCTGTTCCTGAGGCTGAGGAGCCCCCTTATTCTGGATTAGTTAGAGTATTGAAAATAGAGATGGGATACAGGCGTCCCAGGAGATTTAATGTCCTGACTGGCACATAAAGCGCCTCAAAAATCCCAATTTTAAAGGCAAACTAAGCTACATATTGTGCAAATTTCTGTTTCGAAGCATGTGTAAGCCTTACCAGATTCATATACAGTTTAATAAAGCTATTACTAGTTTGCATTTTTTGGCCTTTCAACAAACTTCAACACCAAGAACAACAGGTTCATGGATGAAGAAACATTGCATTTGTCTACAACATTTTGTATTGGCCACAGATCCTTCTTTAAAGGTGTCATTTGTGAGAAATAAAAAGGAATTCAAGGGTAGCACCAAAACTATAAGCAGCATAAACACCTACTGCTGATTACTATAGTCTTTGGCTGTAGTGACTAGCAGCAGTTAGTAGGTAACACAGGTCAATCATGCAGCTAAGGCCCAGTGAGTCTGCCTGCTCAGCAACCTCGGATTACAGAGGAGTCACCACGGTCAATAGGGCTCAGTCAACAGGCCTCAGTAGCCCCACAGTGACAATGAACATGGCGGGACACCAGTATGGAACACCAGATAGTCCTTTGACATCAACAGAGGTCAGTTTGAAGACAGGGCTTGCAGTATGGAGGCGATTTACAGCATCTCTGACCAGGACTATGACTGGGGACGAGCAGACACGGCAGGCATAGTCTCTTGATTAGTCAGTTTTTTTTTTTTTATGATTTAAAACTAAGATTCTGGCCATATCATACAAGTTGCACCTTCAACATTCAATACCTTTCATCACAGGTGTTGTGTTGGTACCTGTACTCATGGTATCATTATTTAGGCCTTTAAAACAGCCCTACAAGTTTGAATTGTTAAAAGAACTTCAGCTCTCAACATCACTTGCTGCTGAGCTGATGGTCATCATGGTTGGACAGGCCTCTGTTACAGCTTATTCTTTACAACTGGCCCTGTATTGTTATATTCGTGTTGTGCATGTTTGTGTGTAAGTATGTGAGTGTTAGGGTCTCACCAGTCCAACGAAAGAGGAGAGGACCATGCCCACACGGACCACCACCCTCTGGTCAGGGCTGATGGCCGGCCGAACCTTAAGGTTGTAATTGGTGAAGACCGTTTTCGTCAGAGCCTTCTCCACATCAGACGCACCTGTGTGAAGGATTGATAGATGGCTTATATGACAGTTTCAGTTAGGACTTCAGGTTTCAAACTGATTGATCATTTTGTTGGGATTATGAGAAACCCATTGCTGGTTATCTGTTAAATTCAACATCATCAACATGTTCACTTCCGCAGGCAATAATGTGGCTACTACTGCTGAGTTCAAGTCCTTTATTGTCAACCAATTTCCATTTATATTGTCCATTTCCTGTCACTCTCGCAGCTTAAAATTCATGAAATGAACCCAAACACTTTTAACCAAAGTTTCTGCTGGGTGCTCTGTGCAAAACCCATCACACTTGTGACAAGTGGGGGCAAAGCTAGCTGATTGGCAGGCAAGGTGTGCTGTGCATTCAAATATGCGAAGGAATGAACCCACTAGCTGAGTCAATAGTGCACAGCGAGTGGATGCTTCCCAGAATTAGTTATTGTGGGAGGATGTGTTGGCCAGCAGGAGATGGCCAGACTTGCTGTAGCTAAATTCGAGGAGTGAGAGATTAAATCTATTCAAATTCAAACTAACAAAATCAGTGAAACATCCTCCTAAACCGTTGTGACTAGACAGTCCCACCTTCAGCAACACAACCCCCCCAGATTGACTGCAAATCCCACAGACCAAGCAACAGGTAATTCAAATGATTGTTGGGAGGGAGAGAGAGTGGGGTGGTAGCTTGTGTAGGGATTGCACTGTTGCTGTAGGTAAGTGATTAAACTCTGTGTTTTTATTGCAAAGTAATTTTTTCCTAACCCTAATCCCTAACCTTAACCAAGTAGTGTTGGTGTCTTAACGTCATTAGAAGATTTTGAGCATTAACCTAACAAAGTCTTTTTCTGCCTAAACCTTACAAAGTAGATTTTACACCTCAACCCAAGAAAGTAGTGTTGTGCCTTAACCTCAAAAAGTTGTTATTGTGCTTAATCCTGACAAAGTAGAAAATTCAGGATGAATTTATTCGCTAACAATATGGAAAACAACATAAAACTACACACAGCTGCAAAAACACATATTTTCATTGACATATGACCCTACTGTAACACATATACCATATAAAGACAGAATAAAAAAGTGTCAAAATCCATAAGATAAACGCCCCTCAGACCTTGTTGCCTGTTTCTTGCCTGTAGACTTTATTATTGCCCAGCAGCTATAAAAATGTCTCACAACAGGCCCTACCAAAACCCAAATGCTTACATTCCACTGCAATTTCGGTTTTACTTCCACCCATTTCCTTGTCAGTGCTGGAAGGTTAGAAGCATTTATAATCAGCAGCCCTGGTGACGCAGCATTCATCACGTCTGGCATAGCTGTGGCCCCGGCAGGATCTGACCTGACAGGAATAAATGACAACGATCACCCGGCAAGGCACCCCCATTAGCCAGGCACGGGGAAGCATGGCTGCTGATGGGCGAGGCTGCATGGCAGACTGGAATTTAGCATTTTCTTCTCCCTGCCCAGTTTAAATGACTTGGTGAATAAGTCAGACTAAAAGACCACTCCTTTTAGGTGAGGTGAGATCATGTTGAAGGCTAATGTTGAGAATTTGAAGGATGCTCACGATGAATAAAACTGGCAGAAATAAAACACAGAGGCAGATTTGAACGGTCTTTTCATAAAACGACCAAAGAGGAATGACTCATCCCACTCGAAAGGCACTTCAGTGTGCTTTAAGCTGTTTTCCTTCATGATTACTTCAGTCAGTGAGTGATAAATATGATTTACAAGTTGACAATGACAGCAGCAAAGTTCAATAGAACTACATCTTTTCTGAGTGGTTTGAGTGCACCATATTTGTCCAGGAACCACTGATCGGTTATCAAATAAACAGCCTGAGGACAATACAGCCATTGATTTCTCTTAAAGAAAATCAATGTCTGGCAATGATTGTTTATGGCTTTAGCACCTTTTATGATATTTAATTAAGACTGTGACTGTTGTCAGCTATAACGCAGGTCTTTTCCTTTGGGACAATATCCCCTTCCTATTTCAAGTTACCTTTGTTTATTCTTTACCTATATTCTTCTACACCCTTCTTGCAACATTACCTTGAATGACTAGTGCCCTGCATTGGTCTGCTGTTTCGAGGAGTGTATAAATTGTTTGAACCAACACCGATGGTTATACACAAGATTTCCAGAGACCATTTGTTACCTGGCTTTGAAGCTCTTTGTCTTACAGCCACAGCCTAGTTGACAGAATGATGAAATAAATCCTAAAGCTGACAAAAGCTAGTCCTATACCTACTTTGCTTTGCTACTCTATACCAATGTGTGACTCTGGTGTGTAACTTTTTGTGGTAGATAATTGTGGTGTTTTATTTTTAGAATGCAGGCTACATAAAATGTTTAGGTACTTTTTTATTTCCTTTGCCCTTTGTATGGTTTTATTGATAGGACAGCTTCAGAGATGACAGGAAACAGGGTGAGAGAGGGGGGTGACATACAGCAAAGGGCCCAGGCCAGGAATCGAACCCTGGGCCGCTGCAGCTACCAACTGAGCTAATGAGTGCCCCATGTTTAGGCACTCTTCATATAATGGCTCCAGCCATTGATTGATTGATCAATCCACAACTGCACTCCAGGCTGATATATCTATACAACAATAAAATCTATTGCAGTTACATTTTGTACAGAAATTCATGGGGATCAGAGGAGGAATCCTGATGACACTGGGGATCAACTAAGTTTTGTTTTATTGCCAAAATGTGGCTAGCACCTGTGGTTTTGAGTAGAGATGTTCCAATACCTAGGGCTAGGTATTGAAGTTTGATACTTTTAAGGCAGCGACTGAATTGCTTCGATGCTATTGAGTATCGATAGATGTCCTGTCATTTACACCCTATTTCAATACCTAAGGAGTTAATCTCATTAGCATTAGTGAGCCAGTAAGCATGCAGCATGCTTGTAGTGTCAAGATCTAATATTACAGGAAAAAGGGCTATGAGTTACACCCAGGGACGGGGGCTATCCAAGTGTAAGAGTAATGTAATCTTTTGTCAAAACAGATTTCTTAAATTGGTATCGACAAACGTTCAGGAACCAGCATCGAGGTCAAGCAATTGGTGTTACCCAGCCTAAGATAACACTTTTTTACCTTCCCGACAACGTTTCTGATACGTGAACTTTGCGTATCGGCCAATATGGAGTACTGATTCAATACCAGTGAGTTATATCTGTATACTAATAACCCTGTACTGATGTTGTGTTATGGATATGGACTTACTCAAGCCACTTGCCGTTTATGGATACTGGCTTCTTGCACAGTAAAAAGTTTGTTAAGTTGCATACAGGTTTATGGGATGCTACATCAACTTTTGTACTCACTAAAAACGAATCCAGGCAGTATCGGAGCTATTTCTGAGACTGATATCTGTGTCGGAACAAAACCCTAGTTTTGAGTGAAATATCTTGGCATCTGTTGGATAGACTGTCATGGAATGTGCTCAAGATATTCAAGGCCTTGAGAGAATTAATTGAAAACATCATCTAGAGTCAAGTTTTTTCCAATTCATTTTATTTCTATGACTAAATATCTGTAAAACTAATGGCATCCTCATCAGCCTCAGCTGTACATTCTGTTGAGGGCGATTAGCAAAACTAAGACCGTAAACCTGATAAACATTAGTATGTCGCAGTGAGCATATTGGCATCCCAATGTTAGCATTTAGCATAAAGCACTGCTGTGACACTGCTTAGTCTTGTTATAATACATGTTCATTATTCCTACTATGTGTCTGTGGTGTGTTTCCTTGCCAGACTTGATACACCTTGTCTAGATTGTGTTCTTTTCAGTGTCTTTGCTGTGATGCATACTCCCTGAAGCCACATTGGCATATGGAAGCAGTAGGCCAAACATGACTTTAACATTGACAATACCTGTACTGTATTAGCAGCCACTTCAGATTAAGGTTTGGTCAATCTCCACATCTTCTCCAGCTAAAATATCACTGTGGTATACTTTTAATATTCCCATAAGAATTTACACAGTATATTCCTATTTCTCGGTGGCTCCCAGTGTTAATTTGGTAGTTTATGTGTGGATTCATTTGGCAGACTATATGTGACATTAGTGTAGTATCCATGTAAGACGTAAAACATGACCACTACTTTATTACATGGGCATGTTGTGTCAGCATGTGCCTTACCTCCCAATGTGCTTAAGCTACATAAGCAACAAGCCAGCAGGAGCAGATCCAGGCCTCTCATGGCGACCCCCAAAACCGTGTCTCCTCCTTAAAACAGATCCTCGGTCGATTAATCCAAGTGTTTCAACGTCTTTTTTTGTCTTCTTTCAATTTCCAGTGGATCTTACTGGAAGTCTTCAGTGTGAGTTTTGGTTTGCTCAGTTTGGACTGTTGTTGTCTGTCAGTCAGGCCGGCCTGGCCAACTGCTGTCTGCTCCAATTACATCCTTGGGGAGGGGAGGGTGTGTGTCACAGTTCACCCCCTTCTTGTCAGTGTGTACCAGGCTTGACTCTGCTCATCGGGTGTTTACTTACACACTGTTGGTTCTCAAACTGTGGCTGAGGAACCAGATAGGTTTTCAGATAGGTCCTCAAGAAAAAGAGTGAACGTTAAATTTCAGTAATATTTCACTGAGGGATCATATCCTGATACAGCAAAGGAAAGACTGGTCTGACAAGAGACTTCGGTCTCCATGGGTCAGCCAGCCATTTAACCATTTAATCACACTTTTATACTGACAGAGCTATATATTATATTGAGATGAGATATTTTACAACCCCGGAGACCTTACTTCTTGATGTCATAAAAGTACTTCTTGATGTCGTAAATAATGACCAATAAACCAGATTAATTAAGAAAGGTATGCTTGGAAAATGATGTGAACGTCTTAGAATGAGGCGATATTCAAGCATATTCCACAGTGATTTAATAGTGTGATAATTCAAAGAAAACCAGCACATGACTGGTTATTGCCAGACATTATTCTCATGGATGAGCATCGCGTCTGTCCATGTAGTTAAATAAAACTGCATTACAAATATTTACAAGTTGGCCTCTTTGGTAAAGAGCAATATTTTGGGCTTGTTTAATTTATATTAGATTGCATTATTTCTACAAATTCACCTCTAGTCAACTGGATTAGCCATAATTCTTAATGCACTATATGATAATACTCTTTTAAGCAGCTGAATAACCTTCTCATTCGTCTCTCATTATAGGGTCAACAAATGAAATAGTTAAGATACAACGCCCCATTAAAATGTTGCCCCAACCATGAGTCTCACTCCATGGGTCCCTAGTGATGACACCTTGGGTCTACATCCAGTCATTGATCCGCTTTTGAGCCTGTGTTCATTCCCTTGAGTTAAACCCTTTAACACCATTTGATCCATCTTTTATTCCTCAGCCCAGCCCATTTACATTTCTTGCATGTCATCGTGCTCATCCTATGCCAACATTCAGTGCCGACTGCAGGAAGTACTGACCTGTGTCTTTTATGTAGTGAAGTACAAAGTAAGGATGTTGAGTTTGGGATAAGGGATGAGTGAGTATAGCACGTCCAACTTAAGCCCGCTCTGACTCTGAATGCGTCGAATACAGCAGGAAACAGCTAATAAATTTTGGCAATGAATATAAAAAAAGTTTTCACATTGAGTGTAATCTGGGTTTTGGATTGTCCAATTTTTATAGCCTTGTAAGCCAGTAAGGTTGCATTCCTCTAGCACCATATTTGTCATGTTGTACTTAAAAAATATAGTTTCTTAGCTTTAGTGTCTTTCAAATGATAACCTCCATGGAGCTGTCTAGCAATGTAATGAAAACCAATAGACCTTATTCAAATGGCAGCCATTTTCCTCAAACATCATGCCCAGGGTGGGATAATGCTGGGATAGTGTAATGCTTCTTGTGTTCCAGGTTGCAAGTCATGTAACAGTACGTAATCAGACAAATTGCTGTCATGTTACAGCTTCCCAGTTGATCAGCAACTGAAAAGATGAAGGATAGTGAAAATCTGGAGGCACATTCAGCCATATTTCAAGGTAAAACAATATATTTGATAACTTGTTGGCTGATGTTAGCATTCCACAACTTCCTAGCTTACCTTAGCCTTTCCAAATCGTATCACATCAAAACAACATTGTATCGAACAGCAACGTTAGCAATGTGGTTGAATGCAAATGTTAGCTGTTGCCTAATGGAAGCTAAACGGTCATCAAACCTGTGGTTCTGCCTCTTAATATGATCTGATGTCCCTCTGCATTAAACTATTCGTTGTCTTTACAGTTGCCGATCAATCAGGAAACAGTTAACTGAGCTTCCCACCCTGAGTGTGAAAAATGGCCACCATGTGAATGTGGTCAATAAGATAGTGGCCTAAACTCCTTGCTGCTGATGCCATATATACATGTAGCCAGAGAAAAGATGCGCTTTGGTCTCTGTTCTTGTCTGTTGTGGTTGTGATTTACGGTTCTTGTGCATGGCTGTCTTGTACAGTCAACCACTGTAAAAACAGGACATATAGAGGTGATACAGCAGCCATTATTCTTACAGTATAACGCTAAGTTGATCAACCCATTTTAACTGCCACACACTGCTGTATTTTCTGAAGGCCCCTGCAGTAAAACATCTCTATCCTCCTATATCCCTCTACTCATCCCTTCATGCCGCTCTGCTCTCACTCACATTCATCGGCCATCCACGCCACCGTGATTTATGATCCACTGTCACTGCCATTTGGCCCGCCGCCAATTTAATTACCATAGAAGCTAACTATTAACAGCTAGCAGCCAGTGTCAAGTCACACATCAAAGCTGTGGTCATTGGGGAGTGTATAAAGCCTGGGTTGGCAGTGACTCAAATCCAGTGATCTGTCCCAGAGCAACCATAATAGATCACTGTTTAATGCAGAAGTAAGTAGATAAGTTAAATTAGATGGATTGTTTACCCTTGATTGTTATTGGGTCATGGGTGGAACAAGTAAGAGGCGAGATGTAACTGGATTACGGTAATCAGAAAAGGTTGATGATGTCACTGCGAAGATCAATTTTGGAGATGATCATTATACTTCATTCCAACATGGTGGCAAAGTTCCCACTGTCTTTCTCATTTAATTATATTGAAAATGCATCAGTGTAATCACTTTCTTTTTCGTGTATTTACCTAATTACTCCACAGAGATAAAGTTTGTCTTATCTGAGTTTTTCAAATTAAAAGTCTGCCAATTGGACGTAGCGCTCCAGCTTCAACTGAAAGTGATCAAAGTACACAGTATAGGCAAAAAAAGTTTGTGGACACCTGTACAAATTATGTAGACACCTTAACCTTACAGGGCTGAACGTCGTATAACCACATCCACTGATCAGCTGCTTCACCAGCTTCCTGGGGAGATTTTGATCAGACTTTGGATCCTGGCAGCACAGATTTGATCCCATTCAGTCACGGGAGCATTTGCGAGGACCTCAACTGATGTTAGGAGATGAGCTAATCCAATTCATTTTAAAGCTGTATGATGGGGTTGAGGTCAGGGCTCTATGCAGGCCCAGTCAAGTTCTTCCAAACCAAACTGGGAAAACCATTTCTTCATGAACTCATCTTTGTGCACAAGGGGCATTGTCATGTCGATACACAGAAGCGACAAACACAAACTGGTGCCATAAAGTTGGAAGTACACTATTGTCTAAAATAGGCTTTACTTTAGGGTACTTTCACACGTTACTGATTTGGTTTGTTTCAGTCCCTCGGCTGTATAAGAGTGGATGCTTTCAGGTCTGACAAGTGAAGCCAATGCTGAAGTGTCTTAAAACTGCATTCCACGTCATGGCCAGCAGGGGGCAACTCCACTGGTTGTATAAAGAAACCAAATTTAATAGAACTCCATTAAAAAAGACCCTACTTATCCCTTGATTTATTACCTCAGTAAACGGTTTTCTAATGAGTTTATGGTCTCAATCACTTCTTTCATATTGTCTCACTTGCAAGTGACAGCATGACGTTCGTTTTTAGGGCGTGGTTATCTTGGGATTGACTGGTCGCTTCCATGGCAACCGGGATAGAGGCGTAGCATTGATACTCTCCCCATCTCTACCCTCCAATCCAATCCCACCTTTGGCTCAGAAGACAACCCAAGATGGAGACATCCAAAATACCAAACACAAGGCTTCAATATGGTAGTCCAAGAACCACTGGTCTACCTTCACTTCTTAAAGACAGTCTGCGGTTTAGACAAACTGTTGTGCGTTTGTTTCTGTTTATCCAGGAGTGAAAGCTGTCAATTGAACTGGAAAACATGAAAAACAACAACCACATTTTGTGGAGGTGGATATGAGGTTTTGGCACTAGTTCAGTAAATACTGTTATATCCATACTGTTTGTAAACTGTCTGAAAGAAATCACGCAATCCATATAAGAAACTATTGTTACCAATAACAGGAGTCAAAACTAAGTCATATCTGAACACATAGACACAATAAACATATTTTTAGATTCGGAGTGTCTGAATCTGTATCCCTTGTCCATTCTGAATTAATGCTCATAAATCTACTTAGAAATCATAGAAAATAGATGCTCCTTAATACTCCAGAACTTACCTGAGAGTCTTCATCCTTTTCTTTTGTTCAGCTCCAAAATAATGCAGTGATAACTGTCTGTACCGCTGCTACACTGCAAACAGAAACTGCTGATATCCAAGTCAGCACTCTTTAAATGCTGCTGAGTTGAATAAAATAGTCTAATATAGGCTACAGTGTAACACACTGAATCCATGGCTCAATTATACTTCCTGTTTACATCCCCCAAACCATCATGGGTACTGTAGTTTAACTGGTGGCCCTGAGGTGCACATCACAACGGCAAACAGAAAAACACAACAGCATTTCACAAAACACAACAACCACTCACAAGACACAGCAATGACTCACATAACACAACAGTGACTCACAAAACACAGCAATGACTCACAAACACAACAATGTGTCAAAAAACGCACTAATGACTCACAAACACAATAACTCACAAAACACAACAATGACTCACAAAACACAATAATGACTCACAAACACAACAATGACTCACAAAACACAACAATGGCTCACAAACACAACGTGTCACAAAACGCAATAATGACTCACAAACACAACAATAACTCACAAAACACAACAAATAACAATAACTCCCAAAGCATTATGGGAACTGTAGTTCAGCTGTAGTATGGTAGCCCTGAGTCACAACGGAAAATAGAAAAACACAACAGCATTTAACAAAACACAACAATCACTCACAATACAACAATAACTCAAAAAACACAACATGGACTCACAAAACACAACATGGACTCACAAAACGCAACAATCACTAACAAAACACAACATCAACACCAGTCCTGAAGGAATCGGGCTGGAACAGGCAATAAATGATTAAAAACTTGTAAACAGATCCAGTCTGACGTGTAGAATAACTTGCGTGTCGCAGGAATGAGACCAAAACACCCGACAAAAACTCTCAGCAGACCAGCGTTACAATCATACAAATATATTAGTTTGTTTTATTCAATTATATCCAATAATACGTCTCCCTTGACTTTGTGTAAGTTATTATAGAAATAAATACAGATCATATTGCAAATGCAGAGACAAGAGTTTGGGATAATAGAGTGTTGAGGAGGGGATGGGGGGGAACAGGGGGTTAAAGGGGTTTAAAGAGTAAATATTGGGTAAAGACTGTTTCTTTGAAGGTGTCCAGTAAATGATTGGCGCATGCATGCTTGTAGTCCCGCCTGTCTGTGATCCTCGACCTCAACCCAGGAGTTTCAAACTGCACTGTAGTAGTCCCTTCACAGGTCTTTTGTCCAGGTGATCCATGGGTTTGGATGGCGTTATAGTAGTTGTGTTATTCCACCTTGCCGGCAACAGGGGGAGTTATTGCACCCCAACCACATTTGCATGGATATATTTATATATAGAGATATATAGATATATTTCTTTTTTGCCCCATTTGTATACAAAAATAGTGTCATTGTGGCTTTGATAGCTGGAAGACTGAAGCACTCTTTTTGCATTTGGAAGACGAGAAGGAAAGTAGGATTATGGTGATTTTCCTTAAAATCTTTTCTGGAAGACTTTTTGTCACAATAACTCGGATCGTCCATGCAGTACAAAGAAGAGCAAAAAAAAAAAAAACAAAGAACAAAGAAAAAGTCCCAAAAAAATCCTTCGAGGATCGATCACAGAACCACACACACACACACACACAGGTAGAGGGTGTGTTTGTTGTGTGTGTGTGTGTGTGTCGGAGGGAGCGACGGAGACGGTGAATGAGCAGTCCACGCGCTGCCGGTGAGCCAATTAAAATCCCGCTAAGAGATAAAAGGTCAGAGGTCGGTCGGCCCAGTGATTGACAGGAGGACTGTGGGGGGATCGGGAGGACGAGGTTTGAGACCCCAGCACAATCTTAGCGTTCTTTTTCTCCTCCGTTCGTCGATCGAGCTCAGTTTTTTCATCATCCCACGTTGTGTGACGGGGGAACGGACACGGATATGCATTTAAACAGCGAAATAAACACATCAGATCAAACACACGTGGACCAACAGCGATTCTTGAAGGGCATTCTTCTTTTCTTTTTTTTTTTTTTTACAATGGATACCAATAGTCAGAATTCCCCATATGATTTCATTACAAGTCACAGTACTTCCACTTAGAAATACCCCCCAAAACACTCGAAAAAAAAGGGCTAAATAAGGACATTCCATCATAGTGCACAATGTAAAGACACCACTAAAATGTAATTGGTGCATTAGCTTGGCAGAGGTGAAGTCCCTCCATGATCTGTTTAGTAAAGGTCACCCCATTTAGCCACATCTGCGCCGCCTTGGTGCAAGGGCGCTGTGGTGTGTGTGTGTGTGTGTGTGTGTGTGCAATGCAGATGTGCTGAGGGACTGTGGGGTGCGCTTTTTAAAAAAAAACACAGCCTGATTTTTTTATACATGTATTAATATGTTCCTCGGATGTGACATTCAGCGCCCGGGTTTCCAGTGTAGGAGCGCTTTTTTTTTTTGTATTATTATTACAAGGCGGGCTGGGAGAAAAAAAAAAAAGAGAAGGAGAAAATCTGTCCGAGGACGGCGTCACTCTTTTGTCACGTGAGCCTCCCCTCTCTCTTTGCTCCCTCTCTTTTTTGTGTTTTCTGCTGCATTGCAGATGTGGTGAAGGGACTCCACCTCAAAGTAACGCACGCACGCACACACACGCACACACACACTCACACACACACACGCCTGAACAGCAAAACCCAGCTCACAAAAAGGGCAAAAGTGTTAGAAAAATAAAAGCTCTAATAAAACACACAGTTGGGTTCTATATCAATATTAATTCACGCCCTCTCAGATAATGTGGCTGCACCTTGTTAATGGAGTTTATTGCTTTCTGCCCAAGGACTCGTGCTCATTGATTCGGCCTCTGATTTATCCTCTATTTTTCCTCCCTGCCTTCCTCTCCGCTCATACTTTCCTCCCTCTCCTCTCGGATGCACATAATGGACACGCAGAGATATTCAATCGCGATTACGCACGGAGCTGATTGAGTGGGAGAGCGCGCACGCGGCCGCACGCACGCATGAGCCACGCGCCGCCAGGTTAACGGGAAGTTCGCAAAGAATAAGGGAATCCGAGAGAGGAAGTGGGACTTCAAAGGGAGGCTGTGAGGGCACGAGTTAGCTACAGAATGTGACACACGCCTCTCTCCCCCTCTCTGTTTCCTCTCTCCGAGTCCTTCACAACCCCGGATGACCCCCCTCTGCAGTCGTAATTCGCTCGGTAAGCAGGGAGGGCCCTGACTCGGAAGAAATGGGAGGGAAGGGAGTCCCCGGGGGGAGAGGTGTGCGGGTGTGTGATGTGCGAAGTGTGCAGCTGAATCAGATATACATCATTT
Source organism: Lagodon rhomboides (assembly GCA_039737535.1). Lineage (NCBI taxonomy): Eukaryota > Metazoa > Chordata > Actinopteri > Spariformes > Sparidae > Lagodon > Lagodon rhomboides. The sequence continues at coordinate 10,801,806 of CM077806.1, forward strand.
AACCCCCTTCGATATCGCACACATTCGCATCCGCACCTCTCCCGTCTTTTTTTTAAAAAAATTCACCCCCCAAAAAAATCAGCGACGCCAAAGAACCTCCGCGGTGCCAAACATTTCGAAGCTGAATCCAGAAGCATTCATCGGCCGGTTAAAAGCAGTAAATTCAGCCACCGGTGGGGGGGTGGGGGGTTCACTAATCAAACATGTGTCTCAGAGAGACGGCCGGCGAGATAAATGGCAATCTTTACATCCTGTAATTCACACGGAATCGTTTGAAGTGAAGCCTGAAGGCCGGAGAGCGGACAGGCCGGAACAGAGGAGCTGATTTCAGGCTTCACAAAAAGGGCTTACAGCGGAGGAAAGTGTGGGCCGCCGCGAAACACACACACAAGTCGGTGATGAGAACACACACACGCACACGCATGCAATCATGCAGACGTTCCACACGCGATAAATGGTTCTGTAATTCTAAATTTTCCGCAAAGTGAAATCAATAACACAGCAAACAGAGTGGGATACACGTTTTCAAGCCTCCTCTTTTAAAGTCCAAAAACACCACCACCACCACCCTCTTAGCCCCAATATATTGTTCAAAAATACCCCCAACAAACAGTTAACATCTAATAGGTTTAATCTGATTACAAAAGATAATATCTGTTACAGCTTTTGCCCCCCCCCCCAAAAAAAACAAAACAAAAATCACAGGAAATACTGCGAACGTGTGTGAATAAATCGCTCTAAAAAGTACGTCAATTTTCCTGCCACAAAAAGATGCTTAATCGTGGTTGAACGTCATGAGGATGGGTATTCAATAACAGTCTGCAAGCTGGAATAAAAAAAGCAGATGTATCGGCATCTTCTACAGTGGCAAAATGAACGGATAGCGATGACTGATGCAGCTATAAGTGGCTGAATCTCTGAGTGCACGCGGCATGAGATATCAGTCCATCACTCGCTAGATGTCAGAGTCGACTGACGCTCAACGTCACACAGATCTGATGGCCCGGTTTAATAAAATCATGGCTGTCGTTGCTTTGAGCTCGAGGCAGGAAATGAGGTGATTGTAGCCCTACGTATAAAGTCTGAGCTCACGTCCGCTCATCTACACATGCTACCTCATGTGCTGTCGTTTTTTTTTTGCATCTGTACATCAACGGAAAACAATGCCTCATCTGTTATGAGGGTTAAAGGGGCTCTCAAGTCATTTAGTGCGGCACTTCCATTAAGTTAGGGAACTTGCTAGAGGTATATTTAAAGAAGAATGGTTAAAATCGAAGCAGCAGAGGCTGAGATAACCTGACTTTTAGGCTCATGTATGAGTCGAGCTAACAAAAAAACACTAGATCCTACATTCCCCATAATGCAACTCAAACCCTGAACCTCCAGTGTGTAATGCAGGCTTGCTGTTCGTAACATTAATCCCAATCAGAAATAACCTTGATGCCATCACCAGCTGTTCACCAGGCGTGCGTTCAAAAAGAAGGCCAGGCAAATTTTAGAAGCGGCACGGATTGAGCTAACACACGTTTACGCAGAATAAGAACTATCTCTGATACCAGACCTAAATGATGGATCAGGTACACGAGTCTAATCACCGATCTGATGTTGCATAATTTATTAGCCTTGAACCAGGAACCTGTTACCTCCCACTGGCCTCCTGCACAGCTGTGTATAAATTATGTTAATATGTACGAATGTAAGTCAAATCACTAGACACAACAAATAGGAGGTAGCATATCATGTTTGCTGCTGCCAACTGTAGCTGCCTATAACAAGTTAGCTCAGTTAGCCTCACAGCTAGTAGCATGGAATGGGAGTTTGAGCCAGGGCTACCTGGTTAGCATGTTAACTTCAGACATTGTAATGTCAAAACTGTTAGTCCTTCACATTCTGTTCATAATTTGAACTAATTTTTGAATGTTTTCATCTGAAATTCTGACATTTCATTGCATGAACAGCCAATACAGTTAAATGACAAGCAGCTGGTGTAACCTCAGGCGTATGTTAGCTAACTTATGTCTGTCCTTTGCGCATCCGTTGGGCTACAGGGGAAATATGCTGTGTCAAAAGTGCCAAAAACATCGATTCTTCTTCACCGCTCTAAAACAGTAGCCTCTGCGGTGCAGACGGGTTGCGTTGTGCTGCCACTTTTAGTCACTGTTTTGGTGCAGCAAATGATAACTGACTTCCAGTAATTAGGTGTAACGTTAGCCAGAGTGAGCAAAATGTTAGTAATTTGGCAAATATTTTACAGCTTGCAAGGCTTTAGATTTGAGTTCTGAGATCAAACTTGCATGAACTGCTCACATGGTCGGTTGCTAGCTAACAGCTGTACAGTCCAGGAGTGGGATTCAAGCGAATAACGTGAGACGATAATTTGCTTCACTTTCTTTTTTGAACGCACCTTTAGAAAGCTCCCTCTCAAGCCACGGCTGTCATTTTACAGCAATCTTTAGTGACTTGAGTAAACCGAACTTTACGTGTAAAACTGCTGAGTGCCCCTTTAATTATACGCGCGTGTGCGATTGATACATCGCTTTACTGTCCACTTCTGTAATCTCAAATTACAGCAGCCATGTACTTTTCACTATTTCCACGTTAAAAGCTTTAAAACTTTTTAGCCCTTAACTCTCTTTACATCTGTTCTTCTTTTGATCCAAAGTCAAAATTCTGAACACAACAAACATGACACGTACGTAAGAAAAATATTGCAACGTAGATTTCCCAGCCCTTAAAATATAGTCACAGAAGTCATGGCTCTGTCTTGTTTGCTGACTTCCTCTCACAGTATCTCTCCATCAGTCCCGCGCACCCTTAATTCCACTCCGGTCGGCACGAGCCCGACTTAATTAAATATTTGCGTAATTACTTTGCGAGCAGCACTCAAACATTGTGTTCTGGATTTAGCGATCCATAGGGGGTGACCGGGTCAGACACACCAACCTGAGGGTCTATTTAACAGTTTAATTAAGGTCTTCAGTGTGTAAGTGAGGTTTTAACAGTGGCTTGTGTTAAATACATTAAAAAAAAATCATAACGGGCACAAACCACTGAACTTGAGTTTCTTTTCTGTAGTCCTTCCTTTAGCTTATTTCCTATATTACCTCCATTCCCTTGTCTTTCCCTCTCAAACAACCTCTTCTCATTCCTCTCACCCGTTCTCGGTCTCCCCACAGGAAAGCGGAGGTAAAGTTTGCTCCATCTCTCGGGCAGCAGATTACTTTGCTCAGCAGCTCGCCTCTATTCTGCGCAGGTTATCAGCTATTATTATTTACAACCACAGGTTACAGGGGGAGCAGGGGATTATGCATGAAATGAGAAGTGTGTGTAAATGTGTGTGTGTGTGTGTGTGTGTGTGTGTGTGTGCGTTGAGGGGAACTCTCTCCACATTACCATAATTCCTCTCTTTTCTGCTCTCCTCATCGCCCGCAAATTATTTCCCCCCCTAAAAAATCTCTCTCTCTCCCCGTCTCTCTTTTCTCCGGTGCGCTGATCATCAATCTGGCCTCGCCTCTACCTCCTGAGCACACTCGCTTTCTACAATACATAAACATTAGGCAGAAACAATTACCCAGCCTGGCATATTGTAGGGAGAAAAGTTTGATATGAAAAATGATTGCTTTTCGTGTCGAATGGGAGGAACAAATAGAAGTACGCGCAAACGGAGGTCTGCTGCATGACAACGGTGAAATATTCAAGTCCGGCTACTTTCTTCACCAGGATCAAAGTAATTATAACACACGTATCGTCCTTTTTAAGAAATCTTCATCCTGTCAATTTCTTTTTTGTTAGATATGACTTTGGTTCTCTCGCTCCTAACGAAAACAGTCACAGTCATTTCAATCTATGAACGTTCAGTCATAAAAGCGCAAAGCAACAAGTGAAATGACACGTAAAGAAGGCTTGAATTCCTTTGCATCGTAACCAAAGTCTCCAGGAGAGATTTGCAGTAATTCATATAAACACGTTGAAAAAGAGAAACACAAATCTGTTGGATTTTTAATGAATTTTTTTTAAAAAAAAGCTCTCCTTCGATGGAGATGCTCAGTAGCAAGCAGTCGAAACCCGTCGCTTATATGATTCATGTTGTCCATGTGTAGATAAAGATTTAAAGGACCACTCCAGTCATTTAGTATTGCACTTCCATAAAGTTGGGGGACTTGCAGGAGACAGATTAAAAAAAGAATGGTCAAAATTGGAGCAGCAGAAGCTGAGATATCCTGATATTTAGTCAATTTTATGGGTCAAGCTATAAAAAAAAACACTGGATCCTACATTCCCCATAATGCATTGTGTTGGACATTGTGTTAACACCCACATGGCTCACACTCTACACTCAAGCTCCCCAACCAGGGAAATGTAATTCAAATGTAATATATTCAGGGGATCTTACTCAAATTATTTTCATCTGCCTCAAGTGATGTCACTCGAGTCACTCTCAGTTGGAGTTTACGACGACAAGCTTAAAAATGAAAGAATCTGGTGGTGCTAAGTTAGAAAGAAATGAGTTCAAGCTACATTAGCGGCTAATAGCATAACATACTCTGGGACACAGTTGTAGTGTAGCCTACTGTATTTACTGCATTAGTCAACTGAAACTGAGCAAAAATATAGCTTTGTGTACCCAACCTTGCAGTACCAGTTGGGTTCAGTTGGATCGGGTCTTGTTTAGGTCTCAGTTTCAGGCCTTAGTGGTTCCGAACTCCACAGCTCCCATTTGTATTGCAGTCTCTCGGTTAGGCTTTAACGGCTACAATTCAAAATCAAGTGATGTCACTGGCGTAACCCTGTCAGACTTGGGCCCTGTCCACAAGTCTGACAGAGACAAACACAGGTATTTTTTAAGGGTACAATATGTAAGAATCGACCATCAGTCAAATTCATACAACAAATAGGAGGTAGCGTATCACGCTGGCTGCTGCCAACTGTAGCTGCCTATAACAAGTTAGCTCAGTTAGCGGATGCAGCCAGTAGCATGGAATGGGAGAACCATGGGAGTGTTGGTGTTTGAACCAGTATGAGCCGGGGCTAGCTGGGTAGCATGCAAACTTCAGAAATTATGATGTCAAAACTGTCAGTCCTTCATATTCTGCTTCTATTAGTTAATTTTAACACATTTTTGACACCCACATTTGCTTGGGCTTTATCAGTGTATGTAGCATCGATGGCAAATGTGAACTCGGATAACAGGAATACCTGTTATGTCATATGATGCTAGAGTATTTGAGTTTTGTACACTGACCGAATGGACGTTATATTGGCTTCATTTAAAAAGACACTAACTGACACTGATGATCTTCCTGTTTACATCGGCACGCTCATGCCCAGGCTGAGGGGTCCTCTACATGACTTTTAATTAACCTATCATGTAAAATGGTTGGAGTGCCCCTTTAAAAAATAGCCCACATACAGTACCATACAGTACACAGAGTATTTTTGGCAAGGGGACAGCGATGGGGTAGTGTTAGCAGCCCAAAGAAAATATCTGTTTTATTCATCACGGGCTGGTAGCTCAATGTGGACAATACGATTCAATAAAAACCCATTTTTTTCTGTATTTTCAGACAAGAATACCACGTCGGAGGAGTGACAGAGGGTCCACAGAGATTCTGTGTGGGCCTTTGGGGTTTGTGCAATGCATGGCCGGCCACAGTGAAAAAAGCTATTGCAGTGCAATCTCAAGCTACACAGTCAGGCTCCATCAGTACCCGATCTCACCGATGATATCCTCATCATCTCCCACAACCTGCGCACACTCACCACTACATCAACATGTGCGGTTGTGAGTGTGTGTGTGTGCGTGCGTGTGTGTTAATGCATGTCATTGTGTTAAGTGTGTTAAGTCGTGAGATCATTTTATGCGGTCGTCGCGCATGGATATCAAGATGCTAAAGTGTGTGCACCCAGTACACACACCTCCGCGCGCGTGTGTAAATGTCAGTGTAATAATGAGTGTGTGTGTGTGTGTGTGGTAACGCAGTGTGCCGAGGGAGCTCTTGGCCCCTCGTTTAAGGGTCGAGAGATTCTGATCAGCCCCAGACTCCATTAACGGAGCCAGAGGACGGGAGGGGTTTTCTTGTGCCGCAGAGTGGAAAATTGAGTCTATGTCACAAACTAATCAAATCGCGCCAAAGGTGAATGGAAGAAGGGAACACACACGCACGCACGCACGCACGCATGCACAAACACACACACAAGCGGGGCTGACAAGTATCCAGGCCATCTCACAAAGTCGCTGACACGCACAGAAGATGTGGACTGAGCAGATGGCTGCAGAACAAAAGTCTGCAAGGGTCTCTGTGACAGCCTCGCATTAGTATGACTCCGCGTCAGGCTAACATTAGCATGGAACCCTGTGGGGAAATGAAAACACAACCCATTTGTGAAGTACAGGCGGCAGGGGGACGGACTTCACCGCCGCACCCGTTGTGGTAAAACCAGGAAGACTTTGCTCGGATATTTGGTTGACTGGAAGGACGTCGCTGATTTGTGTGGGGTTTCCTTCCAGCGGGTTACACACACTGTGGTGACATGCTATAGATGCTAGGCGACTGTTCACTTCTTCATGGAGTTATTGCTTTTATATCCCAGGCTTTGATAATCACAGGTTATTAAATAAGAGGGTGGAGGGCTGGTGTGGATGGGGGGGTCCGTGAGGGTAAAAGGGGCTTCCCATTGGCCAGCTCCACTCTGCATGGACCTGCTCCTTCATCTCCAACTTTACACACGTGCATTGTGGTACGTGGAGTTCTTGTGGGGTCAGTGTTGCAGGAAGCAGGTGTGTGTGTGTGGAGGGGGGTAGCCCTAACAACCAAGTTCAGGTGTCCGCTGGCGCCCAGTGCCCCGTGTCCTCCACCCCTCCTCCCACCACCCGTGTCTCTAAGCGCTAGGAGGTGGAGGTTTTGGTTTTGGATTGAGGGTCCTTCTTGCCGTTCTGGAGCACGGGCGAGTCACTGGAGGTCTTGGGCGTTTTCCTGGGCGGGCTCTGCTCAGCGACGTCGTGTAGAGAGGGCTCCCTGTACATGGCCACTAAGGAGGGAGAAGAAATAGTTAAAATTCACATAAAATGCTCATTTTCATGTTCACAGTTTTACTTTGGGTGTCATTATTTTTCTCATACTATATTTTGCTGCAGCACCTCTATTCACACTCTTTAAGGCCTTCCTGCCGAAAATCCCACTCTAATCCGATTGGTCAGCTGTCACAGGCCTGAGGAAGCACCACACACTGTGTTTCCGCATTAGCTGTATCAATGTTTTGGCAACCACAGCCATGGGAGCCATGGGAACACACCCGAAGGTAATGACTGTATAGTTGTGATCACACATTTACGGAAGTCTTGACGGCTCATCTGAAGCCTCAGTTTCTAAATACAGGCTGTGTGCGCTTCACAGTGGACTGAGCGTTTGAATACTTTCATAGTGTTTATATAAAACCTAGACCTGCTTTATGATAAAAAGACAGTGAATTTTATTTTCTAGAAAATTGGATCTTGAAGACTGGGTAAGGAGGCGAGTTACAATATAAATGCAAGGGTGATACAGGAGAAAGAGCTCCTTTACTACTTTTGTTTGTTCTTTGGAAATACTTCCTAATTTTCCCTTTGATAAATACAAAGTAACATTAAAAGCCTCTATGCCTTGCTGTTATATATAAATATATATGTATATGTTTATCTTTTATTTTCACAATCGTAGTGCAGTCTGTGTTTTGCTTTCAGCACTTCATTGTAAATGTCTTCAGATTACACTGTGCGCAGTAATGACCTACATTTCTGTCAGCCATTGTGTCTTTTTTTCTTAATAGTGGCAAGTGGCTGCAACAATGTGAACATGACCTTATTCATTCAAAATGTGAGTTAGCCGCAACTTGATAAGGAAATGGTGCTGCACAAAATACAGCAGAAGAGGGAATAGGGAGGATCCTGGCACCTGGATCACTCCCAAACTTGTATTTTAAAGCTGCACTGATGAAAGTTTTATATGAACAATGGATCAAATAAGGATTTGTTTAGCAAAACGGGTCATCCTTAAAAGGTAACTCTGGGGGAGTGCAACTGCATATGTGAAAAAAAAAAGTAGTACAAAGCCTTTTGTGGCTCCAGAGGAAGCTGCTTGTAATCTCATAAATTGCCTCCACTGATGTCGCTCAGTGGCTAAGTTGCATTGTGGGTAATGTAGGGGCCAGGTTTTGAAAAAGAGTGCAATGCTAGACCGGTGGACCAGTGGACTGTAAAAGTGGTGGAGTCATGTTTTAATGCATGATTTACCCCTCTCACTGCTCTCATCAGCAGTGATCCACCGGCAGCACGCAGCAAAAAGAGCTTTGATAAAGTAATTGTACACTACCTGCCCAGCAACAAACAGCTAGCAAGTTAGCAATTTGCTTGGGAACACGGTGGAGCATTTAGCAGCTAAAGAGTAATATTTCCCTTTAGGAGGTGGGGGCGACCAGAGAAGCATAAAGTTCGGTTTGTCACTGTCCGTGTTGTGTTCACAGCTCATTCTACTGCCCCTGAGTGACCCCAGAAATGAATTAATGCAGCTTTCAACAGTGATCAAAACATTCCCTGATTATTCACAACAAAGGTTTGAGAGCGATATTATCTCTCTGCCTTTTGCTGCACCTCCTTAATCATAGGGTTAGACAAGTTATTGCAGTTGTTAGAAAAATGGTGAAATCCCTGTCCTATCAGTTCCAGTTTTTAGTGCTGTGCCCACAGGCATTTAGTAGTGAAGTCAAATTCTGAAAATTCAGCACGATATATAAAGTTAAATACCTTTTGATATACAATCACAACTCAAGGTCGACTTACTTATTTCTTTTATACGAAGGAAAGGGGGGTTGTTTTGTCAGCGTAATATATCCAATTACTATTTTCAAGGTCAAGATTAAAGTTTAATGCTTAAAGGTGACTATTGTGTTCATTGCCAGCTCTATATTTTTATTCTGGCTCTCCACTACAGTAGCTTTGCATGACACACAGATAAAAAAAACTCCTTATTTATCTAATATTGGCTGTTTACGGAGCCGCTCAGTCCATTGTCTGTCTGAAACAAGATGTTTTAGCTCCTGTTTCTTTAAGGGCTCTTGATTGGACAAACTTCCAGAAAGCCACTTGGGTGCAGCACCCAGTGCTCAACTTCTTGCACCACCTCATCTTCGGGCTCCACGGCAAAGTGATATGGGGCAGTGAAATTGATGAGGCCAGGTCTCACTGGTTACTGCACAAAAACTTAACTTTATAACTTTGTTCAATGATTTGGGTGAAACTGGAAATAACTCTTTTATTTATTTATGGAGTTCTTTGATGGACAGAAAGCTTTACTTTTTGCTTCCCTTGTTAGCCCAGTTAACCGTGCAGCAGCAAATTAGCTCAGTTAGCCATGCAGCTAGCTGTCTCTACCTGGACTGAGAGCTCGGAGCACTGGGGGATCACAGGAGATTGGATTGTCGAGAGGAGAAGATTTTCAGGCCCAGGTTAGGAGTAGGAACCCTCGCTAACTGCATGGCTAACTGAGCTTATGTCAGCTAACGTTACAGTTAGCATCAGTTGGTTTTGCAACAAGTAAAGCTATATGTTGGTTTTCTCCATAAAACATGATCCAGATCAGCGTGATCGTCATGTTGCTTCTGTAATATAGACAGAAGTATCGACAGAGCTGGTGGATGGCACATCTGTGTACTTCGTTTGCACGCTGTGCCTCGAGCCGTGATCAGTAAATGTACAGATCACGAAATGTCGCTTGGTAGAAAGTAGAAAAAGACGTTGTAACGTGGTTTTCAGATCAGGATGAAACCTGAGCTTTTTCTTTTCACGGTTTACTTTAACATACATTAACCTCATGAAACCTCATGACCTTTAAAATGAGCATCCATCCATGACATTATGCAGACGACAGAAAATGTGAAAAAGCGCAATAGATCCAATTTAAATAAATTTATATAACGCAATGGCGATTGAACGTATAGCAAGTTGATGCAATCTCTGACACACAATGGCCAAAACATTTGCCGCGTCCTCTAACTTCTTTGCAAAAAATCAATTGATATACAGAAAGTTATCTGATTTACATTTCAATTATAGAAACAAAAAAGTAGCAGGGGCAGTTTTTAGCCACCGTGGTTGACTAATTAAAGGAAAAGGTGGCACCGCCAAACTTCCGCCACTCCCACCGGAACACTGAAGGTCAAAGACATGAGCTTTTAGCACCAGAGATGGTGACAAAATAGAAGCAGTGAGTGTGCTGCAGGATAACACCCCCCGCCCCCAACCCTGGCTCTGGAACAGCATGTGCGCTACATCTTAATCCGCCGTACCTTCAATGAGTTTGGGCAGGAAGTGCGCGGCTCCCTTCGTCTTCTTCACGCGGTTCCCCTTCATGACCTGTCCGTCTCGGTTGATGCCGATGTACCACGCCCGGCCCGACTGGGTCTGCCTGTACAGGATGGACGAGTAGGTGACGTAGTAGTTCTCGAACACAGACTCCTTAAACTTGCACTCGGGCGTGAAGTGTTCCTGAAAGACAGAAAGCGCAGCATCAGGTCAGAGGAGAAGAATAACACGTTTGGAGCGTCTGGCATTTTTTATCTCTTCTATTATTTATATATTTACTCTCCAATTCCACCGGCTCAGCTGGGAATGGGAGGAAATGGGGCCCACATTTCATCGTGACAGGGTTACAGGAGCATCTGTGGCTGCATCAACAAACTGCTCGCACACACACACACACACACACACACACACAGCGACGAACTCATTCCAACATGTGCACACGCCTATTCTCGCCCACATGGACAAAGTGGTTCCAGCGGCGGGATGCCATAACTCAGCCGGTTCGGTTTACCTGTAACAAACAACAATCAACCGGATCCTTCACCTCCTCCGTGGTTTAACGAGCCCGCCGTCGGCCTTCAGCTCACACACACACACACACACACGGTTCTGCATTAGACAATACGTCAACACCGGGGACATCCCCCTCCCTCCATCTCGCTCTCGTTACAGCTCTCACATATTCCCCTTCTCCATCTCATATGCCGCCTCTCCTTCTCCACCCCGTTCCCTCCATCCCTCCGTCATTTGGTAACCTTGTTGAGGAACAAACCAATTTGCAGGATTGATTTGGAGCCTTGATGTGACGGGTAAGCAGAAAAGGCCTGAATAAGGAGTTTGCTCTCTCTCTCTCTCTCTTTCTCTCTCTCATTCATTTCTCACTCACCCTCTCCTCCTCCCGCTCTCCGTCTGCTATCTCCTCCCTCCCTCTCCCTTCCCTCACCCTCTGTGCTGTCTGCCACCTCGGGCGCCGGGCCTCGACGCCTGCCTATATCCATTGTAGCGCACATAAACAAGCTAATTACATTGACTGTATCGCCCATTCTTTAATTACACATCCATTCACTTAGGCAGCCGTTCATTTCCTCACCCACCCATTAACTTAGCTCCTAATAGCACGGAGCCGAATCCGAGAGGTCTGGAGTCTCTCAGAAGGTGTAATCAGATTGCTATCATTAACCGTGTTTGCGCGGCGGTGTTCTCATCTTCTGCCGCGATCTGCATGCATGTGTGTGTGTGTGTGTGTGTGTGTAGATTTCAGGGCAAGCTCTTCCGCATTAGAGCTCAATTTGTAAAGCCCGATCACCGGCTCACACACCCTCCCAGACGCAGACCTGCTCAAGTTCATTAATCGATTAATTAGGTGAATCAAACTGAATCTGGCCGTATGAGTATTGTGTGTGTGTGTGTGTGCTGAGGCTGCATCATTACCAATCCATGACCAACCGTGTGCAAAGGAGGTCTTTTCGATTTAGCTATTATCATCCTGGGAGACCAAAAAACGAGGAAGCAACAGAGGGAAAGACAGAGGCTGGAGTTTTATCGCTAAAACAAACTCTGATTTACTGATCAAAGGCAAAATAAGTAGGCGTCCATTTATACTGAATTACAGTTCAATAACGTCATGGCAGACCCAAACGCGAGACGCAGTCAGGTAGGGGCTGAAGTCAAAATCTAAAAAAAGTAGAATCCAAAATACAAAGGAGAAATACAAAAGTTAACAAAGTACAAATCTAGAAATGCAAAGTACAACTCAAAGGACAAAGTTCAATTCAAAAGGCAAAGCACAAACATGGTTAATAAAAGCCAGAAACAAACAATGAGAGAGGGGACACGAGGACACGAGGACAGGCTACTGACAAAGACAGCAGGGAGCACACAGACAAGGGCGGGGAAATCACACAAAGGGAGGAAAAGAAAAGCAAAACACGACATATGAGGGCAGCACTTCAAAATAAAACAGCAAAAACCGTGACAAATACTCATGGCATGTAATTCAAGATTTTGTGCCCTTTCATAGACTAAAGGTCACATTGGCAGGACCAGTGGTGCAACGGTGGCAAGTACATTTACTACTGGTACTCTGTGTAATACTTTATACTTCTACTCCGTGATATTCCAGTAAACACTGTACTTTTTACTCGCAAAACATGTATTTGACTGGTACAGCTACAATTTACTTTTCATGTTTTACCTACATTCATAAAATACAGTGCATTGCTAACGGTTAAACAAGTGGTTCCCAACTGTACGCGAGGTTGGTCTGAGCTCACCATACCTAATTCTGATGTGCTGAAATGGCAACAAAGTACTGATCCTTGTCATGGCCAATGAGCCAAGCTGTACACTCTTAGAAATAAGGGTTCCAAAAGGGTTCTTCTACAAGGGCTGAGGTTCTACCTGGAACCAATTGCTTCTGAAAAACCCTTTCCCAAAGAAACGTTTTTTTAAGGGTTCTTGGTAACACTAATGGTTCCAGCAAGAACTATTTTGATCCAGAGAACCCTTTTTTGGAGAAAGAGTTCTTCAGGGATTGTTGAAAGCATGGGCTTTAGATTCCTGTATGGGTTCTTTGTAGAACCGCTCATGAGGGGTTCTGGGTGGAACCTTACACACACAGTTCTAGGTATAACCCTTTATGTTGGGTTCTAGGTAGAACCCTCCAAAATGGTTCCAGGTGGAACCTTTATAAAAGGTTCTACCTGGAGCCAAAAAGGGTTCTCCTATGAGGACAAGCCAAAGACCTTATATGGTTCTACTTAGAACTATTATTTCTAAGAGTGTAGCTCCTTTTCATGTCTCAGCGACCAATAGGTTGAGACATTTTCCCTCCAAACTTCTGAGACGGTTTCAAAAATCTCTAATGGTTCAAGAATCTGAGTATTTCTTCAAGTACTCAATTACTGTACTAGGTGAATAGGTTAGTACCTTTTTGTTATACTTCACTTTCATGCTCCTATCTGACATCACTCGCTGCTACAATCAACTTTAAATATAACGCTTCAGTATAAACTGAACTACCAACAGTTAATGAACTAGATGAAATTAGTCCCACCTCAACATGCTAAAACAAATGCGTCAGTAACGATAATCTAATCACATTTTGACCATTCTACCACCTCATGGGTGTTTGCTTTAGATATTGTTTTCTGTTTGGGTGCTTTTAGTGCCTTTATTATTTAGTACAACTGGAGATTTGACAGGAAAGGGGAGACGAAGAACAGGAAAGCCGCCGCTGCCAAGGACTCCTGGTCTTGTTGCATGGCTCATAAACTGTTTTGATATTGTAAGTACATTTTTCTATGAATAATTTAGTTTATAAAGTTATGCATGATGGACTTTTAATGTAATGAAGTACCGGTAAGGTGTGGCAATGAATCTTTAAATTAAATAAAGTACTTGACAGGACAGAAGGTCAATCCAGTGATCGCTGGACAGAAAATCTATTTCGTTAGATATTAGATATTAACATTTTATCATTCTTAAATTCAGATGAGAATATCTTTGTGCTTTATTAATCAAATCTGCAATGTATCTGTTTTGGAAAGGCTAGAACTGAATGTGATAAATTAGTTTCACTTTAAATTCTTTCACAGTACTTTCCAGAAACTAAATACCAGAAAGATGTTGATCAAGGTTCTCAGTCATGGTAAATCTAAATTCTGTATCGTAGGCAACTGGACTTGTTTCAGTTTCTTGAAGACGTTTCACTTCCATCCAACAGGCTTCCTCAGTTCCAACTGACTGGAGAGGAGTTGGCAGGCTTTTAAACTCTGTGTGGGAGTGTTCTTACAGAGTCGTTAAGGACGCATGTGAGCTCTGAGTTTCAGAGTCGTTGGGGCCACTTGTGGGTCGTTGGTCAAACCGGCCTTCATTTGGGTTTCTAAAGCTACCTGAGCCCAGGTGTGAATGATTGTTAAACTGTCTGGGGAGAGAACTCAGTACAGCATCTGTAAGTGGGTGAAGTCTAAGCCCACCTCCTCTGTTCAAAGACCAACTACCAGAAAACTTCCCATTTCATCGAATAAATCAAAGTCTGTTAGCAACACAGACTTTGTAATCCACCCCCTTTAGAGTGTAGGCTGCTCTTTTTTTCTGTGTCCTCATCTCAGTGTCCACAGTGCTGACAGATAAACAGACAGACTTGACACAGGAGTTGTGAACACGCACAAAAAGATGGCTTTGCACGGCATTTCAAATCCGTGCTTAAACCGCACATGCTCGGAGGTGGTAAAGCAGCAACAAACATGGGCAAAAGTCTGCCCTCAGATAATCACTCATTTATGATTTCCCCTTGTAAAGTACACCTTGAATATTTTATGTGAATTAACTCAGTGTAATGCTTAGCATGGTGCTACGCCGACTGAACCACCCAGCAGTGTGCCGCCCGCGTGAATGATTGCATGAACGCTCACCTCTGCGAGAGGGGGCCGGTGTAATCCAATTTTTTTTGTTTGCATCTTCAGAGGAATGGTCTAAATATTTCAGTAGCTTTCATCATTATACATTTCTCTTTTTAATTATCGCTGTATCGGGAATTTCAACTATCTCAACTTTCCAAAATCACTTCACTTTCGTCCCCCGTCCGGCAGCCAGCCGCGTTCGCTCAGACAGACACACACTGAGGTGCCATCAGCGTTGGTGCTTTACAGATAACACACCATTAAGCAGACGCATTATTCAAACAGCAGACACACGGGGGAACGCTGCACATCTGTCTGCACAGCGTTTACTCTGACTAGACTTCAGGCTGAGTTCGCTGATCACTTCCTCTTTCATCAAAACCCCGAGAAAATGGCCCGGCCTCCTGCCACCGCTCCTCCTGCGTCCACCTAACGAGATACTGAAGGAGAAGAGCCTTGAGAGTGAGAGTCGCCCGAGTCCAATAACCCTCATCCACCTCGTCTGAGAGACAACCCAGACTTCATTACGGCCCCTGCAGTTCCTCTTGTGTTCACCAGGGGCTGCTGCAAACACACAAGGGCGCCTGATGTTATTTCTGCTGCTGTCGACGCTCCCAAAATTAACTCGCGTCTACTTGCCACTCCATAATGCTCAGCCCTCTCCAAAGGGCCTCTTTTAGCGCGCCGAAGACCACTCCAGTCGCACAAAACAGCCACAAATCCACACGAGGATTTCTCTCTGGGCTGCTTTTCATGCACCGAACTCAATGTTGTTTTGTGTGTTTTGAGCAGAATTCGCTGAATAATGTGATTTAGGGTGCGGGGACGGATATAAACCCAA
This sequence comes from Lagodon rhomboides, assembly GCA_039737535.1. Lineage (NCBI taxonomy): Eukaryota > Metazoa > Chordata > Actinopteri > Spariformes > Sparidae > Lagodon > Lagodon rhomboides. The sequence goes on from CM077806.1 coordinate 10,817,386, forward strand.
TGCAGCAACAATGCAAAATGATATCCAGACTGACCTTCACTGCAACTGTGATGCATATATAAAGTTTTGACAGTTGTCAGCGTCGGTGCAGATTGATGAGGATCAACACATTTGTTGGAATGGATCAGAAAAGAGAAGGAGTAAAACATAGAGATACACACACACACTGATTACACCAAGTCAGGGTCAATAAAAGGTATCCATGACACACATTTTGGCGATACAGCCTCTGTTACACACAGATAGTTCCACAGGAGATGAGAGGATGTGTGTGTGTGTGTGTGTGTGAGGGTGTGTACATCCACTCATGCGTGTCTGCTGTTGTGACAGAGAGACATGACGGATCCCTCTTACATCAGTGGGAGGCCACCCGGCGCCAGATGACATGCATACACACACACACGCACGCATGCACACACACACACACACACACCGCAACATCAGCGGTTGACGGATGGAGCGGTCGCCTCCCTCATCACTCACTCCTGCAGACAGAAGAGAGGGAGAGGGAGGGAGGGAGGCAGAAAAGAGGAAGAGGAGGAGGAATGAAAAAGAGGACGAGGGAGAGCGGTACAGTGGGATTATTCTCCGGTAATGACACGCGCTCTTGTCTCATTTCCATCCGTTGACACCTAAAGACATTATTCAGGCGCGTCCGCGGGCGCACGGCTGCCATTAACCATTTTGCCTCCCATGCGCTCAGCTGGGGAATTGATTCCATGTAAGACCTCTGTGAAAAGTCAATAGGCATTAGTCCAGAAAGAAACCCTGGCTTAGGCTTTGATTGGACGCTGCGACGCGGCGACGCAACCGAGCGCGAAGAACTTAAAGCGACTTACAAGCCGCGATCGAGCGACCGCCGGTTAATCTAGGGGGTTTAAGTCGCAGACACTTATCGGCCGCGTCCCAGAGGACAAATGTATTTCGCCGCGTCGATAGGCCCACATGTGTGTGTTTGTGCTGGACATGACAGAGGAATACAGGAGATGTGTTCAAGTTTTACAGCTTCCAGTAAATGATCTCTGCCGTTACACGCGGCACAAACATACAACTGATCGATACCGGGAGGTCGGATGGCCTCATTCAAGCGAAATGGGCCTTTGTGGGCCACTGCTAATGTTTGCGATCGATCAGATAGATAGATGTTTATGCTCATGAGCTTCAGATTCAACAGAGATGGGACAATGTCATTGTTATGCTGAGTCCAGATTCAAAGTCCCAAGTCAGGACAGGAAGGTCCATGGTCAAGACCGACATGTCCAACTTCCAGGGCTTCAAGTCCAAGGACCTGGATGGTAAATGGACTGGATACAGTGCTAATCACATTCACATCCACCTGTGCACAATAATTCATACATTGACGACGGCAGGAGCCAACCTGCTCATTGGCAAGAAATGCAGCATTCTTTATCCAAGCAGCCCACAAGAGTCTGCGCCTAGCCATTCACACATATACTCACACTGATGGAACAGCCATCAGGAGCAATTTCAGGTTCAGAGTGTACTTCGACATGTAGCTGGAGCCGGAGGGATTGAATCACGGCCTGTTCTGCCTCCTGAGCCACAGCCGCCCAAATGTAACGCCATTACCCTTTTTGAACCAGAGTTATTAGTTGATAAAGGACTCGTCGTTAACATTTTCAAATAAACGTAACTTTCAAAAGCACAAGGTGCGTCATTGTACTTTCACACAGTATTGTATAATATTGAGGTACAAGCACTTTACTTGAGTATTTCCATTTCATGCTACTTCTACAACATTCTACAGGGAAACTTGTACTTCTTACTCCCCTACATTCACTTGTTGACCTAGCGATGAACAGGCCTTATAACAAATATAATGAACTCTTAAGCTATAATGAGTTAATGTTAATGTATCTACCAATCTGACAGTATCTGAAATGATTAAATTAGTTCCACCTCAACCAACTAGAACAGTAAGATGAGGCCACCGGATATCAACAGGACCTTTTTTTTGCAAGTGCCCTTCAAAATTGTGTCCTTAACGACTCTGTAAGGACACTCCCACCACCACTCCCAGTTTAAAAAAGCCTGGAACTCCCATCCAGTTAGTTAGAAGTGAAGAAGCAAAATTTCACTTTGATTAAGAGGGAAATATTGTGCTTTTTTACTCCAATACAATTATTCACTCCTTTGGAAATTAATAAGATTTATACTAAAAACTATAACAAACAAAAAAAGTATGATGCATTGAAATGAATGGGTTAACCCAACAGTATGAGGTCCACCTCAACCGACTAAATAGCAAAAAAATGGGCCGTCCAGATGTGTTAGGGTTCTGTGGATGCCGGCCATGAAACAGCAACATCTGGTGACCTTTTTGTTGCAAAACGCCTAAAAATAAATACTATTTACATATTAATGCATCAGTTATAATGAAACAATACAACATAATACATAAAAGCACTACAACCACGGTGATACTGTAATTTGATGAGTACTTTTTAATTACATTCCCCTGAGCTTTCACTTGTAATGGAGCACTTTTACTGTATATTGTTGCTGCTTCGACTTGAGGAAGTGGGTGCGCGTTGCCATCTGTTTTGTTAAGCACGGCGCGGTCTGTACATCTTAATGTGATTCCTCCGGTGTCGTTTTCTTGTCCGCCTGCCTGCACCTTGCTCACTTTTGCCTCCAGCTAAGACAGAAAGTGAATATTAAGTTGGAAATTTAATGTCACTAAACTGAACGTTTTTTATGCGCATCTAAATCATATTTACACGATCCTAAAGGGAATTTCCTGCTGCTTTTTCTTGCGCGTGGGTGAGAGTCATGTCATGACAAAAGGTCATAAGGTCAAGTTCGCCTCACAAGCCCGAGTCCGTCAGTCGACCGTCCGTCAGACCTCCGGCCTGCCCCGTCTCTGCGCCGACCCTCCTGTCTCTTCATTTCACAATCCAATAAAAAAAGAAAGCGTCGTTAAAATATCCTGCGGGGGGAACAGAAAAGTGTAAAGGGATGGCTCGGGTTATAAAAATATATTGGATTGATCATGAATCGAGAGCTGTTTTCTTTCATCCCAGAAGCACCGGCTGCGGCGGGTGTTTTGTGGGCAGAGGTAGCTTTCTGGCGACACGACGCAGGATTTGTTAATAGGTATAGGTAAAGAATTTTCATAATTTAATTCACTGAAATGAGTCACAGTCAGCGCCATTTGACGTTGCGAGTGATACTTTGTGCTAAATCACCGGCTAACGAAGCTTTGAGGGAACATTTTTAATCAGAACATGAAGCAGTGGGGATACAAGATTTTGGCTGAGGATGAACCGTGCAGTGAAATAAAGTAGGGCGTCTTTTTGTCCCCCCAAATGCTGAATGATGAAATATTTACCTGCGGATGCAACTCTTGTCAGAAGGATAAGAATCAGCACTAACAGCACACAGAGCAAGGTTAGCCTTACAGAGGAGCCTTATTTACCAGCAAAGCTGATTATTATCTGAGCAAATGAGCAGGGGGGAAAAAAACAACAACAAAAAAAACAAGCTTAATTGAGGACAAACAGCTGAGGAAGCATCACAGGAGCTTGCAGAATAATTGTCTAAAGATAGGAGTAATTATCATTTATTAATTTTATGCACAACATGTAGCCCCGCTGGCACTCTCCGTACTGTTATCATCAGCACTGCTCTTTCAGAGTCTCCGCAGAAACCATCACTCAGCATTTAGTGGGGAGAAAACTTACACAGACAGAAAAAAAATAAACTTCCATTTCCGAGGCGGCGCCGTGTTCTCAGGTGAGCGAGGCAGCCGAGCTCGAGCGTTAACGTCCACAAGCATTAAGTGAAAAATAACCTCCGCCGGTCGAAGCGCCCTCAAGTCCGACATTAGCGCCGGCTAACAGTTTGTTTACTTGAGTTTTTGAAAGGAGCATTTTTTTCTGGTTGGCTTGTGCAGCAACTGGTAAGCACTGCTGTTAGGAAATGTTCGGGTGGAAATGAAATGCTTCACTCTGAAAAGGAGAACGCGTCGTCTTCACTGTGGCTGTGCCCGAGTCTGCTGGATCACTGTCGGCTGCAGAAATGACAAGAAGGGCAAATGACTGTAGCTCTTATTCAAGCTCATTTTAAAGGCCCCATGCATATTTTTGTTAATTTTGTTAAATTTGACTTTAATTTGTGTTTAGACTAATGACAGATGTAAACAAACCCCACCGACTCATGAGGGACATTCAGTATTTGGTTCTTTGGCGGCTAATCCCTCCCCTAACATTCAAGAGCAGGTCTTGTGAGCTGGAAATGGCCCGTACCACTCCCACTCCATCACAGAGTGTGACTCTGTTTGTACTGCCGTCACACTCGACAGGTGAATGAAGCACCCTTCGTTCAATCTAATGGCAGAGGCAAGCTGAAACAGGAACTGTTTGTTCCTTATCTTAACCACAGTTGCTTATCAGCGTCTTTCGGAAAGGGGCGTTTCTGATTGTACACAGCCTTTCGTTTTTCCTCCCGGTGTTCATTAGTCCATGTATATTTACAACAACAAATGAATATGTCTACCATTTTCTAGACTAGTGAAGGTGTATATTTGATCTTATAGCAACACTGTGTGACTTTTAAAGCTGCTGACACTTTGGGTTGATGGCTCGGGCACAACTCCAACCCGAAGCGTCGGTTTATGACGACCTGGGGATGAGACTCAACAATCAACTACCTCTTCCCCAGAATGTTATAAAATGGTTCCTTAAATAAAATGTACCAGTTAGGTTGTAGGTAACTTCAATTTGTACAAAGCGTCCTCCGTGTCCAACACCACTGGGCATTACAGTCGGATTTTGAACCCGTTTCCACTGCAGGCTAATTGGTTTGGAGTACCGCTCAATGTGACGGATGTTCAAATGGAGTAGAAGTTGGTAAAGTGAAGACGGAGCAGGGGGTGTATGAGTCATAAAACCAAATGAGGGGCTAACAGATGCTAAAATGCTCTGTAGAATGCTAATTCTACTCGGATGATAATTCTTTGTGGGTTCCTTACAATCAGCTATCCCTTTTTCACTTGCAAAGTCATGTGACCCATTGTTGACGTGAAAATACCGAATACAGGCAGCTTTAAAATGCTTGGAAAAACAGATTTTCATTCTTCACATTCAGAGTCAAATTTGATCTGCTTCTATAGATGGTGTGGTATGATTGGCAGCACCAGAACAGCTACCAAATGAAGCTTAAGGTGAGCTTGTTTCATCAGCTTCTGCTTCGAACGTCATGAATGGACGTCAGAGAACTGGACAGTTAACAAGAGTGGTGATAATTAGCATAAATAGGCTATTTTGCTAATTGTTAAGTGTTCAATATGTAGGTAACTGCCAGAATTTGAACGTAGCTCCAAAACTACAGGGGCAAGATAACCACGAACTGTTGCTAACTATACTGTTTGCTGCAGCTATCGTTGGCATTAGCAGCCAGCTGCTGTTAGCAAGGAGCTCAATTAGCCATGGAGCTAAGTGGCCCTATTAGAAAAACAGCAGTCTGAAGCTACAAACTGTCGCCTCTTGCAGTACAAAGTGGTGTTCGGAGACAGGACGTGCTGGGGCTAGCAGGTTAGCATCCGCCGCACGATACACAGATGTCCCTGACATATCTTACATACTGCCCCTTTAAAAACAAGACATGACGTAAGTTCTATGTATGACAGCAGTCATTTCTGAATGATCTGACAGCCCTCCCAGCTCACCGACGGCTCGGACGGACCTCACGACGACCTCGCCGTCGACTTCGAAAGGTCTTTTCTCCGTCTGACCGCCGCCTCTCGGCCCGCCCCGCGCCCACCGTGAACTCTCACGAGTGTCTGCGAGTTGCTGACCGACAGAGAGGAGAACAAAGTTTTGAGCAGTTCAGGCGGAGAGGGGTCCACGCCCGTGCCAACATTCTGGCATTTACAGGGACGCCCTGAGGAGCGCTGGAGCTCGACCAGGGCCGATGCGCTCATAGCATCCAGAACACACACACACAGACAAAAAAAAATAGGCAAGCAGGAGAAAAACCATCCCAAAAGCTCACACGCAAACCGGCATGTTCCTTATATCTGAGCGCACAAAAGGGTGAATAAAAAACGACACACGCATGGAACAACCCTCTGACACAAACACACAGGCAGACAAATGAGCGGAGATGAAAAAACAGACGCACACACACACACTCGCGCTGTAATGAGAACAGCTGGAGAGGGTGCAGGCGGGTGCACAAGGGGGAAGAAGCAGGCAGGGAGGGAGGGAGGGATGTCCTCTGCCTCTCACCTTGACTGCCAGACCCTCGCTGTGCGTTTGGGGATTTTCCAAAAGGGAACCAGAGGTAACCTGCCTTACCTCCGCACTGCATTTTTCATCTCTCCTCCTCTGCTCCTCCCTCGTCTTCCCTTCCCTTCCCCTACCTCTCCCTTTCCCTCCGCTCGGTATCCTCTCCGTCTTCCCTCCATCCCTCGCATTTCCTCCCCGTCTCCTTCCTCAAGGCCACGTGTGTCTGCACGCCCCTGCTGCCACATCAGACGCAGGTGTGTTTTTTGTGTGGGTGCGAGTGTGTGTGTGTGTGTGTGTGTGACAAGTGGGGGGGAGGGGGGTCGATCAGAGTGCGAGAAAGGCAGGAGAGCAGAGGAAAGGAAAGGAAACAAGAGTGCTGACTCGAAGAAAAAGAGACAAGCGGTTTCTGATTCGATGGGCGGGTGAGGAAGGTCAGAGGAGAGGAGTTGGAGGCGAGAGGAGGTGTGTGTGTGTGTGTGTGTGTGTGTGTGTGTGTGTCTGCAGGCAGCTCGGTCCTCTCAGGTCATACTGTAAGAAGACTTTGTTGAAAGCTTTGCTGAGGGAACTGACTAATTGCCAGTTTGCCACCTGTCAGGTGTGTGTGTTTGTGTGTGTGTACATGTGAGTGTGAGGGACACTAGTGTGTGTGTGTGTGTGTGTGTGTGTGTGTGTGTGTGTGTGTGTGTGGTGAGGGATGGCAGCCAAGGACTACTTTTATACACCACATGCTTACACTGTCTCCACCTCAGGCATGTAATCTCGATATACGAGGCAGCACCTGTGGGTGCTGCAGACAGGTGATGAAAATAAAGACGTCAAAATTATTTATGACGTTGTGGACGACTGTTGCGAGGTTCAGTTATTATTATGGCGCCGACAGACAGTGAGATTTCAGCAATCTTCCAAGTTTATTGTAAGCCACACTGTGCTGCGTGGATCTGACATATTTGGGTACAGCGCCAAGGTTGATGTATGTAGACTAATGACACTAATGCTGTATTCCTATTGGCTGGCGAGTAGACCTGGTCACAGCACTAGTCACATTGTGAGATCATACATTTCTGATAGTATCAGAATGTTCTATCTTTGGTCTCAACACTGTCCGCGACAGCCATCTTTGAAACTCTCCCACAGTAAGACATAGAACCACCATTTTTTTCAAAGCTACGTCCAAAGATGTCGCCATTTTTCTTCACAGTAGTCATCTTTTGTTGGGAAAGCCCATAATCAAGCAGCGCATGCCGACCTTCAGAGTCAAGATGGCATTAAATAATTGAATTTTAAATCTACAGTGATGACAGTATGATAACTGACGACAGGTTTTTTTTTAAATGCCATGCAGCCAAAACTTACCGTTACTGCTTTATCTTGTATTATCAATCTTTAAATTCAAATTTTGAGGAGTTTTAAAGGAACATTATGTATCTTTTTCACCTTAGAATAACAGCTTCAGAATCATTTTGATGGTACAGTGACTTGTCATAGGGTGGATGGTGTCTATCGCTTGTTTCTGCTCTATGTAGCTTCAGTGAGGGGGTCGGATCACAGCCTTACATCCATGTTTACTTCAAGATGCTAGTTTTCAAGTCCAATTTCTACAAAATGTTGCTTTAAATTGGAAAATATATATATTTTTTTATTTTTCACCATTGCTTTTATTGTCTATTACAGGATGTAAAAAACTGAACTCAGAAGCACCTAGCGCAGCTTCTGACTGCTCGTGGTAGGCTGGTCCCCGCTTTGTTAGTATCTTGTGTTTGATGTGTATACGCACAGAAGCACATGAGTCATGCATTACACATTCCTGCTGACAAGGGTAATCAGAGTACCAGAGCCCTAAAACACGAGGATGCACCGGAGGACGCGCGTCAGCTGGAGGGTGGTGACGTCTGCATGAAAACTGGTCGTGACGCTGCACTGAGAAATGCAGCAGCATTCCAGGAAAAGGCAGAGAAAAAGGCAAAATATTCAAAAAATGTGAAGACGAAGGGAATGCAGGCGCTGACACACTTGTTAGGCGTCAAGTATACACACAATGTGTTCTGATGGTGTTACGGAAAACTCAATTTTTTTCTTTGTGGGGCATACTTCTACTGTTTTTCACGACGGCTGTGTGCAGAGGCGCTCTCCAAGGTGCTGATCCTGCTGCAGGAAGCAGCGAGGAGCTCTCCCGAGTGCCGTCTCTCGGCCTCCCTCTCTGCCCACACCGCCGGGGAGGCTGCGGACAGCCGGAGCACTCGGCTAACTCACCGTGTCATGCCATTAGCGACACGTGACTTCAGAGTTTCGGCCCACTTTCACGGCTCTCACACGGCAGGCGGCTGCTCTCGACATCAAAATACGCCTCGCATTCGTCGGATGGACGCCTGCAGGATACGCGAATAAGCAAATATATCAACTTTGACTTTGACTTTTTGACTCAAGGACGTCTATGTAATTTAGTTAAAGAGTGAATTGGAAGAAGAAGTGAATAAGGAAGTAAGAAGTAAGAAGTAAACAACTCTCTTTCCTTTGCATATCAGTAAACAAAGAACACGGTGTTGGTACGTCTGTTCTCACGAGTTTACGGGAAAGATTAAGAGAGCGTCCCCCGAAAGAAAAACTTCTCAGAGTCTATTCCTGCACGAATCCCGTGACCTACTCTTCACAAGAACTCTGCAGGAAAATATATATATTTTATTTTTCACCATTGCTTTTATTGTCTATTACAGGGTGTAAAAAACTGAACTCAGAAGCACCTAGTGCAGCTTCTGACTGCTCGTGGTAGGCTAATCCCCACCTTGTTAGTATCTTGTGTTCTCACAAGTTTGCGGGAAAGATTACTGTAAGAGAGCGTCCCCCGAAAGCAAAACTTCTCAGAGTCTATTCCTGCACGAATCCCGTGACCTACTCTTCACAAGAACTCTGCAGGAAAACCGGTGGACTAAATATCTCGAGGAGACCATGCTGTATGCGCACACTTCCTCTCTGCCGCTCTCCACAGAGGGAGGACCCGCTCACCGTTATAGAACGCGGCGATGATGATGGATGTTGCTGACTCTCCACGCCGCCGAAGACCATCCAGCCCATAGAACTGGATTTGTAAGACACGGAATTTATACAGCGCCAATCCACTCGTATAAAGAAAATAATTTACAGTAAAAAAGCTTGTGTACCCATTCATGCTCGATAGCCTGTGAACTCATGTAAAGTGTATCTCTGCCTACAGCTGTGTGTGTATGCCTGTCCTCTTGCCGAGTGTGTGTGTGTGTTTATGGGTTGTTAGTACAGATCAGAATGCAGAACAGGTCTCCCCCGCCTCTCAGCTCATCGGGACAGTCGTAACTCTTGTCAAAAACGCAGCAAGGCTGTTGCGTTGGCTCCGGATGTAGCTGCGGCATTTTGAGGTGGATGTGAAATCCTCATGTCACCTCCTCCTCCTCCTCCTCATCCTTCATGATGCCCCACATCTTCCTCTACCCCCCCTCCCTTCCTCTCTCATCTCTTCCTCATGTCTCCCTTCCCTCGTTCCCCAGGCATCCCCACCTCCACTTCTCCCCCTCGTCTCCGAGGTTGGTCATGTGAGCAGAGGTGTTCCCTATTTAGCGGTCGGTGCCTCGGTGCATCTCTAAAGGAGTCCCCAGTGGAGAGCTGGGAGGAGGCCACAAACGGTGCAGAGAGGAGGGAGGGAGGGGAGGGAGGGAGAGAGACTGAACGACAAGCAAGTTAGAGGCATGGGGGAAGCATTAGGGGAGATAAATGTTAGGGGGAACCGGTCGCGGGATGAATAAGCATGGAGGCATAGTAGAGATCGGGGGTGAGGTTGAGTGTAGAAGCCTGTCGACGTTGAGACTACTTGCAGAAGCACCTGGAAATGCTGGCACTACTCAGCACAACAGCTTCCTGCAATTCCTAATACTTTTCTCTGGACTTGCTGTGCACTCTGCCCTGACATTTTGTTCCCGGGATCGTATATCATTTCATTCAACGGTCTTGCAAGCTGCAAGCAAGCTTGTTAGGTCTGCTGCTAATGGGACAGTAAGTTCAAGCAGTTTGTTCAAAACTGCGTAGTTGTGCCAAGAACTCCTGTCTCATACCCGCTGTGAAGAACCTTTCCTCCAGTTTACACATGATGCGACAGAGGAGCCTTAAATACCAGCCGACGGAACAATCAAGCTAAATTAATACGTACACATTTTGAGCTCTATTTTCCCTCAAAGGTCAGCGGCATTCAGTAATTTGTCCCTGAACTTCATCTATTTACTATCCAGGGACAATGGCCTGTCGCAGCCATAGTAAATTAAGAAGGGCGCAAAGGAGGAAGTCAGATGATGCTGTTCAGGAGCAGAGGTGCCCAAACTATTGGAAGGCTAAAACTGAAACTTAATGGAGGACGATGGGCAAAAATCATGTAGACATTGCATTGTATTGTATTGTACTGTTGATTTAAAAATGGTACGAGGATCCAGGTTCCGTAAATTGACTGACTTCCTGCACAGAGTCACTCCGCCTTTTCTTTTCATCTAGAAACCTTATAGTGGGCCAATTCTGACAAAGAGGCCCCACTCTGGGAAGCCCTGTCTAGAGCAGCTCCTTCTTTTTTATTTGGAGGCATGACAACAATGGTTCAAGAACCTCAACCAAGTATCTGACCAAAACCTTGTCTTGTAGATAGGTTTGTCAGAGCAGAAAACACTTTTACTGGTGTTTTTTTTTTCCATTACATCTGCCAGCCTAGCTCCACTCGATGTGTCTTAAGCTTTGGCCCTACTTTGGAGCAGTTCCACTGCTCAACTCGCCACTCTTAAACTCGTGATGGAAAAGAAAATCGACAGTTCTTGGTTTGACTCGGCACGGCCAAAATCGCAGTTGGAAAAACACCACGTGTCGTAGTACACTCCTAGAAATAAGGGTTCCAAAAGGGTCCTTCTACAAGGGCTGAGGTTCTACCTGGAACCATTTGCATCTGAAAAACCCTTTCCCAATTAAACGGTTTTTCAAGGGTTCTTGGTAACACTAATGGTTCCAGTAAGAACTATTTTGATCCAGATCAAGAGTTCTTTAGGGATTGTTGAAAGCATGGGTATAAGATCCTGTATGGGTTCTTTGTAGAACCTCTCATGGAGGGTTCTGGGTGGAACCTTACACACACAGTTCTAGGTATAACCCTTTATGTTGGGTTCTAGGTTGAACCCTCCACCTTTATTAAAGGTTCTACCTGGAGCCAAAAGGGGTTGTCCTATGAGGACAAGCCAAAGAACCTCATATGGTTCTACTTAGCACTTTTATATCTAAGAGTGTAGAGGACATGGACAAACTACGTATTTTGTCATTTAATCTGGAGGGATTTCTTGGATAAGTTTTCTCCTACACAACCAAGAGTCGTACGACAGAGGGTGTGCTATGTAAATAATAAAGCCCTTTGAGGCAGATTGTGATTTTGGGTTATATACATTTGTTTACTTGATAGTGAATCAAATGATCATTGCAACATCACTGATATGAATTTATTTGCAAAATGCTTTTAAGGAGAGACCAGAATAGAACAATAAGTCAGTTGGGTCATTGTCTGGATATGGTCTGACGTGGCTTTAATCTAACTTGACAACTTCATCAGAAAACATTTGAACTTGCAAAGGTAGCGTAATGTTGGTGACCTTGCAATCACAGTGCATCTTTAAACATCTGGACGAAAGTGTGCATTGAATATGGAGAACTGTTCAGAGAGCGTCAGTCATCCCAACATGCTATTGATACACATGCTGCAGCCGTGTTTGTCTCTCCCCTGGAATTGCAGGTGAAAAGAGGCGGAAAATAGGTTTTATTTCTGCCTCCCTTCCTCCCCGCCGTCGACTCTCGGTATTGGGTCGCTGTGGAGCTGTGTTTGTTCATCCTCAGAGTGTAGATCCACAATGTCATCCGACGGAATAAAGTTTTTACTTTGCCCAACTTTCCCCCTGTTAGCTGAGGAGAGCTGGCCAGAGCCGGTCCTGGGTATCGGAGTCCGGCCCAATTATGTCTGCCCGCCTCTGTCAGATTGTTTATACCTGGCTGCACATGTGTGTTTGTGGGGATGTGGAGGGTGGCTAAATTGCACAAGGGGGTTGTATGAGTGTGCGTGTGTGTGTGCGCAAGTTCCTTTTTTTTTTTTTGCAATGCGTGTGTGCCTTTTACAACACCTCAAACCCAACCCCCCCCACCATCCACACATCACTCCTCCCTCCCTCCACGCCGCCGTCTCTCTACCCGGGAGGCTTTTCCGGAGCACACGGCTAATAAAGTGGGCCAGGTCCACGGCTGAGCGCTATTTTTATCAGAAAGCAATTTTCAGGAGGTGCCCACAGGTAAGCGGGTCCCAGCGCCTCAGACAATGGAGCCGTGACAAGGAGTTTCCCCCCCGCCATTAACCTCTGCTGAGCTACCCCCTGCGAATGCCCCGCTGCTCCAGGAGCGCCGCACAGCCGCCGCATGGACCCGGTCCTGGTCCCTGTATTGACATCGAGACTTCCAAGAGAACGTTCATTGTGCCGAAATCCCTGGAGACAAAAGACTTCACGACTGGTGACCCCAAATGATTGTTATTTCCCCTTTTATGCATTCTCAGGATGTACGATCTGAGATTTGTAAAGGCGACAGACAGCGGGCGGGGAATGAGAAGGGATGTACGGTGAACACATGAATAAAGGTACCGCAGAGGTGCAGGCGACCGAATGATGAAGAGGAGGTGTGTATTGTTGGGGGTTTGCAGAGACAGATGGGTACACGCAGCCCATCTGGCCTCTCTTTTTCGTGCAGCTGGACCTTCCAGCACCGCGAAGAAGAAGTTTCAGTCGTCAGGCTTCAGTTCTGACTTGATTAATATCACCAGTGAACCGCGGCAAAGTGAAACGTCCAAGTGTATAGATGTAGGTCACTCTGTATGGGAAGGAGCGTTTTGCTCAGTCGGTCCTCTCTCACACTAGAGCTTAAATATCCCACAGATCAGCATCATGAAATGCTCGATTTCCAGTGTGCAAAATCAAGCAATCCATTGACACGCCACCACAAACCAGAGTGGGATATGAGGGATTTGGATTAGATGAATTACTGCATGTGCGCTGTTGGGAAGTTTGTCTTTTAAAATACGTTGGTTGTCTGATTATCAGTGAGTTTTTGAAGGAGACAGGGAGAAAGTGATTGGATGGGGTAGGTCCCAAGAACCAATGAGCCAATCGTCAACAAGATGATAATTCAAATTTTGAGAGGAACATGTCATGTATTGATACTTTATACCTCTACTCCAATACATTACAGGGTAGTAAATGTACTTAACTGTAATTCATTTTATTAACAGCTAAGTTACTACATACTTTAAAAATCAGGGTTTTAAATACAAAACAATTGACCAGATGTGACCATAAACAGTACATACTATGTTAATTTCTTCAGATACTCATGTACAATTACCAGTGACGGAATGTATCCCAATGTAACTAAGTACATTTACTCAAGTACCCATACAATTTTGAGGTACATACATACTTTACTTGAGTATTATGATGTTCTGCTACTTTACACTTACACACCACGACATATTAGAGGCAGATTGCACACTGCATCAGAGCCAAAGCAGCACTTTTTTTATATTAGCGATTGTAAAAAAACTGATTCACATTGTCAAAAAAATGCTGAATATTGGCTTCGATAATTGACCAGACCAATAACTGCTGGACTGTACATAGTATATACTGTACACATAAGTAAATACATATAATTGACTCATGCTCGTACATTTATTGATAGAAAATCAACTTTGATACTTAATAACAGAGGCTTTTACTCAAGTATCATTCATATCTGTGACTTTTACTTTAATCAACATAATATTTCAACACAATATCCTAACTTTTAGTCATTTGTGACTTTCTACAACATGGATTCACTTTTTAATTGACTTTTTATTTCTTTTAAACTGGCATTAACTGAGTTTTTGGTCGCTTCATAGCAGCAAAACAAGCTTTAATCACAACACTGACGTATCATCGCCCTATAAAGTTGATATAGCATATCCATTAGACGCTGAGTCGTGTTTCTTGTAATGAATTTAAGTCCAATATTCACTTCTCTTTATGCTCTGTTTTGCAGACTTAAACAGATTATGTTTAAATTGTAGATTTTACTCAAGGAAATAGACATCTTAATACTCTCTCCAACACTGACTGTGCTCGTCGCTCGTATTCCCACGTCTCCCGGGTATCTCACATTTCTAATCAGCGTGCGAGTCATCATGTTACATCGTCACGCTGTCCCCGAGGCACGCCACCTACATGTGTCTCGCGTTGCCGCATCACGCCCTTACAATTAACATTCACCTGGGACAGCTGTCACTGAGCTGGCGCCGTGACAGTTCTGCTGAGCCGGCGTTAAAACGGGAGACATCAACTAACGTCGCTTGATTGGTATCTGAGGAGATGCTTCGTTTCAGTCAAAATATGAAGGAGCGCGGCCGTCGCAGGGGTGAATTTAAAAGCGAGCCGAAGTGATTTAGTGCCTCCACGTGTATTCTCCACATTAGTGTCAGTTCGGATTAGATTAAGAATATATCCTGTGTGCGGACGGTGCGCAGTTAAAGGCGCGGGGAAATAAAGAGTGAGGAGGGTGAAAAAAAAAAAAAGTGAGAGCTGACCGAGAGGGAAAGGTTTGAGGACAAAGGCGGAGGAGAGGGGAAAGGAGAACGGAGAGGTAGAGGACGGCGCTAGGACAAGGACGGCAGATAAGGGACAAAATCAAGACAGGGATATATATTCTGGATAAAAGAGGTTCACGGGGTGACAAGAAAAAGCAAAGGAGGAGGAAAGCGGCGGCGGAGAGGAGAGGAGAGAAAAAAAAGACAAACCACGAGAGAGGCCGACAGACACAAATGGCCGGACGGGGAGCGAGACAGACTGACAGGCGAGTAAAAGCTGTACAAGAGAGACAGACGGGGGGGGGACGGGGATAAAGGGAGATAGGGGAGGGAGGGGGGGGAGAAAGATGAGCTTGGTGGCGTTTGTTGCTCCCAGCGGAGACGTTATGTTCGCTATGAGTCTGGGCCTGTCAGGCCATCCTTCTCCTCCTCCTCCTCCTCCTCCTCTCCCTCCCAGCATCCATCGCTGCTCCTCTCAGCTCCCCCGTCTCTCTTTCCCAACCTTCCTCCTCGCGAGACGGCGACAACAATCAGCCCTGTTTGTTATTACTGGTGGTTAGATCCGGCCTGTCCTGTCAATCAAACCGCCCTGCCACCCCTCTTATCCTAAAGGAGTCTGAGGAGCCGCCGGCCTTGAATACAGATTCAAGTGCGCGGCGTTGCGCGGAGACACGCGAGGAGGCTCGGCGACGCAAGCGAAGGTCAGAGCGGTTACACGGCAGCTTTACATCCGCCCCCTTAAGCTCGCGGTTTAAGCTGAAGGCGTCAGCAGGTGTCTCGTGTTTAAACCAAGCCCCCGTTTCCATCCTGCACATTTTAATGTAAATGCAGGAATGAAAAAAAAAAACGCTTTGCGGTGACTCACTCTTCCGTTCTCCGTCTCACCTCTATTATCATCTGGTCTGAAACGAGAGGCTCACGTAAGGACAAAAAGGACGCTCGCTCCGTCATTCAGTCCGTCACTCCCCACTCCCTCTTTATCGATCCTGCGCACAACAACCCACAGATCCCCAACGAGACAAAGGCGTCAGGCGAGGTGTGTTATTTTCTTTACAGTAAATTGCTTTGTGGTAAAGTTTGCATTTCGGCTTTCCTTCCCCCGTCTCTCGGGGCCGAGCCGGGTAGAAATTAAAGTTCATCCCTCTTCAGTAAAGCACTTCCTGTTTACTCTCTCCCTCCGTCCCGGCAGGAGCTACTTAAACTGCCTCTGTTGTTAAATGTGTCTGGAGGTTTAAAGTGTGTCGTCTGCTCGGAACGTAGCCACGGAGAGAGGAGCCGGGGATTTACCGCGCCTGCATGTGATCAATAATTCATGCTGTGCGTTTGCAGGGGGAAACACCACCGTGCGAACTTAAGTAATCAGACGTCGTGTACGTGGATGTTCAGTGTGTGTGTGGAAGTCGAACTGAAATGTAGATCGTACAACAGCTATTGGGCATATTTTTTTATAAATAGGATGAAGGAGGGGGATTCGGCTGCCTCCAGACTGTCACGATCACAGCAACGGTAAATCCCATGACCATGACCAAAGCCTGTACTGTACTCTCTTATTGAGATCATGAGACAGTGTAATGATGAGAGTGTTAAATTTACATGCAAGTAACCAACAGCATGGCTCTCCAGGCAGTTTAGTCAACTTTAAAGGTATAAATACGTAACATTTATGTAAAAAAAAAAGACCTGGTACTCCATTTCTGTCCCATCAGGTAGATTTTTATTGCCCATAGTTGCTGTTTAATAATGAAGACAACGACTCCTGGATCTAATAAATCTAAAATCTATTGTTTCGTTTTGAAGTTCTTCCCACTGGTGATCACAAATTAGACTGCCCAGTTGCTTCAATCGGCAAACAGATAAAACTATTCTTCCAGTTAAGTTCTGTGGAAGTCATAGTTTTCAGTCACGTGACCAGGCGTGCTGACCCGGAGGGCAAAACAGTAGACCAAGATGGCGGCTCATACCGGACTTCCCGTAGAGACATGGCAAAAGCCGGTAAATTTTCCCTCGCACAGTTATTTAAGATCACCTGTCAACCGTAGAAATGGAACGATATGGACATAAACGGCAAGTGTTGGGCACTTGCGATCCACATACAGCCCCCGCTGCGGTATTTCAGCCGTTAAGAACTGCCAGGTCCCTGCCAGAGCTCGGCTTCGGTGACATTTACGCGTGCCTTGTGGAGAATCCCTCACCTTTATACTGCTGCCAGGATGAAAGGTATGGACAGTTTTATGTATTTTCGATCTGGATGGGTAAACAGTGCCGCCGTTTGGGAGGTGAAGAGCAAGAAGTTCATTGTAAAAGCAAAGGTGAATACTAATGAACTAACATTGGATATTGAACGTTATTGTATTACTATGATTATTGTCTATGTACCCATATATCACCATAAAACAAAGTTTATCAGTCTAAACACAAGCTTAAAGGTGTAAAGGGGTTTCCAAATCATTGCATTTTGGGTTTATTTGCAGCTAACGCAGCATCCCAACTCCTCAGCTAGCTAGCTAACTTTAAGTCATTAAGACCGCTGCAGTTGGTCGCCTCGATACACGACAACAAACCATGTCAAAACGATTCCAAACAGATGTGGCTTGTGGCTAAAAATACGATAATTAATAAAAGTATATACTCTCTGGGTTTTCTTTTTCGGATGGAATTCGGTAGAAGCATAGCCCAGGCCTGTCTCCTCGCCTGTTAGTGCATCCGATAGCACAACAACTATCTTTAACTTATATCACATATGGTGAAATGTTTTCCAGTGTTTATTTTTGTTTCCACGATGATGAAGGTCACCTGATTCCTGTCTGCTCTCCATAGAAGTCAAAGCAACATTATGTAGAAACTGGCATTTTGCATGATTTGGCGCCCCCCACAGTGCAACACCACTGTGTTGAACACAAACCCCAGGTCTGTAACAACTTGTCAGGTATAATGTAGCTACAAACCAAACTCATTAGATCAGACCAGTGTTTTGTGTTGAAAACTTGTATCTTGAAATAAAAATGCATGTGACGCTGTGATCCTAGCCCTCTCACTGAGGTTACATAGTGCAGAAACAAGTGACAGGGGGGCGGAGTGGCCGGTAAAAAAAGTTACATAATGTTGTTTTAGCATATTTACGTATGTCACATACGTAACGTAATGTTTTCCTAAGCCTAACCAAGACGTTTTGTTGCCTAATCCTAACCAGCCTGTGCCCGTTACATGTTCATTTTTTGTTTCCATGACGACGAAGGTCACCTGATTATGGGTCTGCTCTCGACAGAATATAAATGGAAGGTCTGAAAATGAAATAAGATGAAAAATGTGGGCTTTCTTTGTGGCATATTCCCTGCAAACAATTTGTGTTGGTGATACTAAGGACATACAGCATGTCTGTCATTGCAAAAATACATTTGAGTTTCAGGCTGACTTTAAAATGTGTGTTGATGGGTCCCCACAAGGACCCTACGAGGTGGCAAGGCAGCCCTAAAACTACACTCCTGTGAGTGAACCCTGGTTAAGAACCTTGCTGTGTCATTGAGTAAAAACACTTAAACCTCTAGGAGATCCAGGACTGCTGTTCTGCAGCTCCCCCTGACCTCTGACCTCCCTGCGGAGGCGGCAGGGGAGGAGAATTTCTCTACGGCATCGGTGACCTTGACCAAAAATTGCTTGTGGGACTCCTCTCCTCTAATCACTTCTTTTCTTTCTCGAGGCTACTGACTAATGTCTCACACATCAAACGAGATTATACAAGAAAACGAAGTGGAATTCATGATCAAGCACATTTCATTAAACAAATACGTAGCACTGGTTTGCAGGCTTTTTAATTAGCTCGCGAGATAAACCGAGGTCACCACAGATATTTAAATATTTACGAAAGGTGACTTTATGAAATTAGATCGGGTGATTAGATGAAATTCCAGCAATCCTTGTGGGGAAAATGATACGTGGCGGCAGGGGCAGAGAAAAATGAACGAGAATAAAACAAACAGAAAACTACTTAAGACGATACAAAAAAAAAACAAAGGCGCTTTAAACGAGGACGATGCGCCTGATAAATAAAGATAAATGATGGGGCTTAAGAGGGCCAAGCTGCAAAACTACTTTTCTCTTTTCTCTCAGCCATTACTGGCAAACGTACAGCTGGGAGGAGGTACTTCATTTTCAAATCCTTTAAATAAGTGTTGCAATTATCTGCTTGTGTAAGTGTGTGTGTGTGTGTGTGTGGTCGCGGAAGGAAAAAAAAAAAAACGCGTCTGCCACAGAGGCCCGTGAAAGATTAATGCTGAGTAGCCACTGGAACACTGCCGCAGCCCGGGCGAGCCTCTGTTATTGCTACGGGAAGGGAAGAGGAAACACCTCTCTGGCTCCGCTGCATGTTTTTGTTTCTGATGTCGCTGGAAGATACCGGAAGAGCAAATCATCGGTTACAACCGTCAGTATGGTCGCCTAGAACGTTCACACGACTACTTTATAACAGCGAATACATTTTTGCAGGAGTCATTTACCTTTATTATGTTTTTTTTTAAATAATAAAATCAGGAAAATGGGTTACATTCCATACAAGTATCATTCACTTCCATCGTATTTCTTTTTCTTTTATTACAGTATCCCCTCTTGGGATATGTCTACTTTGAGCAGCCAAAGCAATGTCTAATTTTTTTGCTATGTGTTATTTTTAGGCACTTACAGTTAAAGTCGTGAAAAGTCTGGGCTCATTATTGAAAAAGTCCACTGTGGCTTGAAGCAGGGGACACACCACATAAGTGCTTATTTTACCTAAACCTATTAATTCTGTGCAGTAGGTAAATGTAGGACTTTCTCTCACTAGAAAAAAAATGATAATATTTTAACAGAGCATAATCCAGGCAGAAACCAGGAGTTCCCTAAAAAAACATACTTAGCATTAACATTTGCTACTATTTACATGTAATTTGTTGGACGCTCGCTCTCTGTTGTGCTGGAAGTCGGCCGTTTGTTCATGCGAACAGACCTCATGTGTTAACGTTAGCCACCTTCTGCTCTCTGTTAGCGGAGCAGAAGAGCGCCAAGATGAGGCCATCGTCCACTTTGAATCCGACTGAAGAGAAAATAATTAAGATCTGGCATAGAAAATGGACCACTAGAAGGAAAAGAATGTCTCAGTTGACCCTTACGTATGAACGTTATCATCATTATCATTGAGCAGACGCCTTTGTCCAAAGCGACTTACAGTAATTCATACATACATTCATGGCGGTGGCTGCCATGCAAGATGCCAATCAGCACATCAGGAGTAGTTTGGGGTTCAGTATCTTGCCCAAGGACACTTCGACATGCAGACCAGAGGAATCGAACCAGCGACCTTCCGATAACAAGACGCTGACTCTATATTACATTTTTGCAATAGATGCCTTAAATTCTGCACACTGGTCTTTTACGGGACAGTAGCAGTGTCTGATTGAGTTGAGTGGATTATATCCGCAGCAGTTTGCAACGGTTGACCTCTTTTGTCACATTTTTTGCCAAATTCGCCACGTCTCCCCTCAAAGCAGACCAAAAAACACCATCCCCGCCTCAGTCATTATCTCAGACATCTCCCTCATGTTAAATCTTTAACGAAAGCATAAGAAATTAAACAACAACAGAGTTTTCCCCCTCTCCCACAGTCCCACGGTGCCGTTTCCACTACGACAAGCTAAAGGGAAACGAGTACCCGTGACCTAAAGCGGCCCACGTACCAGAATATTTTCCGAACTTTACTACATGTTCGTGTTAAATACACTGAGGTTATTTCTTGCTGAAATGCGCCTCACCCTTCGTTGGATGACGTAGGGGCCTTGTTCCCTACACATGCAAACCGTTACATAACAGGGTGTTAAGGCTCCGCATCGCCTCTCTCCGGACCCCGAGGGCAACGGGCGCAAAACATGCCTCCCTCCTCTATTTCTGGTCTCCATCTTCTTCTCCATCTCTCTCTCTCTGGTACTCACATGAGCACAGAACAATAGAGGAGGTAGTTTCAGGTAAAAAAAAAAAAAAAAGGTGGGGGGAGATTCTTCCTCTCCATTGTCCTCCCTCTTTTCTCATCTCAGAGGGATTTTCTCGAGCACTTCTCTACCCTCTTTCTTTCCCCGCGGTTCTTTCCCTCAGCGAAAATGGGTCACCTTTCTTCTGTCAGGAGAATGCCTGGGTAAGTATAACCTCTATCTGTGTGTGTGTGTGTGTGTGTGTGTGCATGCAAGGTTTTTACTGTCTAGGGGGGGTTCCAAGCCCTAGAAAAAAAAAGTCGGGCAAGGACCATTTTTCTGGGGCTCATTAAGGGGAAAAGTTTAGTTTTTTGGGTTGGAGGGGTTAGAGTTAGGTTAAAAATATGGATCGGGGCTACTTCTGACATTTCGGGTGGATGCACTCACACTCAAGACTTTCTGGGATAAATAAAAATAAAAAAAACAAAAACTTTTTGGTATTCTGGTATTTTTCAGCTCGTGTCTTATTCTTCATCATCGCAGATCATTTCGCCCCAGGCACCTCCGTCGTACGGAATCAAGAAGCACGACTCTGGTGTATACTGTATGTGGGATACCTTCAGGCTTTCCAAATAAAACCAATGAATCATTTAAACGATTGTTTTTAATCACCAATTCAAGTCAAAACGAAATGTAGCACATAAAAAGGTCATGCTGTAGAAAGAAAGAATAATGCTTTATGGGTAAGAATAAATATTTATATATAATTTCCGCAGGCAAATATGTAACATTAGTTGAACAGTTGGCTTGGTGAGCCTGTAAATGATCAATTTATTGATTCATGGAGTTAATTTCAGAGAGAAGTATTAAAATTTATATAACTGAAGGAATGGATGATCTGTGATCTGTTCTATTTAATTGCAATCACAATCCACGATCTAACTCAAGCTAAAAATGCCCTGTAGACTATAGCCAGACCTTAAGATCCCCTCCATTCATGTATTAAAACTTCTTTAATGTGTGTCTGACAATGTTTATGCTGAACAAAAGTATAATTACCACTTAAATCTTTTTTTAAATGGCACCTGCTCCTTCTCCCTTGAACCAGGATCAGCTACCAAACCATTTGTGATGTCACAAATCATTCTCGCCTCTTCAAAATCAGATTTTCAAAATAAGAATTCCACGAATATGGAAACAGCCCTCTAATCTCAAACTGTGCACACACATCATTCCACACAATGAAGCCGAACATTCAACATATGGGCGAAAAGAACAATTTACAATATTTTTTAAATATATTATATTAAAGATACTACAGTTTTCAAAAGTTTGATAAAAACCTGAGTCCAAAAGACACTTCACTGACTCACTCACTCACAACTCCAAATAGAAAAAGTCAAATCATTCCCACACAAAATGGCATTGTGTTCTTTTTTAGCACAAGCTCCTCATTTGCCTTGCTATAACTTACATTGCATTGTTTGCAGTACTTCACCCAAGGAAGAGCACAGAGAATTTCCAATCTCTTCAGATCAGCATAGTTATCTAGTTGGCTACATAAATCTATATGTTTGTTCACAAAGCATGGCTCTGCTAGTCAGCAAGGTCATGTGAAGTTTGGAGACATAAGTAAGAGGACATTACAATGTACGATACGATACAATACGATGCAATACAATAAGATACAATACGATGCGATACGATACGATATGATGCGATCCACGGTTCAATTCGATACAACTTGTCTGATTTTGGACACCTTCAAAACCGATCACAATCTAACGGCGTCACATTTCTCACTCCAAAATCTCAGTTTATTTGGAATGATTCAGAAGGTTTTAACCACTTGCTCTACATTTCTTTTGCCAGCGTTTCCCAAGTCTCCACAACAGGTTCAACCTTCATCAGAATATAACCACAGTTATGAGAATCAAACGCTGGTTAAAAATTCCCTTTAACTGCAAGTAGCGATTCAAGGCAGAGGCTCATTTATTGTGGATTCGGTTTTTGATTATTTTTTTTGCCCAGCCATTGATGGGAAATGATTCCTCAATAGACACAAACAAAACTTACATAAAACTCAAGAGTCAACAGTGACCCAGTTCAAGCCAGACGTGCCAACTACTTGACGTCACGTTATGTGATTTCTGACCAAGAAGGGCTTTGGAAGAGCTCTGTTATGTCTCACTGCAATTTCCGCTTGGCAAACTGAAGACACGACTAGAATTAAGGACAGCCATTAAGTAGTGTGCATGATTATGCCTCAAGAGAATGACGTGCACGTACTATATTTTAGCAGGACTCTCTGTTTCATGCATATGTGTGTTCTTTCCAGGCCGATTCTCCATTGTTCCACCTGATAGAAAACTCCGTATCTCCGGCAGTATGCATGCGGCCGGCGTCGCGCAGACTTTGAAGTGAGCGCGCCGA
This sequence comes from Lagodon rhomboides, assembly GCA_039737535.1. Taxonomy (NCBI): domain Eukaryota; kingdom Metazoa; phylum Chordata; class Actinopteri; order Spariformes; family Sparidae; genus Lagodon; species Lagodon rhomboides. The sequence goes on from CM077806.1 coordinate 10,840,647, forward strand.
TGCACTTCAAACAAGATCTCACACACTTTGCCTGTGTGCCAAGAGGAAAAAGAGCTGAAAAAAAGAGCTTCTCTCTGCATCCTGATAGAGTGCACTCTGATCCACCCTCTGTCTCTTCATCTGTTCTTCCATCTACCTCTCAAACGCGTGGCTCGGCTTCACCGCTTCTCTCTGCACATCAATGAGAAATAACTCTGCGGAAGCACCGCATGAGCCGCTTCGCGAGTTGAAGCGTACAAGTGCCGCCGTGACCGAGAGCGGGGAAGCGTTTCATGCGCGGATGCATGCCGACATTAGACACAGTTTTCGAGATGTCACCACCACAGCCTGCCACTTTGTGAGTTAAAGAGAATCAGGTTGGGGTGGTGGGGGGACGACTCAGATAGTCTCCGACAGCAGCAGTGTGTGAAGTGATAGTGTGCCGGAGCGTGTGTGTGTGTGTGTTAGTCAAAGTACATTTTTGAGTGTGGACTTCATCAGGAAACTTCATTCTTCAAATATCATACCATAGTAAGGTGGCATATATGTAAAGAAAAAAAATGCACAATTTAAGAAGCAACATGAGAATTTGAAAAACTTTTGCTCTTTTTTTTTTAAAGAGATAAAATGAGAAAAAGGTAGTAAGATGAGAGTAAGGTCTTTGAGTTAGGATAACAATAAACTAAATAAAATTTGAAGAATGACACTTCCATCTTTGACTTCAAAAGTTTGATTTTTGTTACGCAACTCACTGAAAATTGGAATAACTGGAAAAATGGAAAAAATAAATAAGATAAAAGTGATAAATGGACTATTTCTGTTGATCTAGACTTGAAACAGGAAATAAGAACTGGCTCAACATAAATAACTCCTTATCTGTCCAAATCTTCAATTTATTTCACTCTGCAACTCCACTTATCCTTTGAATTTCAGCGACACATTGGTAACAGCAGAGCACCTAACGCTTTGCTTTCGATTGACACCTTATTTGACTCAAGAGGAGCTTCTATGTCCCGGCTGAAGCCTACAACAGCCAATGAGTGTCTGTGTAGAAAGGAGGACCCACCCTCCATACTGTCCTCTCTCTTCTCAGCCATTTGCAAGCTGCCCACCGGATGATTGACGCATCATGTAGCCTGCAAAACTTCAAAAATGGCAATATAGAATTTGTAATGGGTTTTTCTGAGACCTAAACTTGGAAGTTTTTGCACAACTTAAAGTTTATTTGGTGATTTATGTTAAAAAAAGTAAATAGTAGATAAGGTAAATAATATATATACTATTTAAAAATCATATATAAATTATAGATTTTTCTGGTTTTACTTGTTTTTCTTGACAATAAATGCAAAATAGAACCTGGGGAGAGACCCATTTATATTTTTCATACTGTTAAACATCTTTTGTTTGTGCATTACTTGTTTTCCCTGCAGCTATCCACAGAGTGTGGTCGGGTACGGTGCGGATTTCAGCTCTAATATGAGGATAAATAATAAATGCAGAGGCTTATTTTGTCCTTGTGCGAATTAAGAGGCGATCACAGGTCAGTAATTCATCGAGGTGACGTCGCCACACGGACTGACGGGAAAAGCTTTCGTGTAACTCCAGACATATTTCTGTATTACCTCCATCCCGACAAACACTACGGCGTCATTAAGAATGCATGTGCTGCTGTCACACGCGGGCCTCTACACTGTGTTTAATCAGCTAAGTACAAGAAAACACAGAGCCGGCGGTGAGGGTGGCAGTTTCTCAACCAGGACTCCTGTAATGAAAGTCACAAATTAAGTTTTGAAAGGCTTTTTTTGGGCATCGCTGACCGTACCGAAGTGTAGAGGTAGCCCTCGCTGTTCATGGCGACGTAGAGCCCTGTCTTGGTGCTCTGGATGGCCACTATCCTGAGCCCCACAGGAATCAAGTTGAACTGCACTGCAAGATAAAACAGAGAGGGGGAGAAGCGGCGTTAGAGCGATCATTCTTTCTCTTAAACGCTCACAGTGCTTCCTCAAAGCATAAAAAGACAATTGCTTTCCAGCTGTCTCCTATTTCATCCCTCCCCGTTTTACAGTATATCTGTCCGAGGCGGCGGTCGGGGAGTGTGTGCGAAAGAGAAGAGAGAGGGAGAGGCTGGGGAAAGGATTAGGAGAGGGAGATTTAGGAGGAGTGAAGTGTGGTTGCCGGCACACCGGAGGTCAGACAAAGACGGGAGTGACAGTATGGAGAATTCCCCCTGCTGGAGAGAGAGAGATAGAGAGAGCAGGGCTCGGCGGAGAGCTTTTCAGAATACAGTACATTAGAGGGGGACATCTCCTGAGCCCGCTCTGAATTCATTCCCTCTGTCCCGACACAGTAAACAGCACTTCGTAATGCGGTTGGCTGGATCCCCTTCATACGGAACCTTGGATTTCTTATGTGCATAGCTCTCCATATAAACTAACTTCAGCCCGGCCACTGGAACAGCACTCACGCCGTGTGTGTGTGTGTGTGTGTGTTGGAGTCAAGTGTGGAGCCTCCTGCACGGTCTTATCACTCGTTCTGGTGCTTTTCCGCTCATGCATTCCAATACATATCTGTTTCTGCACTCGTCCGCCGCCTACACGCACGTGCTTTCCCGCGTACGCACATGCTTGTTCATCCTTCTCGGAGCACTCGAGTTATAAGATGTGACACGGTATGTTGAGTGATACTGACAAAATGGCCTCTGGCTGCCAGCTCCTCTGTGGTCACGATGACCGTACTGGTCACGACCATGACGAATCGAGTCCCTGAAGCATTTGGATCGGATCTGCGACGAGAGAGACAACTGAAACAGACAGGCTTCACAGGACTGAACACACATAATTGTCGTGTTCATGGGATATTTCAACATTTTTGAACATTTAACAAATCCACAGCAATGCAATGCTCCAGCATATTTGGCCACCCCGTTTTCCCCACTCTGATGCACTTGCTCTCACGTATGTGTACTGGGATTTATGTACTGAAAATATTTATTTCTGGTGACTTGCATTTTTTTTGCATCTTTGTTTTTGAATCAGCATCATGTGACCTTCAAAAGTGTTGGTTGGTGTCTTTTTAAACTTTGAAGTGAGCAAAGTCGTCTGTCCTTTTTCTTGTGTAAATGTCTTGTAAATGTCAGTCTTGTGTAACACACTCTGAATTGCCCTGTGGTTAACAGGTGTCTTAAAAAACAAACCTGCCTCACCTGCTTTACATATTTTTGCTAAGCTAAGCTAATTGACCCATGCTTTAGCTCCACAGCAAATTTGGAGACAAAAAGTGTTGCCGGTCCTTCGTCGACTGCGAAGGCAGCATATTACAAACTAAAGCGATGTTTCTTGTTAGGCTGTGACCTCTAGTGGCCGTGCTAATTATGACAGCAGCAAAGGAGGAAGTCAGGTGAAGTAAAGAGTGATTGTAAATGTCCGTGAATGAGGAAGGTGGGGGTGAATGGATGGGTAAAAATAAGCAAAGGACTTCCATCCAGGAGACTGCTGTTCATGTCTGTGAAACCAAAAGACAGTGGTAAGTTATTTCAACTAACGTGACCTAACTTTCTTATACCACAGTTATCTTAACCCAAACCACAATGTTTTTCCTAAACCTAACCAAGTAGGTTTTTTTTGCCTTAACTTCAATGGTTGTGTTGTTTTGATAAAGGTGATGTAGCATTGGTAATCACTGGCTATCTACCTGTTGAGTTGTTTAGGTACAAGGATGCGTTGGAGAGTGGTATCAATCTTTGTGTCTCTTATCAATTCTTGGTATGCTTGGAAAATACATTTTTTTAACATTTCAATAATTCCTTTGAAGGGATGTTGACCTATTCCTCTAAAATGTTGGGTTGAGCTTGAGATTAGCGATAATTCTTTCAAGAAATAGTTTGACAAAAAAAAATGTATCTTAACTTAAGGTCCTCTCACAAGCTTCTACTGGAGCTTTCAATGTCACGTGATCTTCAGGATGGAATACCCCACTGAGCAGCAGCTATTGTTTGGGTTAAAGATATCTGCCAATGAAGAAGTCTGAAGATCAGTTCTATTTGATCCTTTTTAGTTCCAACATAATGCCTCACAACCTGTGCTTATCTTGCTCAAGTCATATTTGCACAAATCCAACAAAATAAAACATTAAACAATTTGCCGCCAGCACTTTGGAAAGTCACTAGCAGATAAGGCCGTCCGGGGAGCAGCCTTTGTTTAAATACCAAAACCACCTTCGGCGTGATGCGAGTTCTTTTTTTGTTTTCATCGACATATTACAAGTGTGCGTTATGAAGTGACAGCATGGCTGTCAAAATGACGGATTCCTTTCACGGATGAAAAATGAAGTCTCAGGAGCGTGGTTTAGATTCATGGAGCCATTAGCTGCCATTAAACAAATCAATTTCGAATCAAAAGTTCTGCCAACATAATGGATGGAAGTGAAGTTATCAGGTGGAGATAGAAAGTCAATGCCGGCCATGATGGAAGAACAAAAAACCCCCGTCAGGACTATTTTTGATGGATATTGAGTTGTGAAGTTGTGAATTATTTATTTATTTCATATTTTCTGTATGTTCTTCCACATCTAGTTGAGGAAAAACTTTCAGTGTTTTGCCATGAAAGACGAAAGATTAAACTGTATCTTCTCTCACGTTGAACAGGAATAACTTCCACTTCCACCACTTATTTATAACCGAAAAACAAAACCCAGTACAGATAGTGATGTGTGTCCAGTTTCAAAGTGCAAATGTAGGCAATGTAAACTGCACATGCCTCCCCCCTCCCTCTTTCTCTCTCCCTCCCTCTCTATCTTCTGGGCCCTGCTTCTATTTGCTCGATCGATCCCTGCATCTCAAATAGTCGGTTTCGCAAATGAACAAGGTGTCACCAAAGACCACAGCCGGGATGACAAATAGAGCAGGACACACACTCGACACACACACAGACACACAGCGCCACCTCCCTCCCTCTCGCCCTCCTCTTCCCTTCCACGGTTGTTGCTCGCTCCCCTACATACACCAGCAGCCTCGCCGTGGTGTCGATGACCCCGCGTGACCTGCGGCACATGGCGACACACGTGGAAGTAAAAGCACCACTGAACGCATGCAGCAGTGTGTTTGTTGTACGCTTTCTTTCTTGCTTACTTCATTACCTCTGAATGCTGAAGTAGTGTAACACCAACACTTCATATATAAAGGAGTTTGGATTGTTATTTCTTTTTCCGCCTCTCCAAAACCAAAAATATAAGAGTAAGTGAGCAAATAATTCAACCATGTTTGTGTCTGCAGCCTACAGCAGTAAATTGGTGTTACTTCCAAGTATCATTGCAAACCAGCCTATATATTTTTGTGGGGGTTATGTTGGAGTAATATGGCTGTAAAATAATATCATAACTTTTTTAGGCCACATTTTGACACACAAAATATGTCTCCATATTTTTTAATCTCCGCCAAAGCACTACATAAATGCTCAGACTGGGCAACAAAATCAAATATATAATATTTTTTGACAAAATACCATGATGTTGATATTTCAACAAAACTGAAAGGTACTACCATCACAAAACATACATTTTTGATATATGATCATCATTGATATGGATAGAATGACTAAATGCTTAAACACAAGTATAAGAACAAGTAGAACAGTCTGATGCAGCCTTAAAAACCAGGATAAAATGATATGCCATATCATGTGATATATCAATATATCCAAAATGTAAGACGATTTATTGTCTCATATCACACTGAGGATATAATAGTTTGCCCTCATTATGTAGAAAAACGGTCCCAGTCATGTGGTGGAAGAAGGTTCCGTATGAATGCTGCTATATCAAGAGTGTAAGCTAACGTTAGCAGCTCCATCCTGTTGGATTTGGGAAACTCGCATGAGAAAAAGTATTACATTCACAAAAACGAATTAGTTAGTCCTCATCCCAAAAACTCTAGGACATTAAAAGTGAAACCAACTTCTCTTTTAAAAAAATGCTCAAGTTAGCATAAACCTTCTGTCTTGCTCGTCCATGTAGGCTGGATGGTAGATGTGGCTAGAGTTGTGTTAGAGCAAAAAAAAATGTAATCATATTTACAGTATGCCTAAAACATTAAACCTTTTACCTATAGGACCTTTGGCTTTTAGCCTTTAGCATTTTAGCATGAATGTAGCATGAGTGTATAAGACCATCTAACAGAGTTTCTTGTTTTAGTACTGGCTAGGTGGAAACATGAAAAAGTCAGCCGAAAACGTGAACTGATTAAATGAATGTTGAAGTCTTTCTCTTTGTTTACTTGTTTTCCCTAGTATGTAGCCCCCAGGAAGTGTGTTGGGGTTTTAAGCCAATTTTAGTAGTTGCCAAACGGTGTAACTACAGTGATGCCCCAGGGCCCAAATAAGACTTTTTCCCATAAGCATATATTGTGAAAGAAGGGGCTGTAAAATGTTGGATTTTTTTTTTTTTTTTTTAGTGTCACAACCCCGCGAAATGACTTGTTTCACCATCATAATTTGAGCCATTCGGTTCAATAACATTTAGAATGTCTAGAAGAGCCGCACGACTCAATTATTTTATCCCCATTTAAGTTAGCTGGGCACTTAACCAAAAGTTAGCCGGCTGGGTCACGGAAGTCTCTGGTGCATACGCTCAATTGGCCGCACATTGCTGGAAGCCATGCGGAAGACCCCAGCTGGAGCATGGCCGAAAAGTCAAGCGTTTTTTGGCTTCATGCGCCACTGAGCAGCTCTCATAGGAATTAATGGGGCTCCACCTCAAGGGCTGTGTCCAGTAGTTATAGGTCCATGAGTATCGTACATTTAGCAGCCGCCATCTTGACTCTCTTACTCTCAGCATCTCCACTAGCCTAGTAGCCTACCTCCTTCACAACAGTGCCGCCCAGTGGTAAAGTAGCAGAAACATGAATGTTGGAACCGCAACAAAACTCATTAAACTAGTGTTAGCTTAATCAGCTGGCTAGCTACAGCTCATAAAATCAGCTGGCAAAATAGATGTCAGAGGTTAGAAAAGAGAAGCCTGCTTTCGTCTAAAATCAAGGGTCCACAATTGTTTCGAAACTTACTAAGAATTTTGAGCAGTAAATCTGCACCACTATTGCAAACTATGCAAGAATGGAAAGCTCGACGGGCGTAGCGACAATAACAGGCTTAGCAAATGGTCAATTAATTCCTACTTGTCACCCTCTCTTCATTGTCTGTCTTTCTTCCATCCCTCTCCCCCTCTCTGTATCTATATTTATTTCCCCTCTCAAGAAAGAGTTTGCTTCCTCAATCAAAAAGAGCCTCTGTTATCAAATGGATCACGTAACTTTTACGCCGGGATAATAGAGGCCTCCCATCTCTGTTTTGTTTTCCCTTTTTCCCTCATCACTCTCTCTCTCCCTCCCTCCCTCCGTCCTTCCATTTGACTCGCTTTTTTTTTTTTTTTCCCCCGCAACTCACAGAGGAGGTCGCCGGATTAATCAAAAGTCTTTTGAGGGAGAGAGACGGAGGGAGGGAAAAGGAGAGAGGAGGGGAGGGAAATGAAGGGGGAGGGAGAGGGGGTGTTGCCAAATCAATCCCACAAGTCAATTTGAGGCTTGAGATCTTCTACACAATAAATAAACAAGGAGAAAGTGGAGATGGGAAGGGGGGTGCGGGCGGGGTGGAGAGCGGCGGCAGGACGCGGAGTTAAGCTGTGCAGAGGGCATCTGCAGGCCTGCACACTGCGCCGCCGCGCTGCAGTGCTGTATTGTGCAGCCCGGTGGAATGAGAAGAGGATTACAGTCATCTGTGAGAAGTCACATAGAGTTTAACTTCTGGACAGGCACCGGCGTCCTTTATTCTATTTTCCGCGTTTGAAGGAAGCTGACTTAAGCAAAGAATTATGATGCGACATTAACGAGGCTCGTTCCCTGGGATTTCGGGAAATTGTTTTTCAGCTAATGTGAGATAAGCGAAGTTGCCGGACTCGCCGAGATCAAGCATCGCGGTCACTGAGGGGGTTGTTGGCGATGGAAACACTGTCGTCAGCAGTTCAAACAGGCCGAACACAGTGAGAGTCCACATTTCCTCGTTTTAACTACATGCTGAGAAACACTCAGAGTTGCAGTAGTAGCCATGACCCAATTCCATACTGCATACTAATAGTATACCCTATGTGCTATATGCTAACTATACACTGTCAACAATTACTGTATTTGCATTTACTATACAAGACATTAATGTATCTTACCATATGTAAGTGACAGGTCATAATGCAATAAATCAATCAAACATTGACTTTTGAAACCCCTGCTGACTAAAGAGGACAAAGCCAAAGCTCAGTGTTTATCCAGACACAAGTATATCATTTAGGTTTCGCTTTCCAACATCTTCCTGGCGCCCTCTCCATATACCATTTGCAGTTATTTAAACCTATTGATTACTACATTAGTACTCAGTAGTCATTACTACATTAGTACCTGAGTACTCAGTAGTTATCACTACGTTATTACCTGAGTACAAAGTGGTCATTACTACATTAATATTGGAGTACTTGGTAGTCAATACTACATTACCTGAGTACTCAGTAGTCATTACTACATTATTACCTGAGTACTCAGTGGTCATTACTACATTATAACATGAGTACTCAGTACTCATGGGACAGACAGCAGCCATATTCCAACTCAGCATTCATTTTGATCTCAACTAAAAACCTGTTAAGTTTCATGCATCTAAATGAATGTGTGCCAGGGACATAAAGTGTGAGGGGGCCATCACCCTGATTTCAGCCCCCTTGCACTTTGAATTGAAAGAATAATATGGCATGCTCCTTTTCATATGAAGAGTTGAAGAGTCACGGTAAATGTAACGAATATGTTCCCTGGTAAACTCTGTAAACAGATATATACATATAACTGTGGAATCTGTAGGCAAGGGACAACATTGTGGCATCATAAGCCTTCTGGTTTACATTTGTAGTCCAAGTACTAATGACCAATCACATTTGAGTCTGCTTTGCAGGTAAACGGGAAAGCAAAAGTGGGTGAATGCTTTGGCGGAATGCCATCGTGGAACCCATCGGCCATCGTCCGGCTACCATTTATCTTTTTTAAATCTCCTTTCATACGCAGATATCGGTTTATAGAGATGAGTCTTAAGTTGCGAATAGGACTGTAAACAATGACCGTTGCACGGAGGAGGAAGTCTTGGCCTGGATATCCATCATCCGGAGACTAAATCATTGTCAGACAATGGTTCCGAGATTGAAGCCTTAACACAGTCACAATGTCTGTGGTTCAATTCAATCCTCGGATCTCCTTTTCTAACTTCGTTTCCCGTCTCTCTCCATGGGGCTTATTGTTTGCGCTAACATTTGACAGTTCCGGTGTTTACTAGATGTCCATCTCAAGATCATTATGCGGTTCATCCTAATTACACCTACTTGAATCATTGTGGTTCAAGAAACTTAAAACAACATCTACATCCTGAAACAAGACAGACTACAGCGCTGGGATCAGCACAGTGACACTGGAATTAATTTAGCTGTTGAATACAAGTTGATTTGCATTGGCAACAAATGAGACGGCGCCTCTCCATTCGCACTGTCATTTGCGTTGTAAAAAATGAGCTTTAAAGACTCAATAGTAGATTAAATGACTTGTAGCTAAGCTTCACGCCTGATTTCCCCAGTGGTCGATGGCTCTGATGACAAGACAACTACCTTCCCTCTCCTGTTATTTAACTTCCACCACTTCCCCCAGGCTTTCCCCTCCATAACTGATTTCTCCCTGCCTTTATCTGTCTTCCTTTCAGTCCATCTGTCTCTCCCCCCTTCTCCTCTTTCTCCTCTCTTTCCCTGGTGCCTTCTGTCTTTTCACCCCGCCTTGTCATGAATTAACAACCTTTTCCTTATCTCGCGCCGTGTTTTTTTAAACCTCTCTCCATTTTTCTTCCTTATTTGTTCCCTTCCGGTTCCCTCGTGGCCTGCTGTCGTTCTCTCCGTCCTGTGAAACCAATACTTTTTCCATCGGCCGTCCATTCATCTTTGTCCTATTTTACCCGGCAGCCTTCTCCTGGCTGTCTCTTCATCACTCTCTCTTCTTGTCTCTGCCTCCCCTCGTTTTGTATCTTCTCCCTTCGCTTCCCCCCTCGTTTGGTATTCTTCACGCTCTTCTTCTCATCCTCGCGAGCCGGCTCCGGTACTCTTTTACCTTGTCTCCTCATCTGGCTGAGGGGAGCCTTTTTGCTTTCGATGTTCACATTTCTTCCTCCTTGAATTGCCGCGGCTCTCACGCAGAGCGAAGTCTCTCTCATCCGTCTTTCAAGTCTTTGAATTTTTTTCTCTCTCTCTCCCTCTACCCTCTGCGAAGAACTGTTATCGAGCACTGGGGGAAAGTTAGACGGAGAGAAAGCGGAGACTTGTTCCAGAGCGGAGAAAGAGATAAGTCAAATTTCCCTCCAACAGTGGGAGATGGTAATTACAGCGGATGAAAGTCGGGGGATCAAGTTCTTCCTTATGGCTCTCCGACGTACACACTGAGAGTCAATAGCTTTCATCCATCTCTGTCTCTCTCTCTCTCTCGCTACTTCCCTTTCCCCCCTTTTTTCTCTTCTTCTCTCGTTGTCTGACAAGCTGTCTGTCTTCCTGTCTGATCCTCTCCAAGAAACAGAATTCAGAAAGAGACTAAATCCAGTGGCAATCACAGCAGCGGCTCCATCCATCACCCCTTATTCAACTACAAGCACTGTGTGTATTTTTTAATCTCCCTTCAGCTCCTTTGAGATCTGCTTCCCCCTCTGTCTGTCTGTTTTTTTTCCTTTTCTTTTCTATCTCTTTAGTGACAGAAACCCTCCATACCGCTGTTCTGTCCCTGCCTCGCTTCTGTTGCTGTCACTTTATCTGCGGTTTTCTCCCATGTTTGTTTTAATAACCCTGTGCGTTCGCGCTATCACACACCGGCCCGGCTGGCATTGTACCCTCTCTGCAAACCACGGATATGTTACGGATGCGTTTCCTATCAACACTTCTACAATGCATATCATATCACTTTCACTTTGTATGTATATGAGCTGAGTTCAGTGCCAGGAGGGGGGTGTACGAATGGGACGAGCATGAGACCACTGTTTGAGACTGTGTTTCAACGCCGGATATCTTTTACAAGATGTCGGGCAATTCGCAGACGACAGTTGGACTTGACAAAAGCCAAAACATGAACCCTAATCGAGTGGTGTTTGTACCTCAACCTAACCAGATCACAAGCACAGCGTTTTAGACTTCATGTTTCTACATAACCATGGTTTGCATTGACCTTTGAAGCTCCTTAAAGGTCATGCAAACTTAACATACCTTTTATGAGCTATGGGATCCTACACTCTTAGAAATAAGGGTATTTCTAAGAGTGTAGGGGTTCCAAAAGGGTTCTTCTACAAGGGCTGAGGTACTACCTGGAACCATTTGCTTCTGAAAAACCCTTTCCCGAAGAAACGGTTTTTCAAGGGTTCTTGGTAACACTAACGGTTCCAGGAAGAACTATTTTGATCCAGAGAACCCTGTTTTGGAGAAAGAGTTCTTCAGGGATTGTTGAAAGCATGGGTATAAGATCCTGTATGGGTTCTTTGTAGAAACTCTCATGGGGGGTTCTGGGTGGAACCTTACACACATAGTTCTAGGTATAACCCTTTATGTTAGGTTCTAGGTAGAACCCTCCACCTTTATGGAAAGGTTCTACCTGGAGCCAAAAAGGGTTCTCCTATGAGGACAAGCCGAAGAACCTTATATGGTTCTACCCATGTACAGAGGCTTTGCCCTCGCTGCAGCAGCCCTGGGTTCGAGTCCCGGTCTGGGGCTTCCCCTCTCTCTCATCCTGTTTCCTGTCGCTGTTCTATCAATAAAAGGCCAAAAATATATAAAAATAAATAAATAAATAAAATATGAAATTAAAAATAACCATTTCAGGCCTGTAAAAAAACAAAAATCACTCGGGCTGACAAAAAGGCTGGAAAGCAAATTTGTCCACAACAGTACCAGTTTATTTTCGATTGTATAAATAGGAGTGAGTCACATGGCTTTAAAATATCCCAACATGGTGCAGTGAATTTAACGTTTTCCAAAGCATACTGCACTATTTTAGGATTCTTAACTGTCACCAGCAGCTGTTAAGTTTGTTCTGTCAGTCAGTCAGTCTATAAAAATGTCCCCTTGGAGGCTGAAATCTGGCATGGAGGTCTGCTGTGTGTGAGTGTGTGTGTGTATGTTTGTTCCATGTCCCTGCATTTTAGCCCTGCCTCGTTTCATGACTCACGAACTATCCGTCATACACGCCTGTGGACTCAAACTCGACAGAGTTTCTTTGTCATTGATCTGTACCCTTTTGTTCAGTCCATCAATTGATTGGTCCACAGAAATCTATCCATTCATTGGTCCATGAAGCTGTGTCCAGCCCTACAGCAACCACAACTTTCTACCTTCTGAGGCTGAAATTTGCCATGGAGGTTATTCGTTTGTGAGGCTGTGTACACGGATGCATGAACGCCTGGATGCCAGTGTGCACCTGGTCAGTTTTTGCGAATCCATGCCTGTTTTCAGCAGGTTTTTCTTCCTGTACCCTGCTGTTGTTTCCATTGATTACGCTGAAAGCTAGAGAATAGCTCAAATTAAAGCCACAATGTGCAGATTTTGAGAATTCCTTACTGTAGGCCACCCAGTGGAAGCATCAGAAGACACTTTGATAGACGGAAATTAAACTACCTGTGCTTTCAGAGTAATTTGAAACATGCTAAATCATGTTAAAATGTTAAACTTATATTGTATATGGCTTTATACTGTTTTTATTTTTTATTTTCTTTACTGTATCTATGCATATAATTTTTACTATATATTTTATTTGGTATATTTTCCCTTTCTTACCTTGCACTATTTGTTCATTGTACATGTGTATGGTGACCATAAAGGGATATTCTATTCTAAATAAAAGTAGACACTTTGATTGAATATTTCATGTTACTTTTAGCTATTAAAATGCATGAAATGAAGAGAAACGTATGGCTATCAGAAGTTACAAGACTGGATATAAAATTAATGTCTATATAGTACTTCAGGAAATGAAGTGATTCATACTAAGTGGCTAAAATATGCAAAAACACCGGTATAGTCCTTTAAGAGCACCAATAAATAGATAATAAATCTCGGGTCCCTCGCCATCCTCCTCTCTCCTGCCTTCATTCCTCTTCCAGCTTCATTACATAACAGCTTGGGAGAGCCAAGAGCAGAGAAGGAGAGCGGAGCCGGGCGGGAGGAGGGGGGGCGGCAGCTCCTCTGACCTCCCACCAGAGGGGGGAGACACAGTGATTGAGGAGACATCAGCTGTGTGCCAGCTGCTCCTCCTGCTCCCCCCCCCCTCCTCCTCTGTCGTCCTCACATTTTCCCCCCTCCCTCTCGCTCCCTCTCTCTTCCCCTGCCAACCCGTCTTGTCTCGCTGGCTCGGTTTTCTCTGGCGTGTTCCACTGTGCCCTCTTTCTCTTTCTCTCCACTCCTCTGATCCTCTTATTCCCCGTTTCCTCCCTTTTGTCGCTTTTATATATTTTTTTTGATTTAATATACAGTCACTTCCAGCTCTGTGACAACTTCCTTCCATCGCCTAGTTATGGAAGCCCCGAGGGAACTTGGTAGGAAAAAAAAGAAAAGCGATAAAAGCGATGCGAGGCCATACAAAAGCCACACTCGCCACTTTTTCTTCTGCAACATTCCCTCAGGGCTTCCGTACCTCCTTCCCACTTTTGTCCCCACTCCAACCTTTCCCTTCTGTCCAGGAGAACCAGGTGAAGGCGGCCGCTGTGAAGCCTGGCAGGCCAGGAAAGAGAGGGGGCAAGAGGTAGCCAGAGAGGCAGCCCATGCTCCCCCCTGCTTCCCACGGGTCACCGGTTCTGTGTTATTACACCAGGTCACGGCGGGTCACAGGTGTAAAGGAGCATGAGGAGCAAAAGGGGGCGGTGAAAAAACGAAGGACGAAGGTAGAAAGGGAGGCGAGGTCCTTTAAAGGTCATCCGTACTTTGGAGGATTTTTCAGAGCCTGTGCCTGGGTTTGCATGCGTGTGCTTGCGCGCAGCTTCGGAGAATCGCTTGATCGGTACAGTTGGCCAAGAGCTCCATCAGGACAGCGGCCTCAGATATGAATCACACCGCTGCTCCTTTAATTATTTATCCTTTATGCTGCTGATTTGGCCCTTTTTTAGGGTTTTCTTGGCGTGCGCTGCAGCGGGTTATAAAACTGCTGCACACACACGGATACACTCATTTTGAGGAGATGGGGGGGTGAAAGGTGACCCCGATAATATGCTGTTTGGATCAGAGCAGGAAGATACATGTAAATGCATTATTATGCAAACTATCCTTCGGCCCAGGTTTGAACCCTTGCAGTCTTTAAAGGGTAATGCATGGAAGTGTGTTTACAGGTCTTGGAGGGTACTGCATATGTGGAAAAAGGTAGAATAAAGTCTTTTGTGGCTCTAGAGGAAGCTGCACCTTACTTGATTAATTGCTCCTAGTGATGTCACTCAGTGGAATTGCACTGTGGGTAATGTAGCCGCCAGGTTTCGAAGAGCAGTCCACTGGTCTCTCACTGCATTGATAGAACCAGAGATATCACCATTCAAATTTCATGCATTCATCTTCCCTTTCAAATCCTGGTGCCTGCATTACCCACAATGCAACTTAGCAACTGAGTGACAGCACTGGAGGCAATGTGTCAGATCACATGCAGCTTCCTCAGGAGCCACAAAAAAGTACATTTTAAATACACTTAATGTGTAATGTTGGTGGAGTCACCCTTTAATTGTGAGAACAAGACCAAAGTTGTAATAAATGAACGTTTTCCTTCAATATCTAATCTTGCAAAATTATTCATGTTAGACGTCGGGGGAAACCATGAGACAGGAGTGTGTGTTAATAACCACGGTGGAAGGCTGGATTACGAACAGGAAAACAAGGAACTCCCCCTGGAGGCCACAGACCTCCGAGGATTAAAGGAAGCCCCAAGTTCACTGTGTGGAAATTGGTTTATGGTAATGTTATTAATCATACCTTTATATGGGAGAACCATAAAAGCACCATTTAAGTGTAATATCAGCTGACATAAGTGCCTGTTTTATTGCCTCGTCCAGACCTTGTCTTGAAGTGCCATACGTCCAAAGACCTACATTTAAGATGATGTTTAGCTTGTTTTTGCCCCGTGGTCAGTGGTCAATGGTCAGCGATGCTTATCAAGAAAGACTTTGTACGTGTACATGATCTATACTGGCTGTACAAAGCAACAGAAGACAGATTTTAGGGTGGAACTGGAGCTACGATTGAAATGAAGTGCAACAGAAAAGCTGTCCGGCCAGTTTGCATTACACTGAAAAGTCTGTACTCCCAAGGAGGCTACTGCGGGTGAGCCTGACAGTCAGTGTGGTACAGTACATGCTAACACAGCTCTTTCTGCCCCTTTCAATATTCTGTGCAGCCAGGTAGATGATTGTGCCGCTGATTGATGCTCACTCACAATGATGTCAATCACTCGACGGTTCCTGCGTGGATGCATAAATAATGGGACTTGGCGGGGGGAAAAAAAAGTGCACAATTTAGAGGAGTTTTACAGGACTCACCCATCAACCTCCCACACACCGTCCCCTGAGAACGCAAAGAGCCCAGGACAGCATTAAACCGGATCCCCTGGATTGATGGAATTATAGTTGTTATAAAATGAACCATGAGTCAAACCCACGCAAACACTCTGCGGGGTGACCTCCGCTGTTAAATACCCCGACACCAGGAGCGCTGTTACGCAACAGCGGTCTTTACATCCGTCTGGAAAAGAGCCCCGTTCGCCTCCGGATGTGCCCTACAGTGCGATTTCATTAATATTTCAGATTGGACACGCGAACGTTTGGAGTTCAAAGTGCAGCGACGTTTGTCTCGGTGTGGGTGCGCCATTACATAAGAGGGAGCGGAGGGGAGCAGGTCTAATCAGTTACCGTGGAGCTTTCTGGAGGTGTTGAGGGTCTAATTTAACCAAACAGATGTGGGAGGACTCTCTCGGAAGTGTCCCCAATAGCCCTGGATTTGTTTTTCCCATGGGATTGTCATCGAGAAATCTCAAAACTATCTTCTTTTACTTGTGCAATTTTAAACCAAGACCGTGCCCAAACACGACTTCAAGATTCTGCGTCTATGTGACATAAAACATGCTGTTAACTTTACTTTCCTGATAAATGCCAAGGGAAAAGCTCACAATAAAATGCCTCAAGGTTAAATCGGGGTTGCTCAAGCCTGGTAACACTGCTGCTGCCACACGTACTCTGACAACTCAATAAATGCTGAAAAACCAACTTTACAGAGGGAACTACAACCGAGAGTTAAAGTGTAATTCCCCCCAACCCCCCCGACTCTCTGAAGACTGTAAATCCAAAATTGTGCTAGCTTCATGTATTCCATCCAAAGTGTTGTTTTGACAGAAAAAAAACGCTGTGTTGCCACATCAGGGATATCCTACAATACAGTATTGATCTCTCCGGGAGGGTTGGAGGGCATCCAGGGACTCTGGGGATCATGTGTTATGATGTTTTTGGTCAGTCATCACCCGGGTGATGACCTCGCGCAGGGTTGTGTTTACATGGTTGTTGTGTTGGTGTGTGTACGTTCGGAGACTCAACACCAGAGGACGACAGCAGGTTTTTGTACTAATGAGCGGAGCGTGGCTTCTCTGGTCTTGATCCAGATTATTTGAAAAATGCTGCAGTTACAGCTAAGTGCATCAAGTCACCCTAAACACTACAATATGAATGTCAGATCTTGGGGACAGAATATGGAAGCCATGACAACAGACTCGAGTAGCCTTTATGTATTACGTTTAGGTGCTTTTGGGGCAGTGAGGGCATTTGCAACGTTTGTTGATCTGTTGGTCGGTCGTTCAACCACTTTGGTCCAATCGAAATATCTCAAATGGCCATGGTCCCCAAAGAATTAATCATACTACCCTTACATCTAGCATCGTCATCCAGTAAGATTTCAATCACCAACAGCTGTTGCTGTCCCATCAGCCTCAGCTGTACTGTGTTCATTGCTAATTAGCACGTTAGCACGCTAATAATCCAAACTAAGATGGTAAACATGGTTACCTAACATAACCTGCTTAACATAAGCGTGTTAGCATTGTCACTTCGACAATACTGGCATGTTGGCGTTAGCATTTAGCTCAGGGTACTGCTACTACTAAATACAGCTGCACAGAAGGGCTAGCATGGCTATGGACACTTAAACGCTACAAGACTGAAAATGCAGCTACCACCTTGAAATCGCCTTATTCTAAGCCCCCATGATACTTTGCAGGAAAATAATCTTCTTTCTTAAGGTGACTGATAGGGTACAATATACATTCATGGCTAATAATGGGGGAACACAACCTCACAGAAATTAAGGGTGACCTAAGAATACATTTACCTTCTGTAATGGGCTGGGAAGATGACGTCAAGAACTGCCCTCATACCACCTATGGCAGGATTCTTAGCTATGTTGTTGATTTCTTAGCCTGTGATGGTAAGGCAGTTGGCAAAGTGAAAAGCAGTGAGGCGTACTAATACCTACACAGTGATAAAGTCAGTCAGGTTTTGTTCAAGGATGATACCCTCTGTACCTAAAAGCGGACATGGAGCGGAGTCAGAGCCTGTCAGTATCAAATCATAAAACGTGGGTACTTGCATGAATATCCAAGAACATGAAATCTACAATAGGCAGCAGAAGACACCATCAAGCTCCAGACTATTGTGATTTACATAAAATGGAACCTGAATTTACACCTACAGAATTTACAGTAGGTGCGCAAATATCCAGTAAATATTCTGTAGCAATCGCAACATTATACTCACTTGTGTGAGCGCCTGAGATGAGCAGGGATGTTGAGAGCATCATCAAACACGGCACACAGCTTCTTAAAATACATCTGCCATTGGGAGGTCACACACCCAATAACAATAAAAACATGTATCTGAAAAGCTCAACGCGTGCCAGGCTCCTGCCGTGATATATTACGTAACGTGAACAAATCCCATTTAGCTGGCGTTCGCCCAGCGCAGCCTCGCCAAGTGTGCATACATTTTCAGCCTGATTGATTCTAGTGTGAATCAACCCAGAAAGCATGACAGTGTTATTGTGCATTCACGTGCTGTCGAGAAGTTATACGACTGTCTTACCAGGAAGTCCCTTTTTAAATGTCCTCTGGCAGGGACGCCGGGGGAAACTCCCAGTGGTGTATATGTACTGGCGACGCTATGAAATACGCACCTCTTTTAAACTGCCTGACAACATCTCTGTGAGTCTGATTGTTCACTTACAGAAGGAGCTGCTTTCGTCCTTTGTGCCTTCCATGGTGCCATCCGGCAGCATCTGGAGGTAGAAGCCGTGTCTGCAGTAAAGCCGCGTGACGATGCCCTTCAGCTGGGGCTCTGCAGATTTAAACACAGGGTTAAACACACGTCAGCATCCAGCGACACACACACGGACACTTATCAGTGCACATATATTACTGCGCACACCTACCTATGAGCATGCACATTGACTTAACAAGAGGCAGGTCTTGATATTTACACAGAGAATAGTCAAACAGTGAACGTGTGTGTGTGTGTGTGTGTGTGTGTGTGTGTGTGTGTGTGTGTGTGTGTGTGTGCGACTGTGGCCTTCAGCAGGATTGATGGGACCCCGGTGTCTGCTGAAAAAAAGCATCTTTCACAGACAGGTTCAAGTGAGGTAGGCAAGATGTTAGTTCTGTGTATGTGTGTGTGTGTGTGTGTGTGTTTGCACTCTGGAATGTGTGTGTGTGGGTGCTAATAGCAGCTGCCTAGACTCAACAAAAGGCCAAACACTTCAAACATGAGCTAGCCCCTTTGTCGGCACTGGCTGTTAACACAAGCCTAACATTTAAATTTCACTTAATTAGGCTGGATGTTAGGATAGTGACAACATGGGATGCTAATTGCTTAGCTATTTGTCTTGAAGTTAGCCTGTTTGATTAGACTAATAGATAAATCTAAACCCCTTTCTCTACCCAATTTTTGTTCATAAGGCTGGACAAAAGTGCTAGTTTCTGCGCAACGTCAATGTCTATGAGTTGCTAAAAACTGTTTTTTGCTTGCCGCTTAGCCAGCAGGAATGTCACATGTGAAAGGTGCAATATAAGAATCGGCCACAACACAAATTCATGCTCCAAGCAAATAGGGGTCAGCATATTCTCATAGTAAGTGTTAACTGCTGCTAATTGTAGCTGCCATTACGTCAGAGCTCAGTTAGCTCTGTGGCTAGCAATCCAGACTGGGAGCTTGCAGTGGTATTACGAAAGAGGATGGGCCAGGGTTAGCTAGTTAGCATGCTAACTCTGGTAGATATCGCTGCAACACCTCAAACTCAAACACATCACTTCAAAACTGGGCAGGGAGGACAGGGAGAGCTACAGGCGGACCAGCGTTGTAAGAACGCCTCTGTTTACCTTCTGCTGGCAGGGAAGGGTTGTCATGATGAGGACAGAACCAAACATACATGGACAACATATGGAGACACAGTGACAAAAGAAACAAAATGACATTAAAAGGAAAGGTTACCCAATGTTCAAAATCATCACTACTCCCCCACCAAAACAATTATACACATCTATGATTCAAGCCGAAAAAGTAACTGAAGTGTTGAGGTTAGCCAATATGACTAGTAGATCATTTATGCATTTTCAGGGTGTATGAGTTCAAAAAAAGATTCTTTGTTGACTACTTAATTAATGGGAATACATGATGCTGTTTAACGGTTTAGCTATAGGATGTTGATTAAAGCCCCACTCAAGTCAGTGTGTCCTTCTGTTTAACAGTTTATGTTCTTTTGAAACAGAAAACGGTTAATGGTTGGACGTAATCCATTACTGTGAAAACCAGATTGATTTCTCGCAAGAACAATATCATGAGCATAGGCAGCAATAACATGGATATTAGCATGGATAGCAATAGTATTGATATTAGTAGGGATAGCAATAGCGGTCACTTTAACATAGGTCTTGTCGGGAATTGAGAAGCTTCAGGGTTGATCGCTAACACCTGTTTGCTACTAGCGCAGCCACCGTCACGCTACTCTTTTAACACCACATACACTTGATTCAATGGCCCGCCTGCCGGTGCCTCTACGGCTTGTCAAACTGTCTTTTAAGTGTGCCACGCTTGGAGGATGACGCGTGACTCGCAGATTCCACTGTAGTCATACTTCATTGTTTCATTTTAGCTATAACAGCTACTGTTTTAAAACATATAGGCACAAAATTAGGGTATTTGCCAAACACTATTGGGCAGGACTCTGAAAAATGTGAAATATCACAAAAATGCCAAGCGAGGTAGGTAGGCGAGCACTCACTTCTTGAGTAAGTGTGACTACTACATAAGTCACCCAAAGAGAGCAGTATGTGTGGACTTGATCCTGGATTGAAGGTCATATAGCTGTGTGGGCCCTCTGATGAAGATTTGTGTCGGACTGTTACAAGGTCAGAGAGCGCTATCGGTGATCTAATAAGCCTTTGGATGCTCCTGATGGAGGGCTTCAGCCTCCACTGCCACATGCTTCTCCAATTTCTCTGACAACCAAGCTGTCTTTCCAGGACTGAAAGAGAACTGTAAGCCAAACTTTCTGTTTCTGAACAGAGGCATCAACTAAAAATCTAATGTAAAGACTTCTGAGAGGTCCTAAAAAATATAAACCCCAAAGCATCCTTGGGTCTAACCACAGCGGAGCACACAGCCAAGCCTTGTTGTTTGCATCCAAGAGCAGAAATTTCTTGCATGTTAGATGACAAAAACTCAGGAAACAAACAAGGGCAACTTAACCGTCATGCTGAAAGTTTAATGAACCATCTCCTATCGTCTGTTTACCCCGCTCTCAAATACCAACTGTCGTCATTTACTCAATGCACTCGGAGGCTTCAGACTACTATTTGTTTCTGTGAACCAATCGGGCATCTGCCACCGCTCCAGAGATGAGCTGGCGTGTCTTCCTCTAACCTCATGCTCGAGCGTCTTTCCTCTCAACGCGACGCATGACCGAGGGGGCTCTTTCGCTCCGAAGTGCTGAGGGAGACTAAATAGTGGATCAGAAGGAATGTCAGAATGCTGAAGTGTTTCCACAATCAACTTTTAATGAGGCGCATCAAATATGGATGAGGACAGAGAAGTACGGGGGCAGCTGGCAGTTGGCCCTCGGTTGACAGCAGGGGTGTGTGAGGGGGAAAGGGAGAGACATGCGCCGCAAAAAGATATCCATCCCAGCATCCACGCTCAGGAGATTAATTATAAAATAAACACATTTTCCCCAAAAGTGCGTGGAAAACAATGATATGACACAGTTTTTCAGCGTTTTTTATAAATGTATTTCAGTAGCAATTTAGAATCGCACCTCCAAAAAAAGCTGAAGAACTCAAGAGAGGCAAAGAAGGGAAGTTTAAAAAAATGTCAGAAATAAAACATAAATGAATATAAGAAAAAAAGTCCAGATTTAAGCAGAACAGGCTGAGATATCAGCCATAAAGTGTGTCGATAAGCTTGATAGTTACTGAAAGGCTGTATTTGCTGCCGCAGAAGAGAAACTAAAGGTTCCCGATGGCAACTTCCTGCATTTCCCAGTTCAGTTGGTCCGGCCTGTGAAAGGCTAGTTAGCAGCTTCGAGCCAGGCTGAAGTCAATTACAAGAGAGTAAAACAAGAGGTCTCCCGACTGCTGTTCAGAGCATCGGGGCTGGAGCGCTAATATATACTGTACAGTCTTGTTAATCACCCAATCTGGCTTTGTGGGTAGGGTAAAAAAACATGTTGTGCAGCAACAACAGCCGAGTATGTATTTATGAAGATCAAGATCAGATGACTGATGGCAGAATGTTTTGTTTTGTGATTTTAATCTTGATTGTTAAGGCAAAACGATACCAGCAGAAAACAACCGTACGTTCCTTTTCAGGCTTTTATAGCGATAACTACCCCAAACAGTCCAAACTCAGTCGGAGCGCACAGCCCCTTCATGACATTACCAATTTTTTATCCCAATCTTTAACCCAAATCGGCGCCGCTGGATGGCACCGAGGGAAAACAAGACAACTTCATATTGGTCCAACTCGGGAACACTCACAGATCGTGCTGAGATGTCTGGCCTCGTTTTCACAACATTTAAATGGAATTCAGCCTAAATAACCATTTTTTAACTCCTGATATATTTGTACAAAAAGTATAGAGCTCTTTTTTATTATGTAAACCTGTTATATTCATGAAAGTATTGGACTTCATGCGTTACTTTATGATGATGAAGGCTTTTTATTCATTTTTTGATTTTTTGATTTGATAAATATTGGACTGGACTATATTATCTGGAATTTGTCCATATCTGTCAAATTCTAGCTGATAGAACCAGTATTACGAAGTCAAACTGATTTCATTGACTTAACAAGAGCAGCAGTTACAAACTCTGATACAGTAGGTGGATGTTTGCACCTCAGAAGTTGGTTTGTGAGCCACCAATAAACGAAGGAGAAGAAGAACAGTACGTAAGACGTCGTGGCGTGGACGTTTGTCGTAGTTTCACAGGAGGCGTACAAGGTCATTCAGAGAGAAAGGAAACAAAGACAACATATCGTTACTAAATCAATGCAATATAGTGCAGAAAGTTTAAAAAGTCTAATTTGTGTTTATTTATAATCTACTGTGCTATTGTCTCGTTTTCACAGTGATCCTTACAGTTGAACTTTTGAACATACTCATCAATGTCATTATCTCATTAATTGGACATTAAGAGAAGACATAATGTAAAATGTTACGTCAATCTTTAACTTTTGTTGTCGCAAAGCTAGCACATCAGGAAGTGGAAGCTCATTAGGGTTTGACTTCAGCTCTGATGCCTGTGAATTAGTCAAAGAAATGCCGGCGTGTAATCCTCCCTTTCATGCTGACAGTGTGACACAACGCGCTCGGAAGCCTTTCATAGGTGGCCTCGGCAGCCAGACTGAGTCGCTGTAACTACTGAAAGATAAAAGCTCATCCATCCATCGCTGGCCGGCTAGACACAGAAGGTCGAACGCTGAGTGTGGTAATCTGTAATATCCTGAGTGTTAATCCCAAATTAAGCCTCAGACCACACACCAGGCCATGTGCTGCTTAACACATCTGCCAGAGTGCAGAGCGACAAACACACACACACACACACACACACACACACACGCACAGAGGAGGCTGATGTTGACCTTTAGTGCGACTCCGCCTCCGAACATCCCCGTTTGGTAACGACGCTGTGATGCAAAACGCTCCGCTGCCAACCGCACGAGGACACGCAAGACCGCCGGTGCATGTGCAGAGCCCTCGCAGAGATAACACACACACACACACACACTCTCACAGGCACTGACACACAAGCATCTCTTACTCAATCCATGTAGAAGGAAAGGGCTAAAAGCGGGAGATAAAAATGCCTTGAGTCATTCCTGAGGCGGCGTGTTAGTTAAACCGAGGGTTTAAATGCATAAACACACACACACAGACTTTACCAAGGTAAATGTGTGTGAAGCGACTCTAGATCTAAAGCAAAAAATGCAAGAAAAGTGCGTCGTTATCTACAACACGAAACCCCACAAAAAAAACAGAGTAATCTTCTGTAAACTCTGTCTTTTATGAGCGTCTGAAGTCAATAGACCTATATTGCTTTGGGGTTGTAGCCTCGCCGTAGTTCACCATATTCCATGACAGCCTGTAAAACAAGATTTTCTAAGTGATGGATGCTCTGTCCTCAGAAAACAGAGCCCAGATTCTGTCCTCGCAATTTCAACACGGCATGAAGCCAGTCTGAAACCCTCTCTGATGCCTCAAAGTCAAAATTCAGGCCAATTGGTTGCACAGGAGGTGTTCATCAAAGACACTGGGACTGGACCTCCAGGGGCCTTAGATATCTGATTTCAGAACAAAACTACCTTTAGTTTATGAAACACAGTGGAGCAAAATTGTTCAAACTTTTGCTTGACTGTGACGCCGAACAAAAGGTTAGGGGGTCGTCGGAATTGTCAGAAATCATCCCGTCCAGTCCCATTCATGGCAACCCAGTCGGTAGATTGATACATGTCAACCAGACGGGCGGATGATCTGACGTCCTCAGGCTTCGGGGCACAAATGTTCGGCAGGGGACGCAGTTGTTTTGTAAGGCGTTTGAGCAATTCATTTAAACTATTCAAAACTTTTCCAGTGGGATCACCTCAGAAGTCGCTTCAGCAGCCTCTGTGGCTCTTTGGTCAACTTCAGATGGTGTCTGCTGGACTGTGCATAATGTATGCAGAAAGTCCAACTAGATGGTACACCTTGTATTCTGCACGCCAACTAGGGTGGAGTTACGTAATTAAGTCAGAGAGACTTGCATTAAGGAATTGAACATGTCTAGCTCACAGTTGTTTCATAGACATCACAGTTGCAGCAATAAAGTAATACAATAAGGAGGAGCACTTAAAAAAAAATTATGCCTAAAACATTAACTTTCGACCAACAGGAAAATTTTCCTTTTAATTCTATTACATAAGATCAATGTAAAGGGTTATAGCTTAGTTTTTTATGTATAATACTTTAATAATGAACACTTGAATACCTCATTATGTTTATGTTGAGGTTCCCCTTAACTTATATATAATAACTGAATGAACACATAAGGTTAAATATAAGTTTGCTATTTAATTTAATCACATTCAACACGATAGAAAACCTTGGCAATTAAATGCAACACTTCACTTTGAGATTATGTAATAAAATTATTAATTAAAATACTTAAAGCCTACACTTCAGGCATACTTGTGTTTTTTGGGGTGTTGGAAGGAGCTGCAGCAGCAGACGGTGTTGGCGTGGCTGAATCACCAGGGTTAAGGTGCATTCGAATATAATTGGACGTTGGCAGTCAGCTGATGGTAACGCGGCTGATGAGTGAGCCAGTGACTGCAAAGTGGGAAGGAAGCAGCCGATGCCAGTAAGCTAATATTATGATGCCAGTATTAGCGAAGTATCTCAGTGAGGTCAGAGAAGCAAAGATATACAAGACTAGAAGAAATATGAAAATAATAAAAACAACTAAAGAGACTGAGAGTGAAGAAATAAAAGTGATCATGTGTTAACGCTACGTTAAAGATGTTTATGTATCGTGTGTGTACCGAAGTTAGCATGCTAGCAAGCTAGCCCAAGCCTATCCCGCTCTAAAGCCCCTGTGCTAGCGGTGTAAACCCCAACACCCCTCTGATGCTCTGAACTCCCGCTAGTTCAGCTAGCTAATTATCGAACGGTAGCCAGAGTTAGCAACAGTTAGCAGTTACTCTGGTGATGTGCTGCCCTGTTTGTTTTGAGTATGAACCCCACAGCTGGTCAATTATTACATATTACACCTTTAAAATAATAAAGAATTGAATAAAGAAATTCTAATAAGGTATGGACATATTGTCGTGGTAGGAAGCTGCATGTATTTACAACTTTTTTGATGTGGTTACATTGACCTTCAAACTCTTTTTAGCCCTCTGAAAACAGGAGGAACTTAGCAGTGTATTTCCATAAAGTTGGTGAACTCCCAGAAGACGGCTTAAAAGAAAAATGGCGAAAAGTGCAAAGTATGGGGCGAGCTTAGTAGCTATGTCTCCCATATTGTAACTTTATAGTACCTTTTGTTAGTGCCCACTTTCTTTCCCTCGAGGCTAAAACACTTGGCCGGTTAAAGCGTGAATCCAACCTCGGGTTTTACTGAAGGAGGCTCTAAAAGCTCGCGCTGACATTTTGGGATCAAAGCTTCCCATTTCACCATTTTAATGGTTACATTTTATTTTTTTTATTATTCTTGGCAGGGTTGAAAAGCCTCTGAAATGGCATTAAGACCATGGGACTGAAACAAATTCATACTCGTTGAGACTGCGATCTCGCTGTCGCATTAGAACATGTCCTGGGAATATCATAGCATTAGTCATGAGACAATAGATTTGTTATCAGGGTGCATCACATCCTTCAGCACAAGAGCATGTGGCGGTGTGTGTGTGTTTATTGCATGAGGAGGATTTGTGCGTATAATCCCACAGACATTCAATGCCAATTATGGAGTGACCTTAATAAAGCGCAGGGATTAATTTTACTTATTAAGAATTTCAACCATTAAAGTCACCCTGAAGCCTCCGGCTGCTCAGTGCCTCAAGTCAGATGACAACTGGGCAGCAGCGAGTGTTATTTTCACCCCCATTACACACTCCAGGTCTTAATGTGTGTGTGTGTTGGACACCTCCAACAGGACCGGGCTTGGCCGAAGAAGCAGAGATGATCTGCCAAGGACAATATCTGTCTGTCTGTCATCGCACACACACATAACAAACTCACAGAGAAGTCATATTTTTATCCCCTTCCTTCTTTCCATCTCTGTCTTTGTCCTCTCAAGTGTCCTCTCACCATTTGCTCAGGGAATTATATCCTTATTGGTCAATTTTGCAGGCCAACATTCAGTGGCAGCGAAGGAAATAGTGTGCCCTGTATGCAGCGGGGCAGAGGTTAGAGTTGTGGAGGTCGAGGTGGTCGATGGGCGTTCAGCAGTTGTGTTGCAGATTTTGTAGAGGTCAGCAATTTACATTTACATTTAAGGCATTTCAGCAGACGCTTTTGTCCAAAGCGACTTACAGTAATTCATACATACATTCACACACTGATGGCGGTGGCTGCCATGCAAGGTTCCGACCAGCACATCAGGAGCAGTTTGGGATTCAGTATCTTGCCCAAGGACACTCTGACATATGCAGACCAGGGGAATAGAACTGGTGACCTTCCGATAACAAGACGCTGGCCCAACCCTGAGCCACAGCAATAAATAAATAAAAACATTAGCAATGAGGGTTATTTGTGGTTTCGCAGAATCATCCAAACATACTGTACATCTTGTCTGGTGATGAGGTTTTATTGTCAGCATTATATTCAGTGTATGGTACCGAAATGCATTCTGGGTTCTGCTCACGCCACATGGCGATCAGCAAAGTAGTATGCAAACAGCAGTGGGAATACGATTTGTGACCTGTTCCGGTAGCTGCTAGGTTGACATTAGCTCAGTAAGGTAGTCACTCGCTCCTCTTTCAGCGTGAGAGTTGACCTGGATTCAAACATACAGAAACACTCACCCTCGATGTGTGACTTTGCTCGCTACCTTACGGCTAATGTACAGTAATCTTGCTGCTTGGGGTGAATAAACACTCACTCGAGTAATGCGAATTAATACAAATGATCCTGCGGATAAACTGGCTTTGCTTGGGGTGAACGCACCATTAAAAAAAACACCATTGCTGATGAAAAATCTATCTGACGTAACTCGGGCACAAATCAGGGATATGCAACAGGTGGCCCAATGAAATCCACCGAATGAAACCCACCGTTTCCTTGAGTAAACAAAGGTCTCACTGTTTTAAGACATTTTGCTGTGGACATCTTACATTTCATATCTTGAAGCTCCATGTTCATTTTTACTTTTACTCTGTTCTTTGTTTAACTGATCCTTGTTAATTTCACTTTTCATCCTCCTTCCTTTTCTCTTTTCTTCTTCTCACCTTTTATTCACCCACTTATCTCGTGTCTAATGCCCTCGCCGTATTTTCCGGCTCCTTAACTCTAATTCTCTGCTTCCTTCTTCTTCTTCCAAAGAACCGGATTACCAACCAGATCAAGGCGGGCTACTGGGCCTAGCCCAGAATTTGTCAGGGATGTTTCATCACTAAAATCCAACATTAACTCAAGGCACGCCCTGCATCGTCAAGTTATTCCGTTGCTGCATCACGTAGAAGGTTCTTCTATCAAATTCTTGTTAATAGAGCATAACTGTTTGGCTTTATATTGTACTCATGTGGTACATGTTCCAAAATAAAGCTGTCTTCGGTGACATAAAACAAACTCAGAAGTTTGGCATCGGTCAGGCATAGCAGTGATGACTGAACTGAGTTAATGGGAACATTGAGGCCTCGGGGAATACATTGTGCTGTACAGAGAGGGGTCCAAACAGTGGGCATCACATGTCAATCCGACCTTGCCTTACCTCTGTCAGTTTTTTTTCCGTCTCTCCCTTCCATCCCTCCCTCATCCAGCTCTTTCCCTCCCTCTCCTCTCCGCTACCTCATCCCCCAGAAAACTGCACATTCATTCAGCAGGGAAGTCCTTGCTCCGGCCCTTTTTTACGGAGTGAAGGAGTGATGGAGGAAGGAAAAAGAGTGGTGTGTGAGCAACGCGTCAATAAAACGTCACTTGAAAGCGAGAGAGACTTCGCCGATTGACTGACGTGACATTCAGAGGAAGAGGGAGGCAGAGAGGGCGAGGAAAAGAACACAGAACAAGAAAGGAGGGTGAGATATAAGGGAGAGGCGAGCACATCTGTCTGATTGTCCCACTCTGCCTTTATGTGTCCCACAGGTAGCCACTTCGCCTCAGCAGCACCGGGATCCACTGACGACTTGATATTGATGTTTCATTTAGCGAGCGCAGTAATTCATGTGCTTGTTTTTTTTTTTTTTTTTTTCCAGGCACTCAAGTCTGTCAGACCCCTTGAAGCTGATGGCGCCGCGACGACGGCTGATTATTATACTTCCATCTGTTTTGTCGAGGCGTCATCTCAAACGCTCGCCCCGATCGGTCTGTGTCAGCACAGACGCGGGCGGACTCCGGGGAGCACAGATGTGCCACATCACTGACGCATCACTGATGATTATGGCCATCGCGACTCGCTGACTGTTTTCTGCATTCGGCAGCTTGAAAACTTCATCAGAGAGAATCAGCAAATTCGCGTATGGCAGCGTCTAATAAAAAAATCACAGAGAGGAGTAGTCGTAAAACTGATACCTAAAGGGGCTCTGTTTTAACAATTTGCAGCAATTTACATGTATTAGTCACTTTTTTATAGGCCGTATTGGAGGGATGTGACTTTGGTTCATCTCAGTGCCTCTCTCAACCCCGCTAACAGAGAGCAACAGCAGCTAACGACAGTTTAGAAACAGAGTCCGCTAACATGAACTAAGCACAACACAAGTTCCCACAGAGCCCACTGAAAGTCTTTTTTTACCTATCATATAATATAACCTAAGTTTGAGTATGATGTGTGTGCGTGTATGCTAAAAAAAAAATCAGTATAGATGGAATTTGTTCATGGAGAGCCAGCTCATGGAAAATCTTGGTAAATGAAAACAAAAAGCATACTTTTATATTTCTTGCAACACAGTTTGATTTTGCTTGTTCCCTGCTGCCCCGGCACACCAGTCCTCTAACCTCCACACCTCTCTCACTCTCTTCATACTTCTGAAGTACTCCACATGAGCTGAGGCCTCCCTTTTTGGATGATGAGTACATTCAGTCATGCAGTCAGTCGATAACTCATAAAAAACCAAAGGACAGAGAGTCAAAGACTGCTTCCCTCCTCGATCTGCCAAAAGGCATCCCAAGTCATCAATGCACGGTCATATTTCAAACTGTAACGGAACTTACTAGAGCACATACAGTACCTCAGCCAAGGCCCAACAGTCCCCTTTAATTCAATCAAGCCTAATCCAATATCACACTTTAGATGGCTCATAAATACCAAATTTTAAGCCCAATTTTTTTCATAAAGATCCATGCATTATTCTCTGAGAAATTAACAAAAAAAACAAAAGTGCAATGTTAAGAAAAATGAGAAAACGTTCTTGATCAGATCTGAGCCAAAAGTTGATGGGGGTCTATTCTGGCCTTAGATCCATCCTCCATCAAAGTTTAGTGGAAATCTGTTCAGTAGTTTTTGCGTAATCCTGCTGACAAACCAACAAACGGACATGGGATAATCACTCCTTGATGCAAAAAACAATACGGATGGCTCCTCCTCCTTTTCTTTTTGCTGCCTGTTGTTTGTACTTTTTCTTCCACCACCTGTTTATCAACGAGGGTATGCTAACTAACAGAAACACCTCGTTTTAGCTAGCTTTATCTAATAAACTGGCAACTGAACACATTTCTCGTATGTTAACTGCAAAAACCCCATGAAAATGAGTGTTCGTTACAGAGAACATTGTGTAGCATCAGTGGGGGGTATGGAATTCAGACACGGCCTCTCTTTCTTCCTGTTGCAATAAAGGTGACGCAACGGCAAGCCCCTAGATCAATCTAAGAGTGTTTGTTTCCCTCCGGATTCACTGAAGAAGATCAACATGTTTGAAGTGATCTTTTCATCACCTCTCACATGTTCCAGCATAAAGGAACTCTGGCAGCTCCGGTTCTGCCCGCTGCTCTGTTTCGTCCTGCCTTTGAAAAAGAGACCTTTGATCAAACGTTTTATGTCAGCCAATAGAAAACGAAGTGATAATGTGAAAGAGGGATGAATGGTCTGTTTTAATGCAAGGTCTACAAGTCAGCGACCTGCATTTGCGAAATCACACGCTTCAGCCTATAGCTCCTGGTTAGCGGAACACTTACCACCTAAAGTATGTCTTAGCTGATTTAGCTGCGCGACCTGTTGCACCTCTGCTAATCGCATCATCCCTTCCCTGTCCCACCAGATGTAGACTGTGGGTATAAGGCCGCGATTGACCAGTTCGGTTGGCATTCTCCTTACTTCCGCTATCGACATGTTAGCATTTCCAAAATCCCTATCTCTACAGCGAACAACAACCTCCAACGTATACACTTGTCGCTAACGGTACGAACATAAAACAGAATGTTCACAGAATGTTTTGGAAGACAAAATGTCCGAAAATGTACTTCCTTTTCTAACATTTAAACTTAGACCACATTATTCCGTAACTTCTTGACTCTATAAACACACATACATGAAAGATGAATGACTTTTTATCTTTTTTTAACTGGTGTTACCCATAAGGAGAGTAACACCAGTGACAATATTCATGAAAAATGCATTTGACAAAATGGCTGCTACAAAGTGGCATCAGACCACATGCTGTCAATCATGTAAAGTTCACTAAACCACATAATTGAATCCATTTCTTTTTCACTTCTTTACAATTCCCTGCTTATAAATAGGTCACACCAGTGACGTCAACTAGAAGCGTCATATGAAATCTCGAGATAAATGTGAAAAATGTCTTACAACTGAAAAAGAAAGTGGACTCAGCCATGTCCTTTCTTCATGGAACTTCAGGAAATTGGTCAAAGGAAGTAAAGTGATGTCATCGGTGTGATTTTTATTTCAAAATAATACACTTTTGTCACATGGGAACACCAGTGACGATTACTTTCATTATATATTTTATGATATTTGTTTGGAATATTTTTTTTTATGTCATTTCTATCATATATTCGATAATGTTTACATTTACATTAACATTTACAGCATTTAGCAGACCCTTTTGTCCAAAGTGACTTACATTATTTCATACATACATTCATACACTGATGATATTGCCTAATTGATGGCCCAAGAGGCAGTAATTGTTCATATATTTTCAAAAGCTTAATTTTTTCAGGTGTTATTTTTTTTTTAAAGGCTAGGGACAGAAACATTTCCATAGAATGAGGCCACTACATTATCATACCTTTTAGCTCCTTCTCTCTATCTTACCCCTGACAATAAACAGTATTTAAGGGAACAAGTAAACTCTTTTCAACTATCCCTGTGATAGCTGAGAACGGCGCCTTGATGGCCGCAGCTGTCGATTCTCAAAATGCTCACAAGACATAAACATTTTTTTTTTCTAAAAAGAAACTCAAATGCCACTGACGTAAAACTAGACTAAAATGTCAGACGAACAGAAATCAAACACACAATCGGGTGCCAATACTCACACTGCCGCAGAGGCTGTTTCTGTCCATTCTTTAAGCCATCGAGCAGAATTGAGTAGGTTTATTGTACCACAAAACTCTCAGTCAACCGGCCGACACATTGTTCTCTGTGCTGCCTGACAGGTGGAAACAAAGCACAGTTGATTTTTTTTTTTCAAGTAATTACTCCTCGAGGCCGAGCAACAGAGCAGCAGTAATTTACAGTCGCATGCTGTTCATGCAGTAAAAGAGCGTAAACCCGCCAGTGCCTGCGCTGTTACCGCTGTAACACGGGGGCATGCATCTTCATTCGCCAGCTTACACAGTGTTCAGCTCTTGTGCACTTCATTATTGTAGTTTTTGTGTATATACAGCCTAAAAAAACCCAAAATCCATCTCCAGTCACGACTATCTTGTTTTTTTTCATCAGCCGGTGGACAAAGGTCATTTCAGTATAATTCTCTTTTATCAAATGTAGCACTGTGGGCGAATTCCTGCTTGGTCGCCGCTACTTAACATGCCATGCCTCTGCGCGCCGGTCCCGGGAACACTTCTCAGCTTTCCGCGGAGTTAATAAGCTTGTTACTCCCCACTGACTCTAATATTGTCTTTCTCACCACTAGCACGAGAGCCCGGAGCTATTAATCCATGGACATATGGATTTTACAACTGCTAGTATTTCATCTCCCGGCATTTATTGCATCCAATGGTAAACGCTCGACGGCAGCCACAAAAGCAATAACACATCCTGTATTGAAATGAGAACAAGTGGACTATAATATGTTAATTTTTTTTCATATCACGGTGAAGTTTTTCTTCCGTTTTGCATTTTAACTCCACTCCAAAGCTCGAAACATCTGTATTCAGGCACAGGAGGCACCACATGTGGTCTCGTACTCTTATATTTCACCACGTTCACGTTATGTGCGCAGCTAAATTGCATAAAATTAGGGCCTCGCGGTGGCCCCGGTTGACAATAAATAATGGGGATAAAGGAGGGGGAAAGCCTATATGGTAATGGCCACATTTACAAGGAGCATCAATCATCTCCAAACCGCCAGCAGCCTCATCCCTCATAGGACGGAGAGAGAGAAAGGGGCGGGACGCCTTCTAAACAAACTGCTTCTCCCTCTTTCACATCAGCTCTCTCTCTCTCTTCTCTCTCACACGCTGCAGTCCAACTTTAGCTTTTAGGAAAATCAATAGTGACAAAAGTGATGTAGTGCAAACCTGCTGTAAGTTGAACACACTCCCATGTTGTTTTGACATGTTTTTGGTTGTAATTAAAATCGGCAGTAGAAAAAACGATTCCATGAACCGTGCGCCGAAGAACAGTTGAACAACATTTTCTTGACTCTTGAACCGGATAAAGTGGAGAAGAGAAATAAGTGCCGAGTGAGGGACCATCAAGTTGACGTTTGTGAAAATCTAATTCTGATGTGTCAGACTCTGTATTCCGGAGAAGAGATCAATGCCAACACACCAGCAGCAGCAGAAAGCCTACAGAGAGCTGCCTCTGTATTTACACCCAATTCAAGCCCGTGGAAACATAGTGGCTGTCAGAATATGATGTTTGTAATGATACAATTACCACATGGTAGAACTAGTGGCTATGGACCTGCTTTACAATATGTTCCAGCCATTTTTCTGACAGTATGAGTAACTCTGAAGCCACAGTACAAACATGCGACTGCAGCTTGTGATGCAATGTAATAGATTACATTAGCAGAGACCAGAGCCTTATTGAAATTACTTCTAAAACTAGCCCTGAATACAACAATGATGTAAAAGCATCAGGTTACATAACTGTCAGGATGCCACCACTACCGCATTATCGACTCCGGCCACATTACATTTAGTGCTGTTGATTTCTCCGTCCCACAGAATCATTTGAGTTTAAAGGGCATACGATAACATGTTTATGTAGATGTTAAATTATAAGACAGCTTGTAAGAGAGCTTGTAGAGTAACAGTATCTCTTTTCCTTAAAAACATTATGATCGTGATTTAGTCATTTTAAAAATGTTTTGTCAGGTCGAGGATAATTGTTTTGTACCTCTGTTTAAGAATTCTGAGAGTTAGCTCCAGCTTCTAACAAGGTTTGTGAGCCAATAGTACACCGCTGTCGGTATCACGTGGTATCTGTTTTATGTCAGTGGTCAAAAGACTTGCCAGTTTGTGGGGAAAAACATGGAAATGGCTGGGTTTTTCTTCACTATATCCATACTCAGCATACTGTACTGCACTTTTAGCTAGCTAGCGTCAGCAACGTCAACATTAGCGAGTTAGCCTTCGCAACTTTAATGTTTGCTATCTATCTTGAGCAATGTTAACGATTACTAGGTACGTTAGCAACATCAGCTAATGCAATAAGCTGGCAACCACTTTGACAGGGCGGATGATTCTAACAACAGTGGTGTTGTGAAGTGAATGAAATGAAAGGGGGCAATGGACGGCCCCATTTGAGGGCTGAAGTTTTTCAAAAAAATTATACAAATGTGAGGTAGGTGGTGCCAAAACAGCGTGGGTGCTGCGCCAATGCATTATAATGGTAAAGAAAACCCTCTAGATGGTCAGACAAGTTGTGAGAAAGCCAACAGTTTTGCCAGATTACCTAAACCATTTAATGGGATGGTAAAAAGTAACCAATTTGTGTGAAGGTAGATGATCCCCTGAAATGTGTAATATTACAGGAAAAACCAAAGGGAGTATGGTGGATCAGTTGAACTAAAGTTGCACTGTATCCTTTCATTTGTGCTTCCATGGGACTATGGCCAGAACTCAGCAAATTACTTGGTTAGCTCAATGATCTATCACTGATGGAATGATACCAAAAACTACAAAAATAAGACTCATGTTGTGATAAAGCTGAATCACATTCTAATTGCATATTTCCACAAACTCAAACTATAGTGTGGTTGAGATAAATTTAGGCAAGGTTAGTTCAAGACTTTGGTTACAATTTAATAAGAAAACATTAAATTGTTGGGACGGGGCATGAGTCCAGTCAGTGGCATAGAATGTAATTGGATGCACGACACATGCTTCCACCACCTCGACCTCTACACCTCCACTGCTCACCTTGCTACATTAAAGAAACGCTACTGTACCTCCCGCATGGCAATGAGAGATTTCATTAGGCCACCACATAGGGCAACGATGTTTGCATGCAAGCAATTTGCAAGAGTGAGTACATTTTGAGAGAAACATGCTGCGGTCTGGATTATATTTCTGTCAGCATAATGAGAAGTTTTTAATCAACACTTCGCAAAATGTTGATCCTGAGCGTCACTTTTTACTTGACTTGTTTCATTTGTTTTCCTGCGATACATGCAGTAGAAATCTGCTCTTGGCAAACTTAATCGTGAGGGTTGTGATGGTTATGTTTTAGGCTCTCACACTTGGTTAAGGTTAGAAAAAGACTGTGCTCCTCGTTTGATATTGAAAAAGTGACACAACTCATGATGTTTTTATCGACAGTCAACCAAGACCATGATTTCGTCGTAACCATAACTCCAACCAAAGTTGTTGTGTTGCTTAAGAACAATCCGAGCAGGACTCAGGACGTGAACCTCTGTCCTCAATTATTTACATTGATGACACTGACAAAGTGGCCACACTTGTAGAGGCGCACATTGATCCATGAGTAGACACTTGGAAAAATGTACATTTGGACAAAGAAACCACTCGAACAAGGCGCGCACACTTATAGGTCAGGCGGAGTGAGACGTTGTGAATTCATTAGAAAAAGCCACGGGTGAACTTTTGAGTCTGCGCTCCAAAGCTTAATGATTTAAAGCTTAAATGAATGGCCCGATGATTAAGTCAGAGGGTGAGAGAGAGGGGGAGAGAGAGAGAAACAAAAGCAACTGTCTCAGACGTGAGAGAGCGTATATGGAGGGGAAGATAAGGGAGAGGGATAAAGAACACGATGGAAAATGGGATGAGAAGGAGAGAGTGAGACAAAGACAGTGGGCATAAATCAAGAGAGGGAGCCAAGACCAAGGGGGTTGGACGGCGGCGACACAGAGAGGCTTAAAGAAAGATGCTCTCAGGGGTTGTTCTGTTTGTAGTAGACAAACAGACAGAGATGTGGAGGGAGAAGGAGCAAAGGAACGACTGAAAGAGAGGGAGAGGTGCCCAGCGAGACAGGTCCAACATGGATCAGAGAGGGAAAAAGTGAGTAAGAGAACAAACCACAGCAAAAAAAAGATCAGAGACGGATAGACAGGAAACAAGAAAGGGGAAGAGAGCAAGTGTCAAAGAGAGACAGAAAGAGGAGACATAGAAGGATAGACGGATATCAGAGTGAACAGGTTCTGCTCCAGAAGTAAAACAGGAAAGGGAAGAATATTTGAAATACAGGCCTCCAACACACTGTGACCGCGCTGACAAGTCATCAAAACTAAACAGGTTGTTTGTCACGGCCCTCCAAAATGAGCATTT
The DNA here is from genome assembly GCA_039737535.1 of Lagodon rhomboides. NCBI lineage: Eukaryota > Metazoa > Chordata > Actinopteri > Spariformes > Sparidae > Lagodon > Lagodon rhomboides. The sequence goes on from CM077806.1 coordinate 10,876,824, forward strand.
TCTGTTCTTGCACCCCAAAGACAAGATGAAACCCTAAAAATGACCCTGATCTGATCTGACTGCTCGGTGGTTAAGGTTAGGTTCAGGCACAAAACTTTTCCTAGTCAAGGTCAAGGAAAGATTGGGATTTGGGTTGAAAAAAAAATGCTGCTCTTATATTAGTGAAGTTTAAAATCACAGGATTTAAACAGCATTTTGAACCGAATACAGATTTATCTTTGAACGCAGCTCATAAACCCGCAGTGAGTCTGGATCGCCAGCTGGCCAAAGCGGTTGACCACCATGTAGCATTTGGGCCTGAAAAGGTCAACTGGTTTATACTTAAACGAACATTTTCTAGCATCCATCACTAAGGTACCGTAATAGCTGACATGATGAGGGCCAGAAGGTGGGTCTTGCTTTATTACCCGTGTCAAAATATAGTTTAAGGCCTTTATTATTTAAGCTTTGCACAATTACATTGCATGCTCTTAAAATAAGTGTTTAATCAAATTACCACGGAGCTCAATTTTTCCCTGGGGCCCTCCAGCAGATTAACCTTGACAAGTAAACCTAAGCATTATGTCCGAATTGGACAAATTTGCACTTCACATTTGACATCATGTGCCAACATTCAGTCACTTCAGGAAGTATTGTATATGTAGCAAGGCAGAAGGTAATACCCCTTTCACGCTGGACAAAAGGGTTAGCATCTGGCTTTTGTCTTCAGTGGGAAGGGTCCAATTGGCATTCGGTCCCATGTCAAATTACTCTGAATGTAGTCACAGGTGTTTATCAGCTCTTACTCTGATTGGCTGTGATGGAAACATGACCATCAGGTGGACAAGCTAATTTCTGCCCCTTTTCCAGTGAGATGTTAAGATGACATTCCAGACGTTGGTGCGCAAATGTTTTTCTATTCAAACACCACTCTAAAACTAGTTTTGTTGGCGCTGACTTTGAAATACAGACTGAAGTTAAAGATATTAAAAAGTAGCCAGCATAACATTGTCGTTGGCCTCCATGTCCGACTGGTACATCAACTCCAAACAGAGATGACAAGGAAGCAAAATGTCTCACTTCTTATCTATCAACTCCAGAAAAAAAATCGTGATGTGTCTAATTATGAATCTTTAAACAAGTTTCTAACATCTTCTGGATGTATACTGATGAAGTACATGATCTTCTGCTTTCTACTGTTTATCTCAAGGAAATTGAATTGAAAGCAACTGGATTTGGTTTTTGTCTTGAAGACGTTTCACCTCTCATCTGAGAGGCTTCATCAGTTCCTGCTCCCTTGACTAGGCTGGGACTAGGATGAGAGGTGAAACGTCTTCAAGACAAAAACCAAATCCAGTTGCTTTCGATTCAATTTCCTTGAGATAACAATGACCTGGATGAATGAGAATACAGTGAACCCTCGCTATAACGCGGTTCACTTTTCACGGTCTCGCTGCTTCACGGATTTGCATCATGCATTGTGTTCTGCATTCTGATTGGCTAAACAGTCTCTCCGCGTCTTCTCTACCTGTGTGTCAATAACGTTATGGTTTAATATGTACACGTACGTAAAACAGCGACAACAACTACCGATAACTATGTTCTTCTCTCCAAAAAACACACCTGCACCGCAGGCTTTAGAAGAAAAAAACGCCACAGAGCGGAGTCAGGATGCAGCGGCTCAGTCAGAAGAGCAGTGAAATACTGTACTGTACACGTCAGTCACTATTTGTCCTACTGTACTTTGTATTTTTTTTCATAATCATTTTTCATTTTCTCCCGTTCTAATCCGTCACGGTGGGGCGGTGCTGATCCCCGCAATATTAACCCTTCAGTTCGTATTGATGATTACAATTATTATTTATTTATTTATAACTATATTATTTTACAGTACAGTACAGTAGTTATTTGTAAAAAAAAAAAACAAAAAAAAAAAACGTTTATACAGTACTTTTATTTGTTAAACAAATGCTTGGGCCTGTAAAAAGGTTTTGTTCCTTGCTTTCAATGTTTTATGGAGTATTTCATTGTATAATAACTGTAAAAAAATAAAGGTTTCTACTTCACGGATTTCGCCTATCGCGGGTTCTTTTTGGAACGTAACCCCCGCGATAAACGAGGGTTCACTGTATTCACAAGCTTTCTACTGTTTAGTTTTCAAGCGTGTTTGTTAATTGTTACACAACAGATTAAAAAAAAGAGAAAGTCAAACTTGTCTAATTACTATGGAAAACGGCATATGTAGGCTAATTTTGGTGCAAAAAAAACTGCTGCCAACACTAGCTGCCTTTAGCTAGTTAGCTTGACAAGCCTTGTATCTAGCTGTCTGGACTGGGATCTCATAGCACCAGGGGAGTGTTGTTGGGGTTTACACTGCTAGCACAACAGCTTTGGACCAGGAAATGCCACAGCTAGCTTGTTAGCATGCTAACTTCAGTAGATATCAATGCACCACAACACATTAGTAGCTTTCATGTAACACTAACACTGTTATATTTCCACACACTGATGCTTTTAGTTAAGTTTTGAATTTTTTCCTACATGACGCTAATTTGAGGATGGAAGCATGCCTTACGAAACTGTTGCCATGCTCAGATTTTGTACGAGGCAAGAATTTTAAAAAATCCTGGCATCCAGTGTTCAGCTGAATCATCCACTTTAGACGTTCTTCCCTGGCTGTAGGGTTGGTGTGACCCCACCACCTCACTTCTTCAGAAAAAGGCCAGCACCAAGGTGGCAGCCACCGGTGTTCTAGCTCTAACAGTAAACAAACATCATAAGAGACGACTGCAGAGGCCTGATCGAAGCTGGAAAAGACAGAGATAGCGAGCAGAGTGAGTCAGCCGGTGCAGAGGTTTTCAGTATCCCAGGACCCTTCTTTACTGATGTTAATTACAGTAACGATCAGCAGGGAGACCCCGCCCACCCAGTGTGGATGCAGGCCAGGACCCGATATCACCTGAGGGGGAGGGAGGAAGGACAAAGGGACATGGAGGAAGAGAAAAGGAAAGGACGGGATGGACAAGGTAGGAAACTGAGCTGTAAAGGAGGGGGGAGAGGAATGAGAAAGGAGGGTTGATGGGTGGAGCATTGGTGGAAGAACGACACTACAGACAGGGGATACAGAAGAATAAGAAAAAAGACATGATGGTTAAGGGCATGAAATACAGAAAGATTAAAAAGCATTAAGAGGAGGAAACAGAGGATGGATTGGAGAGGAATAGAGTACAGCGTGAGGGAAATCGTAAAAGATGATGGAAAAACAAGAACTTGTAGGGAGTAATGATGATAATGGAGGGAAAGTGAAGGAGACAGAGAAGATGGAGGAACTTAAGGTGGAAAGTGGAGGAAGGATGGAAAACAAGCAAAGGGATGGCAGAGAGTTGGACAAGAAAGGGGGGAAGGAAGTACAACATAAGAGGAAAGGCGAAGAAGACAGGAGAGAGGGAAGAAGCATGGAGTCAAACTGTGGAAACATTTGCAGAAGGAGGGGATGGAGGCGAGCGAGTGAATCAGCATGAGACGAGGGAGCGGAGGGCGATCGCAGAGGGAGAGAGAAGGGTGGGAGGCGAGTGGAGAGATCAATCACCAATGGCCCTGGTGTTGTAACATTGAAAAGAGTCAATGGCGAGGAACCAAACTTTCCACCCACACACTTCTTCGCTCTTCATCACCAACATCTCTCTCTTACTCTTGAGAAGCCCCATCCCCTCCTTTTTCTCCGCCGTACACCCTCCCCGTTTATCGCCTCCTTCCTCCCTCGCTCTTAACGACACCTTACATCTTTCAGCGTTTTAACACCGCGCTATATTTCCTCCTTCCTGGTAAGTGCTGACCTATACACAGATAAATAGGAATATTCCCTTAAGAGCCATTAGAGGCAAATACAAGCCAATTTCCTGTCTATAGAAGCTCGCTGGATGACACTTAAAGCATATTATGCCATAACTCACAGTAACACACAAATGGAGGAAATAAATATCACACATGAAAACGTGGAGGAAATGCCCCAAAAGACACAAATTGGCTCAAAGTTTACAACTCTGACTGATGCTGTTAATTGGCTGCAAGTGTAGAACTTGCAAAAATGTTGAGCTTTTAGTCCTGGAACTTTAGTGACTCACTGCCGCGTTGTAAATTTAGGATTCCAGCCTCATTTGGAGTCATATCCAGTGCAAGTGGACCTGTGAGGTGATGTATACGGTAAACATTGTAAAGAGCGGTCCTCTTTTGTCTAAAGAGTGTGCAAGCAGAGATGGGTCTGTGTCTGGTCACAAGAGAGGAAGTGGAAGAGCAGAATTCATTTGCACTGCTTCAGAAGATGTAATGAGTTCTGGAAGTACAGTATTCGCACATTCACAAATTTGGAGCTAACCCGTAAGGGGCCCGTAAAAAAAACAAAACAACCCAAACCTGACTTGCATGAATCGTTGGGATCCCAGGACAGTATACCTGATAGTTAAGGTTACGCTAGAAATTACTGACTGGCAGAGAGATCGGAAAGACACACTATCGTTTAAATATGGGGGTAACGGTAGTCTCTCCTGAAAGCCGTTTATGGTGTTTTACTCAGTTGTTCAGATGACAGGTGACCGAATTAGGTGTCTAAAGAAAAAACAAGCCAGAGTTTGAGCGAGAAGTTCAAATCCCTACTCATCTGTCACCTGGCAGCATGAATTTGGATTTGAGAAATTACAGAAATGGTCTGACACAGCCTCCCCAATGGGGATGTCAGGAAGGTATTGGAGTAGGGGGGGGTTTCCGAAACCTTTAGACCATCTGACAAGCCTTTCTGATGAAGCATATTCACAGCTTAAATGCAGGTAACCCACAACAATGATCCGATGCCCTACCCAACCTCATTAGACTGACACAAACTTAGTTACTGGAACCCTGATGGATCCATTTAACCTCTAGCTGGAAGCTCGATGATGTACTGGAGTGACCATTTGCGGGTCGTACAACATCATGATGATAGCTTCCTCTGTTTTGAACGTATTTATATCCATTCAACCATCAGCACTGTCAAAGCTGTATGAAACTGGGCTACGGTGCAAAGTCACTGGTCAAAGTTTGGGTTAAAATAAGTTCTTCTTAGGTTGGGGTTTTTCGGGAACCATCATGGTCGTGCTTCAAAACAACGTTGCCTGTTGGTTGGAATTGGGAAGATCTTAAAATCTGATGTTTTGTGACCCATCCATCCACCTCAGCGTCACCATTACATGACTTTGTAACTTGAGGGGTACTGTGTGTCGTTCTGCAGCACTTGCAAGACAATGATTGTGACAGCTGCATTGAAATAAGTTCAAGTCTTAGTAGTTTCGGTTAAAGTAACGGTATGTTAATACTGAATTTCATATAATAGTGCACTAACACAAAGCAGGAGTATAACATTTTCTTATTCTCTGTGTTATCTGTCTGTCCACAGGGAGCCGAGAGGTCGGCGTGTTAAGTACATAACAGTCCACAGGGCTGGTAAAACAAGGAACGGTAAAACAAGGACACTTCAGTAGGTCACACAACAGCTGAAGGATGAGTTCTCTTAATACCAGTCCACCTTGAACTGGTGTGTTCAAGGTGTGTTTACTGAAAATGAGGCTAATTTTGCCTTGCATTGCACATTTCAACAGTAGATTCTTTATAACTTTATGGGCGGTCCTGCAGCCTCTAAAATTCAGCCCTCCATGTTTTTGCTTTAGAAGGCGGAATATGAGAGAATTGTAGTTGAAAACATAAAATATGTATTGTGTTGCAGAGATATCTACTGATGTTAGCATGCTAGCCAGCTAGCCCCGGCCTGTCCCAGTCCCAAGCTCTCGTGCTAGCAGTGTAAACCCCAACAACACTCCCCTGGTGCTCTGAGCTCCCAGTCCAGACAGCTAGATGCAAGGCTTGCCGAGCTAACTAGCTAACAGCAGCGAGAGTTAGAAGCAATTAGCGGTTACTCCAGATGATATACTGCCCCCATTGTTTCGAGTATGAATACGACAAGTGGCATATTGTTACATATTACACCTTTAACCCTGACCTCCACTCCCTTATACTAACACCACCCTGGTGCTGTGGGCTCCCAGTCTGGACCACTAGATGCACATCTAACCGAGCTAACTAGCTAACGGCAGACACATTTACCGATTACTGTGGTAAAATGGTGCCCCCTGCTTGTTTCTTTTATTATGAATTCAACAGGTTGCCAATTCTAACATATTGCACCTTATAAGTTTTGGATTTTTTTTAATGTTAAATGAAATAAGTTAATGATAAAAATACTGAATCTGAAATATTCAATATTGAATGAACATTTTAATGGCCTATGCTCTGTCGAAGTTCACCCGCTTAACAATCATTTTCAGGGGATTCTTGTTTGTCTGATGTTTGTCTTGTGGGTGTGCAGCTGCTACTCCGCAGTTGCTCAGAAGCAAGGTGAGAAATATCCACAGGCGCACACACCACACGCATGCTCACACACACACACACACACACACACACAGGTCGTGACAAAAAAAGAGGTTATGACACTTGCTGCTGTCATTCTCTTTCTCAATTGTCCCCCGAGAGAGCGCAAACAAAATTCATGTGAAAGTGACACCAGATGCTTTGAGGTTCCTCCATCTGTGTACGTGTGTGTGTGTTTATGCATGTGTGTGCACAATCATAGGCAATGCATGTGTGGGTTTGTGCGCACACCTGGACGCGAGAGCCTGCATGTTTTTGTATCCACCTGAGAATACCTACACACGTGTCTCTATGCATTTATGTGTGTGTGTGTGTGTGTGTGTGTGTGTGTGTGTGTTTTCCTGGCCGAGACTCTGACAGAGATGGATGAGGCAGAGACGGCCCTGCAAGGGACTCGTGTGCTTTTGCGTCAGTGACCTCTGACCTCGGTGAGGCCGGCAGCGGCGGACATGCTCTCCCACTGTGCATTAGTTAATGGCCGATTGCTGACGCCCTGCAAGACGCACGCTCTCACACACACACACACACACACACGGACAGGTGGGTTTCTCGTCCTCAAGAAGAAACGTTGTGCGTGCACATGCGCGTGTGTCAGAGCAGATGGGTAATGGGCTGGAGGGAAGGGTGAATCGACAATGACTTGACGAATTTAAACAACCCAGAAGGACTCTGTGCTCAATTCCTCACTTGGATCACATCCAGAGTCGCTGATAGAACGAGGATGAATCAATTTACTTCCACATTATTATCAGACACTCCTCACAGCTCTACGTGCGGAGGGTTTCAACATCAGGATGTCATTAGGAAATTAATTGTGATATCTTAGTGTTGGACTCGGCGGCTGGCAGCATGTTAAATGGCTTTTAGATAAATATCAGATTTTGTGTCAAGTATTTAATGTTAAAACTATAATGTCATTATCATATCGCTCTTTTTCATATGAGGTTATATGACTTTTTTTTTTCATCATTTGATTATCTTTAAAAATATATGGAGTATTATGATATGCTATTTAAAAGGCTATGGTTGGCCATATTCTATATATTCCTCAGTGCCACTGAACACACCAATGAGCCACACCGACACACTGAGTGACATGGTTTTTAATTCACCATTAAATAAACACAAACTGTAGTTTATTTTGACTTAATAACACATCAACCATACCGCTTTGTGCAAATAGGAGGGGGTCATCTAGAAAAACAGTTCATCATCAGTAAATCAGGTTTTATTTTAATTTTGCACTGTCAATTTAAACTGGTGTCGTGTTGTTTCGATAAGATAGCAACATTTCTTTTTATACTTTTCTTAGGCAGTGTTTTTTTATATTGCAGTTAAAGGAATTTGAATCGTACTGATGTTGGTTTTTCTATTTATCAATTTTAAGAATGGTGTTTATGTGTTTCTGCATATGAGCTCTTCAAATGTGTGCTAATCCGCAGCTAAAAATAGTCCCCTGTGAATGTACTATTCCCTCATGTTTGAGTAACACTTGCTAAAAACTACAGTGCCCAGCTGAAGAAAATTACTGATCATTTTTTTTTTATTTTTTAAATCAAAACATACAATTCTGCCTTCATTTTTTTTTTTTTTGAAGATTTACATTTTCAGTAGAAAACAATGAGAACGGTGGGGAGTGCCACAGAGAGGACAGGCTTTTCCACAAAGCATTGAGTGTCCACAGGGATGTTTTTGGACTCAGGCCGCTTTCCCAGCATTGGATGCTTCACTTAACTGGGCTACACCCTTGCAAACACTCCCCGGCTGTACCTGATTGGATGAACGCCACTCGTGGGCTGTCCGCTCTGGGATTTCAAACCGGAACAACGTGCATATGTTGATTCGTTCTTCATTTCAACGGTAAGTTTTTATAGTTTTTTTACATAATGTAACCCAGACTTTATGCCTTAACTAGTGGGCAGCGTGACGCCCCGCCTTTGAAACTCAACCCACTGCCACCTGAATGCCTCCTACACGGCTAATGAACGGGAAGTGTGGGAACGACGGATCCCGTGGACACGTACCGCGACGCATTTGATTTGCTGACGACGAGGAAAATACAGATTATGAGCAGACTTTTTAATGCTCACACTGAAGGCCTTTTACATCCTGCTGTAGCAACACTGCTTTTTTTTAATAACAGCCTGCTAACAGTTAGAGAGCATATTGTAATTGGGTGAATAAAAATGCCGGCCCATATTGGGGAGGAAGTGCGGAAAAAGATCACTGCATCCAACACACATGGCGCTGTGTGTAATAAAATCTCGGTCGTAATCTGTGTCATTTTGCACAGTTTTCATTTTGAGGCTTACGAGTTGGCATGAATGTCTGGTGAGTCCCACAGTGCGAATGCAAGGAATAACAATGAGAGGAAGAGAGAGAGACTTTGACATACAATGTGTGCGTGGAAGAGAGAGAGGACGCCGCACCTCCTCCTATATGGCCTAATTGCTCGTCTTTTCCCGCTCTGTTCCCTCCTCTCATCCATCCCCAACCATATGGAGTGAACACCTCTCACCTCCTCGCTCCTCTCCTCCTCCTCCTCCTCATCCCTTTGTTCTCCTCCTTCTTCCTTCCTGCGAGCACGCTGCTGAGCCAGCACTTCCGCCTCCTTCACCCCTCTCTCTCTCTCTCCTTCGTTCCTTCTCCTACTCTCTCTATCTCACTGGTTCCCTCTCTCTCCGCAAGCCACAGCAGTGAAACATGGAGCACAATGCTAATCAGGCCCTCGCACCGTACCCACACCTCCCTCCCACACACACACACACACAGGACAGAAAACCCCGTCTAACGAGTGTCAGGAGTTGTAAAAAGACATAAACTTTGCCTCGTCGTTTTTATCTGCCTGATTCTTCCTCCTTCCCTCCCTCAATCCCTTCTCTTGTATTCATTTTATGGCAGCATCATCTCCCAAATGGGGCAATCAGCAGCCATGGAACCATAGTTGTGTTTGTTCTTTCTTATATGTGTCATTCATGTTTCCCCATGCACAAAAATCGCCACAAATTCCTCATCCCATCTGGCCGATCATCTTTCTATCCTCGTGATTGTGTTATTTTTTGTCTATCTGCCCAACCTCTGATGACCCCTATGAAGACCACGAGCCGGAACATGTCTTCATGCACCTTGAAAGATTGTGCATGAATTTCAGGATCCGGCTAAAAATCCTGGATCAGTCATAGTTCCAGACCTCTGAATGGTCAACCAAATCGTGTTCAATGATTTAAATGGTCATACAGTATAGTGTCATTTTAGCCATTGGGGAAAAGAATGTTTAAGCCACTTTTTAAGATTAAGATTGGGCACGCCATCCTAGCTAGCAAGCTCAATCAATGAAGGATTAACAGAATAATGGTTAAAACCATAGAATGGTAGGAATGACAATTTCTGAAGTGATATATTTCTTTGATATTTGCTAAAAATGCTAAATTTAACGGCTCCTAACAACCACTGCCTCACCGTCTGATTTGTTTTTATTCTTGTTTTCCTTTGGACATTTTGTGCATTTATTGGATGAGCAGAGATGACAAGAAATGACTAGAGAGAGAAATGGGGAATGACGTTCAAAGATAACTGGCTGGACACAAATCAGGGGTATCGTGGCTCATGTTAGGCACCCCAGAGCCACCAGGAGACACCCTTGTTTCAAGACTTTCACGTTTGATGCAAGACATAGTCAACGCAACTAACTGAATGCCCGCACCTTCCGACATCAACATGATTATTATGCCTGTCCTTGGATTCAAATTATAGGTTCAACACTGGAGAACTTTTTTTTATATATATAAAGTTTGAATAAAAATCGCTTTAACTTTAAGGTCACTCTGCTACAGTGATAGGGGGGTAATGCTTGGTTTGGATCAACCCCCTCTACCGCATGTACGTATCGTCTCAGTTGGTTGGCATCAAGTCATGACCGCTCCTCCTCTTTCTTCATGTCTGCCAAGTAATTTAGACATTTTATGTCTTCAGCCCTGTAATAGAATCAGGAAGTATACTTTCAAAGCCATACTTGCTGTTTTAAACCTCTAGTGATGCTGTTGTGCTGTGCAGGTCCCTGGATTGTCTGGACAGCTCTTACTTCCAACGTGTCAAATACAACAGCTGGGTCAGTGGCCATACACTTCTAAGTTTGGCACTGTAGGTATCCCTTCTGTGTCACTTGTTGAAGCGCCCCTCTAGTGCAGTGGTATTAAGATCAAGAGTTGGAGGGTTGTTGAGGTGGGTGGCCAGGTCATACCCTGCACTTCAGAAGACGGGGGATTGTGATCTGTTTGTGAACAAGACTCAAGAGTGACTTGATTCAAAGTTTTGTTAACTAAGTAAGTGAATGTACCTCAATGACATAACTTTTGTTAAGTGGGTGACGTATTTATGTCTTTGACGTGAGTTTCTTCACTAAGGTTTCGCTAAGCTACGTGACTGAATGTAGTTATTTTTTTAAAGTATTTTTTTGGCCTTTTATGGCTTTATTGATAGGACAAGCTGAAGATAGACAGGAAACGGGAGGAGAGAGAGGGGAGTGACACGCAGCAAAGGGTCCCAGGCCGGGAGTCGAACCCGGGTCCGCTGCAGCGAGGACTTAGCCTCTGTACATGGGACGCCCGCTCTACCAAGTGAGCTAAACGGCGCCCCGAACGTAGTTATTTTAACCCAAAGCATAATCTTTTCCTAGACCTAACCGGGTAGTTTTGGAACCTGACCCTGACCAAGTAGTTTTTCTTTTTCTGCCTAAACCTAACCAAACCGTGAACATTAACACAACATCAATAACTGTCAGAAAGCTTTATTTTCCCGGATGTAGCATATAACATATTATTGCTAACTTGGCTGTGGAACCCCTTCACATGCAAACTGATGCTAGAGGGGTTAGCAAAGCATCATACTTTGAAGCATAGCGACACTGACCAAGCTGCTGTATTTGACGAGTTGGTAGTTGTTGGTTTGGTTTAACCACTACAACCAAAATTCTTACCCCATCTTGGTCAAATGTGAATATGACACACGATACATGTGTGCGCAAAGTATGGCTTAAGCTTCCCAAGGATATTATCTCAGATGTCCACCTGGATTAACACGCATAGAAATCATATGATGAAGACACTCCTTATATCTCCAGAGCTGATTGACAAAGAATCAGCCGAACGCCAACCCAAAACATCAGTATTTGACGAGTTGGGAATGAGACTCAACAATCAACTATCTTACAAGTTGGACCTGTAAGGGTAAAACGCACATTTCAGGGAAATGTTTAAAGTTAGGCATTCACATTATTCTGTCTACTTTCATTATGTGCTCTATATTAGCAAACAGTAGGGAGGACAGGGTGTCTATAGGCGTCAGTGTAACATATCTTACTAACTTACATATGTAACACTCCACACGCCCGATGGTTAAAGCAAGGCGGCAGTAAATGTAGCTCCAATTTCAAAGAGTGTTAGACAGAGCTGAAACACGATTGGCTCCGAACGGCCTGAATGTAAACTGGCCATGCAGCAAATACTTTTTACTTCTTGACATTAAAAGAGTCCCCCAGGGTCTGAGAGATTTTGTCCTCAGAGGGCGCGACGTGGGATTTAGTGCTGTCACGGGCAAGGACAAAGGACATACAGTAAAGTGTGTGTGTGTGTGTGTGTGTGTGTGTGTGTCTTGCAGCAGTTGTGTTGCATCTTGTCACCAGATTCTGTATGACACTACTAATTAGGCTCTCAGCGACAGACAGGCCGCGCAGCCGGAGATGTTTCTCACACACACACACACACACACACAGCCTGACTCCGGGGGTACCACGTCGCCAAGACAGGAAACACCCTGGGTGCCGCGGCAACCTGAGGAGCGCCACGAGACCGGCGTGCTGCGCATCACCAGAGGCAACAACTACTTCAGGAGTCTGCTGCAATGTTGTTGTTTTTTTCTCTCAAACCTCTAGCCATCATTCTCTCTCTCTCTCTCTTTCTTTTTAACTCTCTCCTTCCCTCTCTCTCTCTCTCTTTATCTCCAATCTGTGTCTCTCTCACTGTGTAATCATATCCTTTACACCATAGGCTCCCGATCTAATCTCATGCATCGGTACTCTTTAATTAAACTGATTTGCAGAGACTCTCTCTTCCAGTCTGTCCTCAATTCATTCATGCCCTCATACCAAAACATACACATACACACACACACACACACACACGAACACAGACACACACATTCATGCAGTTCATCCTCATTCCACTACGTTCTCGTTGGCAGCTCCGCAATCAACCGAAATGCCACGCAGTTCACAAAATGTTACTCCTAATTATTTCCTGATCTCATTGAAGCAGCTGTTCCCCATCCAGCACAATCGCTCTTTGATTGGTGACACCAAACGGCGGCGACTCGACAGTAAACAGCCGACCACAAAGTCCTGAAATGACACCCCCGGGGGTGGGCGGGGGGGGGAGTCAAATTGTCACCGGGCCGCCGTTTTTTCGCGCAGCTCATTTGTCAGCTGAAATTGAAACCGAGCGAGACGGGGTTATCCTCGCAGAGCAGCGGGCTTCATTTTTTTTTTAAACCGGCTGCAGCTAATCACGGCAAACGACAAAACACACACACAGTTTGTGTTGTACAGTAGCTCCTGTGCCTGCGAGTCTAATTTGCTGCGCAGAGATAATAGAAAGAGTGAAGCTACAGTACGCTCCCTTTTTCCTGCTCTTCCTCTCTTTATAATTTCCTCTTTGTTCACCTGCTTATCTTCCTCCTTCTCTTTCTCTCACCGTTCTCGCCCTGGTTCTGAGGGATTCAATTTCCCTCCAGCTAGAAAACTGCACTGTAATTACACAAGCTGCTTTACTGAACTGGACGGGGATAATTCCCTTTATGCGTTCAGAAGCGGGCCTCCCATTAAAACCCACCCGGGCAACCCCATCATCTCCAGCCGTCCCGGTGATCTCCTCCTACATCAGTCCATCTGTCGTCTCTCTTCTCCCAGTCGTGCCTTCAGCGGCCCTCCTCTTCCTCTTCTGTCGGCTGGTCGGCTTGTCTGGCTCAAAACTGGCGATTCTATTTATTGCCGCCGTGTATCTCCATTACGCCGCGGCAGAGCGGGGCCGCCGCGAGGGTACAAAACCCTGCGCTAAAGCTCAGCACGCACAGCCCGAGCCGGGTTCAGGCGAGGCTGTTGCATTATCCGAGAAGATGAAAGTAACTGAGTAGATTTACCGAGGGAGTAAAAGACTTGAGTGTGTACAGTATGTGGGTGATTTACCGAGATGTTCAGGCGGAACGAGATTTAGTCACGTCGCTAAAGAAGATTCTGCTTCGCTGCTGAAAATACCAGTCCTCCTCTGTTTCAGAAAATACCCCACGCACTCATAACAAGAAAAAAAAAACTCATGCATGCATACACTTCATTGCCTCTGTGATGAAGTGAGGTCTGACAATCAAATAGACTCGACATCGACATTGCTGTACGTAACGTCTGAGCCAACCGGCTCGGCAGTTAGAAACAGACCAGTGCACACATCTGACAGGAATCAGGGTTTGAAAAAATAAATCACAATCATATTTGTGATATTTTAGTCTGCAGATAGCTCATAAAATCCAAACATATAAAAAACATCACTGTTGTCAGTAAACACACTTTTTTTGTGAATGATTGCATTCTGTTTTTTGCATTAAGTTTAACATTTTTGGAATCGGGGTTGTAAAGACATTTAAATAAAGTCAAAGTAGGTACTTTTTCATGAAGGTTAAGCATAAAGTAGAGGAAAATAAAAGAAAAGAGACAGCAAATGGAACAGTAATGAGGCCAAAACACATCGGGCCTGAAAATAGTGCCAAAGAAAACTGTATTGGATCACTGCAATCAAAATGGGTGAACTGTGTGGGATCAGGAACCTGCTTGATGTATTTACCAATAACATTAAACTGGTGCCATATGGAAATGTAGGCCTGTTAGTGATGCTAAAGCAGTAGTTTCCAAACGATGTTGCGAGGTACAATGGTGTGCCGTGGAGCAAGCGCAGGTGTGTTTTTGGAAATTGTAACAACAGCAGATTATTATTGAAACTTTACAACAAGTAATGAATGAGGTTTTAATTTACTATATCATTTGTTGTAGACATTCACGTCCTAATACATAGGCAAACCCTTTAAAAACATCCAAGGAACTAAAAATGATCATATAGATTAGATAACACATGTTGTATGAATACAGGTGTGCTTGCCCTTTGGTGTGTCCTGGACACAAAAAAAGTTTGAAAACCACTGCGCTGCAGGAAAGTGCCAAACATGGAAACATCTTGCACCAAAGTGTTTGATAGGCCAACAGATCGACCAATTGGCCAACCTTAATAAACCTTAGAACTTAACAAAAATGTCAACAACAAAAAAAAAACACCCATATCTCACAAAGAGAGTTTCAAAAACTTTAATTTTCTCCTTACACAGGTCTGCACCAAACATTAATAGGGTCTAATCTGGGTCAAGACTCCATCCTCCATCCAAGTTTTCTGGAAATCCGTTCTGTAGTTTTTGTGTAATCCTGCTGACAAACCAACCGAGGTAATTACAGCAACACTTTACAACTAATGGATATCTGAAAACAACAAAAGAAATACCAAAAAAGGAACTACTAAAACACAATAATGATGTGATACCTTATTGAGTCCATTGGAAAATTCTCTCTCCTCTCACCCCTCTCTACAGGAAGTCAGAGGTTGAGGTGACACACAGAGAGCATCTCTGAGAGTGGCAGCTTGTGGCTGCCTCTCTAAAGGACACTCAATGACACTTCGGGGCAGCAGATGCTTCCCAACAGGGTGGCTTAACTGCTACTTACTTAAGATCATCTTCCAAAATCCTCAAGAGCCAGAGATTCCTTAGTGGCCGACTCGATGGCTGTTTAAGCAGCAGTATGCAAAGGGCCTGGCAACCACCTCACAGATCCACCCCAACATGTAAAGCCATAATGACTATCGTCAGGCCGATCATTACTGTCATGCAACAGGGAGGCAAAACAGGACTAATTGCTTCCTTCGAAGTTCCCGGGAGATTCACTGTGTACAAAATGATGGCTTCTGGAGGAGAGGGGTGAGGAGAGGTGGGAGGGACGGAGAGGCAGGTTTTCAATAAGGTGATCAGCTTTCCTATGTTGCTTGGCCCTCTCTCTCATTTTCTCTCGCTTTGATTTAATTGGGTGGAAGGTAAGGCGGGCAGGAGGCGGCGGCGGTGGAGGGGAATCCTCAGCCATTTTGTCTATCTAATTGCTGCGGGTGTGGGAGTAGGGTTTTAGTAATTACAGTTAAGTCAAAGCCCCTTAGGCTGCAGGGGGATTGAGAGCAGGGGAGGCTGAGAAATGTGGAAATGGAAAAGGATATTAGACGCTTAAATTAAAGGGGAATAAAGGCTTTGCAGCTATGTCAAAAAATCACCTCGGCACCATCTGGCGCACTGTGGAGGTAGCCTGGAGTGAATAACAAGAAGGTTAAATAATCATAATGCCGTTGCTTAATTAAAAACGATAAGTCGACTAGTACCTGGTTTCTACTGCAAAACACTATCGTAGCTCGGGCAGAAATAGCTAGGCTGCTTTAAGCTGAACACAGCTGTATCTGGCTAACTAGCTGCCATGCTAATATAGCAAACACTCAGGAACACAACTGAGATGAAACTGAGATGGTAGAGCCTTGATTTCCTTTAAGAGGCACTTCCTGTACCAAAAAGAATTCCAATTGCAACAGAATGGAAACCTTTCTACAAAGTTAAGCTAATGGTCTTTTCCATGAAAACGTAATCTCAGTAACTTATCTGGTTTTTAATGTGTACCTCGGTGGCACTTTAATGTTAAATTAAGGATATTAAAGGATATAAAAGAATAAAGACATCTATATTTGGGTACTTTTTGCCTTGTTTGAATATATGCTCAACCTTGGTTGGTTCCGCATCCCACCTGAACTTCACCCAAGCTAACATCCTGTACTTACTCAAATCTGAATCTTACAGGCTACGAAAGTAGCTAGCTTCAAACCTAAATTCAGGCCAAGTTCATTTAGATGCCTTTTGGCGATATCACAACCATTACGTCCATATTATTTTTTACACTGGTGGACTAAAGTTAGCATGCCCAATAGCTAATTTGTTATAATGTTAGCATGTTCACAAAATCTAATATGCCTAGTTTCTTTGAGTTTTTCTTTGGAACAGAGTTCTGTTCGAAGATCTCAGCAGTTGCCTGCCAACATGAAAACCAACATGGCCGTCAAAAAAGTAGGCTATTATGAAAGTTAAAAATCACAAAAAGCCTCGTCATATTGACTGCTGCAGTTATGTGAAAGGAGAGTTAGTCAGTTATGTGAGCTAGCTCATATACAGGTCCGGCTTTACAAGGTTTCGGTTATGAGTTTTAGTATGTGTTAAAGATGCAACAGTTGTGTGGGTAGTCTTTCTAGTAACCTACTTTCACAGTACACATACTTGACAAACTGATTACTGAGAAACTTTTTTGAGTTGAATTAGGTTACCTTACTAAAAATAATTCATTGTACAACTCAACAGAATTGGATTCGGGATGGTCGCCATTCACTACCACACATATTTTTTCCTGAAATATCCCAAATCCCATTATGGTCCAATGGAGGTGTTACATGAAACAACAGTTTTCCTTTCAGTATCCATAATATCCAGCAATTATCAATAATCATATTGAAAAGTGAATGCTGTAGTTCTACAGCACGTGGGCATGTGGCACAGCAAGGTGCTCTCTTGACTGAAGTTATACTGCAAGTCCGACAAATCCAGTATACTGACATGGGCTGGAAAAAACAAGGCAGTTGTCTCATATTTTACAACCACCGTTATATAGTATACAGACTATTCTGGCACGTAAACACATAAGGGACTTTAAGGCTCCGTTGCCAGGATACATTTACCATTATCAATGTATATTTAGGCCCATTCATTTGACTCTGTCTGGCACTGGACTCTGGCAGTGTTCTGCAGGTGATGAAAAGTACTTGCGCTTTTTTGGACGGATTACAATACCACAGCAAATAGCCTGTTCCGATGTATAAATTCAGACAAACATTGTGTGAGTCCACAAAGTCATTGTCAGTGGACAACCTCCAGGCTGTACATCATGTTGACATTACAGATTACAGCGCGGGCGCCGTAGCTCGGGGCTTCCGGGGGAGTAGCTGCCTGAGTGTCCGAGGCTATAAGTAAAACCTGTGAGTATTCGTAAATTGAACGGCAATCCCCTTTAAATGGCATCCACCGAACAAAACACGGTGTCAGCGTAAAGTACATTCCCACAGCAAGCTTTCACTCTCGTATGTCTGTCTCACGAACAGCTTTTGGGCGGTTTTCAGTCGAGAAAACCCCGGAGGTAATTTTCATTTTAATACACTATCATTCAAGGCAGCGACTGCAATGGGAGCAGAGAATAAAGCAGCACGAGCTCCGCTTCATCCGCACACGTGCCGCGAGTCCAATAACATATTTAGGATCAATCCCTCTCCGCGGAGGGAGAATAAATTCACAGCAGCAAACCTCTCCTCTTGTTTCTTCTCCGCCGCTCGCCGAGTGTTTCCCCGAGCGACGCCCCTGCACGCAATCCCCGGGTCGCACTTCCTCACTCGCCGAACTTCACACGTGTTTAAATGTAAACTGTGATCCGCGCACACATGCTTGAACTTTTCCATGTCACATCCTTCTCTGGCATAAGCACTCCCCAGCTCCCTGACTGACATTAATCTAACATTTATACTTTGGCTGAAAGCCTCGCGTAACACTCCACAACCCTGAGGATGTGTGTGTGCGTGTGTGTGAGTTGGTCTGAGCTGGTTAATATTTGAAGCTGCTGTGTCTAAGGCTCGAGTGTTCACTTTACCTTGACATGTAGTGGGCGGAGGAGTACTCTATATGTATAAGTTACACCCAGCTTATCCCGCTGTATAATAGGCGCACTTTCACGGTGGCTTCATTCCACGTGACACGGCTTATTAAAGGTCCAGCTCGCAGCCTTCATTTTCGTAAGAACAGCAATCTGTAAAATGTAAACTATTTTTTTTTTTCCCCCAAGTCCATATGCAACCTTTAAGCCCATTAGTCACCCAGCTGGGGGACAAGTTAATGGAAAGTGAGAGACCAGTTGCCAATTTTTCAACCACGTCCTTTCCCAACAACATTTAACAAAATATTTCTATTCACTGTTATTTTCGACTTAATTTCCCAGCTGTCAGTGTTGCTTGATGTCATTATTAGGTATTTTATCCATGATCCTGGCAACATCTGGCAATACAGAGCGTGATTCAATTCTTATATTTACCTGAATTTTAAATATAATCTGACAAATTACGATACCAGTTGCAGATTACTAAATCTGACACAGTCGACTTACTACCTTACTTACTTACTAAGACTGGAGGTAAGGTTCAAAATATTAAGTTGATCAGTTTAAAGGTCCAGTGTCTAGGATTTCGGGGGATTTATGAGCAGACATGGAATATAATATTCCTAATTATGTTTTTATTAGTGTAAAATAAGTGACCTTAGAATGAGTCTTTTATATCTACAAAAGGAGTGGGTCCAACTCCACCTCCATATAGACTTTGTTGCTCTTTATGCTACATCACCTGACTTCCTCCTTTGCTTCCATCATAATCACTACAGCCACTAGAGGTCTCTGCCTAGCAATAAATGTAAATATGGGCTGTGATGAGCTGCTTGTACTGACGACCTACGGTGTGGAAAGTTAACCCTTACCGCCACGTGTGCGACCACATGACCACGGTTTGGTTCACTGGTCGTTTGATGGCACCTGACCAAGTCCGATCTGCTGAAGAAGACGCAGCGGAAGAGGCTTCAGAAAAATCTTGAATTTTGAAGACAGACACAGAATGTGTTTTCAAGGTCAAGAGTAAATCTCCTGATTAATTTACATGTGATTGTGTAGACACTTGCAATAACGTAGTAGAAGTAGTAGTTGCAGTAAAACCTATTTTTCGATCATGTGTCAGTGGAAAGTCGACCAGTTCCTCTTCCCCCGGTGATTATTTAGATCTAATTCTACATTTACATTTTCTACTTCTTGTAATAAAGTTAATCCTTTCATTAAAACACAACTATATGTTGAGCAATTAATACATAATGCATGCGTGTGTGGTGTCTGTGCGAGCACGTGGATGTGTGTGTGTGTGTGTGTGTGTGTGCACTGACTAATGCAGTGATACTGTCATTGAGGGTACAAGGGCATCGCTAAAAGCCCTCTTTATGCAAATGGGGTGGGGATGACAGTGTGTATGTGTCACGGGCAGGACATATCTCATAATGATAACTTATCTCAGCCAGCAGATACGCCTGATATGGAATATGAGAGACACACGGACGCTGGGCTCCCCGCTCCACACACACACACACACACACAGACACACACGTGCACACGATTATGCATGATCTCCCTCGCTTTCTCCGCCTCTCTCTGTTACATGGAGTGCTCATTAACAAATTTATTAATGGCCTCTTAATTATGTCTGCTTATCTTCTTCTAAAGCACCGGCACTGCCCCCAGACTCCAATCTCGACTGGGCTACACACACACACACACACACACACACACTCCAACGCTCACACACAGTATGTACATATTTACATAAAACCTTTCTCACACACTCTGTATACATAACTTACATATGTGTGTATCTGCTGCCCAGCAATGAAACTTTATTACACACACACACACACACACACACACACACACACACACATTGAATTACTGACATTTGTCAGACTAAATTATCTGATGAAGGCTCCTATGAGACTTTAGCTTCTTTCATTCTTTGTCTCCCCCTCTCCCCTCTCCCCTGGCCCACCCCCACCTTTCTTGATATAACTGAGCACTGCTGCTGGCTTCATCTTTCCCAGGCCTATCGCTTCCCTCCTTCCCTCCATCACTCCATCACTCCTTGCCTCTTCCTGGTATTTTCTCTCCCACTATCTTTTGCCCGCCCCCCATCTCTCCCTTCCTTCCCTTCTTCATCCCCCCTTCTATCAGCCCCATCTCTCTGACCCCCTTGCCTCCCTCCCCGCCTCCGCCTGTACACCTCCTCTGCTCGTTATCCTTCCATCTCTCTATCGCGCCATCTCTTCCCTGCTGTTCTGAAGCTGCTTTTAGTTCTTGCTTCCTCTTCCCTATCTGTCCATCTCTCTCCGGCTCTCTCCAAGATAGATCTGCGCGTGCTCTCCCTTCCTTACCTCCTTACCTTCTTACCTAACCCACTTCTCTGTCCTACTGACTCATCAGCTCCTGCAGAGCTCTATCAGTCCTTTTTTTTAAATCAAACTGTGTAGTGAATAAAAAAAAAATGCGAACCTCGTTTCTCTTTTCCTCTTTTTTACTAAGTTCTCCCTTGAGTGTCTAAAGTGTCCTAAAATGTGATTAGCGATGATGACAAATTACCTTTTTTCTCCTGGTCAATTAACCAATTCTTAAACAAGTCATATTTCGCTAGTGATGTGTTAAGTGTACTATAATACACTTAAAAATACACTTTTAAGAAGTTGAAATGTCTCTCCAGTGGTGAAATGATAGAAAGAATGAATTGAATGATGAATGAATGAATTGAATGATCAAACGATGGATATTCAAAAGTACGTGACACAATCATTAACCCTTTCATGCATAGAGGCACTACAGTGTACAGCTTATTCAAAAGCTGTTTTCTTGTATATCCATAAGTTTTGATGGCATAGTTGTACATCAGCCACCACAGTGGATGCTATTGCATCGTCTCATACACTGCCACCCATTGCAAAGCCACTGCAAGTGAAAAAAAAAGAAGAGTGAAACCAAGATGGCTGACAGACAGCCAGCAACACCAAGTTGGTCATTTATTTCTGTTCAAAGCTTCTATAAAAGAGACCCTTGCAGGTAAGAAAATATGGTGACATCAACTAACATCTAAGGAGTCATGCAATTGCTAAATTTTCCAAGTATTGATTTTATATTGGGAAGAAATTATGATTAATCACATGTCCACTATGTCATGTAATTATATCTTTGAAACATAATTGAAAAAATTAATTACAAACCTTGTTTTTCATGCCTAAAGATAAATAAAAACACTAGTAAAAAATCCTGACTGAGGTTATCATAATTCATGCATGATAGGGTTAAGACGCATTCATCGCGCTAAATTGAAAAAGAAAACCATCAAGTGTTTGGTGTAATAAATATTTAACCGCAATTTGAATTCAGAGTATATTAACACACAGTATAGGATGCACAAACACACTTGCGTTTGATTACTGAATAACAACAGCAGCCTTTCAGCAGCTGCATGTACCCATGATGCCTTGCTGCACAGATGGATAATGGCCGTCATTTTCTGTAAAATAGTGCAAATTGCACACCGTCTCTTTTGACAGCGGCTAAGTGTACAGTTAGGCTACAATATGGACACACACAGGTATGTGTTCTCTGGACAGTTTGGGTAAGAAAACACACTCCGCTTCTGGCTGTGCTTTTATAACCCCAAACTCAAATAGAGATGTTCTGATATCACAGCTGTTTAAAGTAAAAAAAAAAAAACAACTCCTAAACTGTCTGGTTCAACAAGAGCTGACAAAAAGTCAATACCCTCCACAGGCACCCACTTTGTAAAAGAGACGCCTGCAAAATCCAGACATGGCAAGCTGCAGCCAAAATAGACTTTCATCTAACAGCTGAAAAAACTCCAAACTGTCCGATTCGTGCTCAGTCAAGCGACGCTCCAAACCAAAGTGTCAACATCATGCAGAACTGGATAACAAAAGGAAATCTCGCCACCAACTTTAATGATACTAATGACCTGCCTTCTCACTTGTGGGGTTCCTTATCCCCTCCATCTTTCTCCTCCTTTTAACCTCTGGCTGGAGGTCAGTCTCTCTCTATCTGCTCCAATCACACCATCTCCTAATTCACTACAAGTCCCCGAGGGAGAGAGAGGAGCGGGTGTTCCACCTCGCCGCACATGTTTCTTTAAACAGTGCCGTGTGAATTATTTACGTACATGCACTTTTAATGAAATCAATGGTTTCTTTTTTCTCACACATTCTTTCCTGTGGCACAGAAATGGCTAATATTTGTACAAATGGGTGTCTGTGGATGTGTGTTTTTTTATGTAAATCACACTGTCTCAAAGTGCTATATGAAAATGGTGGTGATGAATCGAACACAAAAGGACTGTTACTTTGCCGATGGTGGGTGGTAAATGTAAATGCATTTACATTGACTGGAATCGAAACAGCATCTTCTGGCAGCGTGTGCTGTTTTATGTTGTCACAGTGGTAACACTAAGAAGCACACTGTACATGTAGCCTGTGCAGCTGCATCAGTATCTATAATGTGTTATTAGTAGTGTAAGCACATTTTATATCATTGACTGTATAAGATATGAACTCTAAAAAGAGTTAAGCCAATGCAGAAATGCGTTAAACCTTTATTTTGTCTTAAGCACGCTGGTTTCAAATATAAGTCCAATTGTATGTAAGTGTATGAGGAAATGACCCTACTTTGCACGTGATCTATTACCTCAGTAACCAGTTAATTGAGGAGTTTATGTTCTCAGTTGCTAGTAACAAGTCTTCTTCAACACAGCAGGAACTTCATTTGGTAAATTGTGCTCCAATTTAGCGTAAAAGAGAGCACAAGGCAGGGTGTGCTGCCAAGTCGCTACGAAGGCATATTCTGAGGTCCCCAGTCAGATCCAGTCAGGATACTCCCCTCAGCTCCACCCTCTTGTTCAAATATGGTAGTTCGTGACTCCAAAAAACCAAGATGGCGATGCCAACAAACTAATCGATGACTTCAAGGTGAGTTTGCACACTTGTCTTGACCTCATGTATGGACAGGTAAACCCACTATTCTAATGCTTTTGTAGCATATACACTCTTAGAAATAAAAGTTCTAAGTAGAACCATATAAGGTTCTTCGGCTTGTCCTCATAGGAGAACCCTTTTTGGCTCCAGGTAGAACCTTTTATAAAGGTTCCACCTGGAACCCTTTTTGGAGGGTTCTACCTAGAACCCAACATAAAGGGTTATACCTAAAACTGTGTGTGTAAGGTTCCACCCAGAACCCCTCATGAGAGATTCTACAAAGAACCTATACAGGATCTTATACCCATGTTTTCAACAATCCCTGTAGAACTCTTTCTCCAAAAAAGGGTTCTCTGGATCAAAATGATTCTTACTGGAACCATCAGCATTACCAAGAACCTTTGAAAAACCGTTTCTTCGGGAAAGGGTTTTTCAGAAGCAGGTAGAACCTCAGCCCTTGTAGAGGAACCCTTTTGGAACCCTTATTTCTAAGAGTGTAGAGCTTGGAATTTTATATAAATTGTTCTGCAAATTAGCTGCTATGTGTACAATACAGTGAGTAAATAGAATGGCGGGAAAATGAATGATATAAAACAATACAATTCAAAAACAAACGATCCTGTTCATTGTTGTTACTGTCCATTTTGTGCCTCTAAGATTATCAATATGTGCCTGTTAAGAATCACTGAAAAATACATGCATTTTATGAAATCACAATGCCATGGTCGAGGTGTGGCTAGAAGACAACTTGGTTCGATTTAGAGAAAGATCAAGGTTTGTGCTACAAAATGTACTCTGTTAAGGTTCAGGGACCTTCGTCATCACTGTTACAAAAATAGTCCTGCGGTTATGATTATGGGAGGATCACGGGCCAATATTTTGTGACAGTAATAGACTACATTTTACCGAAGCTGACCCTGAATAATCTTTCAGTTTGCTTATTTAATGAAAACTGATGGCTGACTTTAAAAAAAAGGAGGACGAAATTAGATTCAGGGGAAAATAGTGACGGAGGCTTTTCTGAAAGCAATTTAAACTCGCATACAGGCCGATGGACACAAGCAATAGATTAAATAGATCTCTCTCTATCTCTGTCAGTGCCGGGTGCTAAGGCTAAGATGGCATCCTGCCACAAAGTCCCTGTTCTGGGGAGCGGAAAGCTTTGGCAGAGTCCGTCCTGCTGGAAGCGAACAGGCAGAGGAGTTTAGCCCTGGGACTGTATTTCGACTGGGGCAGGAAGCTCATGGGACGATCACGAGCCGAGTCGTGAACGTACAAGAGAGCCTCACAAATCAAACGCTTTACAGTAGCATATACGAGTCCATACGTGATGGACCTGTCTAATTATGATACAGCTCTCCGAATACAGCTTGTTCTCTGTCACATCCAATTTCAGCCCCTGAGAAACGCTCTCCCTCTCCGTCATCATTATCTGCCCACTCCCATCCACTTGAATGTAAGCAATCTGTTCCACCTTCAACATAAATTCTTCTCATATATATATGATGAACTCCTGCCGTTGAAAAGATACGGCCAAACCTGTGATGCTTCAATAAAAAATGACGGTTAAAAGGATTGGGTTTTACTCACATATTCTGCATTACATAGCGTGTACGTTTAGAGCCTGTTTTAGGTCGTGTCTTGAGGTTAGAATCAGATCTTCCGCACTAAGACGTGTTGAAACGATGAGCCTCGATTTAAGGCTGTGATGTGAATTTGTGATAGAAACCGAGTTGAATGAGTTATATCAGCTGGTTTCATTATGAGGATTTAATGCTGCTGCCCTCCATCTATGCATGTCCTTAAATGGATTACACGAAACACACTGAACCTGAATACATATGTTAATATATCCATTTATGCATGGGGCATGAATTAAAGGCGCGAGCGATGGGTGCTCTGTAGATATGAGTCATCGGCGTAGACAGCATCATGGGTTTGAATCTGCCTCGTGACCTTTGTGAATGTCAGCACCCGAGCGCCGCTCCATCCCGTCACTTACCACTTCAAAACGTCTAATAAAGCTGAAATGGTTCAAAAATAATGATGATAAATATCTGCGAATGGCTGTCCTTCATGGCCTGGTGGCCTTAAGGGGCTTACCGTGTCTCAACTTGCAAAGATTCCAAGCAGCGCTCCCCTCCCTCCGTCTCCACTCTGCCTTTTAGCTGCCCGCTGATGGCGTGATTCGAACGTGAAGCATGAAGCAGCGAGGTTCATGATTTGACATGAGTTGATGAAAATTATTTTAACTGACTCCCAGACAACCTACAGGACTTTGATCTCGAGGATTTAGTGAGACGTCCCACTCCCTCTCAACATCTGTCAGCTGCTTCGCGAAAAGACACGAGTGAATACATACAATGACCTATATGAGATGATGACAAAAATGAGCTTGAATACACACATTTGCAAGCCACAGATTCAGCAGTCAGCGCATGCATACTTTTCATGTAATACAGAAGACAACAGCTGGTGTCACTGTGCTCCGGATGTGTAGTCCCTACTCGTGGCATCTTTACTTGTTTGCAGTAATACTGTCTAATAAGCAAATGATTCTGAAGCGGATATTTCGAGACACAGAACACACTGTGGTCTCTTAGTTACCCTCCGTTTTACTGGGGTGAGATATGACTCGCCATATATTCTTGTCTTTGTTTTGGCTGTGTGGTGAGCTTTTCCAGAAAAAAGTCTGTCTATCATCATTTCTGCTACTATAAATGCCAGTTCAGTACAAAGTCACCTTTTCCTTTATCTAACTGTTTTTCTTAAAAGGGAAAGTTCTGCCACTGCTTCCTCCAGTGATGTCACTCAGTGGCTAAGTTGCATTCTGGGTAATGTAGGCACCAGGTTTTGAGAAGGAAGAAGGATGCGTGGAATAATGCAGGTGATATCTCTGCTTCTGCTGTATCGCTTTTGATCATTTGTTATTCAAGCTGTCCGTAAAGAGTCCAACAGTGTTATGGGGGTGCAATGACAGACCAGTGGACTGCTTGTCAAAACCTGGTGCCCACATCACCCACAATGCAGCTTCACCACTACATGACATCACTGGAGGAAACTTATCAGATTACATGCAGCTTCCTCTGGAGCCACAAAAAGCTTTATACTACTTTCTTTTATTATACAGTTGTAATCCACAAGACTTGTAAATACACTTTCATGTGTAAAATTGGTGGCGTTACCCTTTAAGTGTATAATTTTATATTTGGTCTTTGTTTTCTTTGTTTTCCTCATGATCCTTGTTTTTAGATTACACTCTATTGGACAGTCCATTCTTGATGTACTCGACATTGATTCGATTGTAATAAGTAGAGTTTTTTTTTTTTATTAGTTACATTTCACGTAGACAGGCTAGCTATGCTAATGAAAAGTATCCTCATTATGTCTTTGGCTATCTGCTAGCTGCTCTGATCTGTACAGCACTTTGGTCAATGTGCTTTGTCTTTAAACTGGACTTTATGAATTTATTTGACTTGATTTGTTTCCTTCTGTTGCCTTTTATAGTGCAATATGTAATGGTCACCTGTTGAATTCATACCCCAAACAAATAGGGGGCAGCATACCACCAAATAAACTGCTAACTGCTAGTTAGCTCTGTTAGTAGCAGCTAGCAGCCTGGACTGAGAGCTCTGAGCGGTATTATGAGGCCAGGGCTAGCGGTTAGCATGTCGACTTCAGTAGATATCTTTGCAACATGATACAAAGACTTTTCAGACATCAAAACTCTTATTTTAAACTTTAATTCTTAAGGCACCTTTAAACACTTTCACTCTTCTGTTGTGTCTTTGACAGAGTAGTGCTTAAATTTGCCTTTAATGGCCCCCAGTGGGCACAGGTGTAATTTCAAATAGCACCTGTGGTCCTCTATTATTAAAATGCACTTGCAGTTACCATAAAAATCACCCAGGACTGAAATCTTTTGACAGCCATTGCGTCAAAAATAAATTTTAAAGCCTAATTTTTTTACAAGAGCCTAAATTATCTGCCAGGTGGGTCTAATAATTCAGATTTTATTTCAGAAAAATAATGAAAATATATCTTGATATATTGATATATCTTGATTTTAACTGAGGTATTGTTGTACAGCTTTAAAAATTCAGTATTACATGGTCTGATTAGATGTTATAACTTAATGCTAGACTTAATGAATGGCCAAGAGTGCTTTCTATCTCTGTCTGGCTCTATCGTTCCCTCCCTCTCTCCCTCCCTGCAGAGCAAGAGTCTAATTGCATGATGGATAATTTAATGGCGGAGGTAAAGCCCCGGTTTCAGAGGAAGTTCTCCTCTCATCTGCACGCAAAATCTCTTCAGAGAGCACAGCAGACATTTCTAGAGTACTGTTCAAATGTGTGTGTGTGTGTGTGTGTGTGTGTGTGTGTGTGTGTGTGTGTGTGTGAGGTAGCGCTCTGGCTCGTCTCCAGCTTCACAGATTGATGGCACATTAAAGTGAAGGACGCGTCACGCACCTGTGATTGTGTACCACAGGGGAACAACACACAGGTAGACAGGGTGCCGCGAGCAGCAAGGTGCCCCCCCCCTTCCCTCAAACACACTCCGAGGTACACGCGCATGGGAATTCGAGGCGTTTCTCGCTTGTATATTTTTCAAAGGGAGCAAACACATGTCAGTTCCTGACACAAAGAACACATGCATGTGCCGTAGGTCCTGAGTCAAAATCTACACATCTGCTTTTGAAGAGCACATCGTGCCCAGAGGGGGTTGATACAGTATAGATCACAGCTCTGCCTGCCTCCCCTTTTATCATCACCCTGTGTGTGTGCATGTGTGTGTGTGTCTACAGTCAATGCAAACGAGTGAGCAAATGTAAGCCCCACGCCTGCCTGTGTGATTTCTCTTCAAAACAATACAGCTGCGTTTGCATTTGTATATGCCGATTGTGTTGCCTGCGCATTACGTCAATGCCCGGACTGTTATATCTGTTCAGTGTCTATTCAGTAACATAATGGATTATCTCCATACGACCGAAACACTCGCCTCGGCTGTCTGTCTATAGGAAACACGCAAGTTACATTATTCAGTGTTATTCATGTACTGGTTTGGGAACAGCACTTTAAGTTCAGTAAATGCAAGCATGCATGTTTAAGCGCTCCATGTGTGAGTAAAAGGGAGGGGAGGACGAATGGTCGAGAAGTGGTGACAGGGACAAGAGATAAAAACTGTGGTTTGAAAAAAGAAAAAAGAAAGTATATCAAGACACAGCAAAGTGGAAAAAGTCAAGGTGGCACACCGTGTTTGGTGTTAACTTCCTGAATACTTCCTCAAAACTTGCCAAAATCTTATAGTTGGGGCACATATGAATACCTGTGATGTCCTAGAATGTCTGTGTGTCTTTGCGTTTGTTCCTCCACCATAGGCTACATAAGATTCTCTGAATCTGCACTATAAAGAGCGCCATATGCTCCCATACAGTATAACCATATTGATGTAAAACTGTTAAAGAGGTCACATTATGCTAATTTTCAGGGGTCCTCGTAGAACAGGTTTACATACTTCAAAAAAACACTATTTTTCTCATATGGTGCATTGGTGCAGCATCTCTTTTTCACACTGTGTCTTGAATGCTCCGTTTTAGCTACAGAGTGAGACATCTTGCATCTGTTCAAGCTTTGGCAAGAGTTGCACATTACTTGACAGGCAAGATGTAGCCAAATCAAAGGTAGAGTAGGGCGGGCCATGCCGAGCAAGGTAGTGTGATCTAAAATAACGCCATTACAACAACAGCGTAGTGTATATATTTTATGATAAATATATAAAAATACATATTTACATGACGCCTGTTACATAGTGACGCACATAATAGAGGCAAAAGCTCGACTCCAAACCAGACATGTAGGGTCGAGCCTTGGATGTGAATGGAACAACATTTGTGATACACGAGTCATTAACAAATTACACCTTTCAAATATCAACATGTCTTTGAAGAGAAAACTCTACCTCACTGCGAAAAGTTAGTCACTTTTTACATCAATCTTTGAGGCAAGCAGGATAAATACAGTATGTTTCTTTATAATTTGGGTGAAACAGCCCTTTAGTGTATCAGGCAGGTATTTATTTTTAATTACTGAAAGCACAATGAGCTCAAAAATGTAATCTGACAGTCAGTTCTGCTCAATTCTTCTGTGAAGAAAATACATTCTGTGTGTCTCAGCGATCCTCTAAACAAATCTGGCAGGTTTATACTCACTACTGTAAAACTAACAAAGCATCTAGTTTACAGCTGCCAGGAGCTAATGATCGCAAATAACTGCAGACTGCAGTCTCAGAACTTCAGTCAAGTAGCTGCTGTACTGTATTCTCCCTTAGTTCATTCACAGGCTACCTCTCTAATAACCAAGAGACTGACAGACACATATGAGGCCGTGCTGGTGCTGATCTCTTGGTCCACGGCACCTGTCAGTAAACCTTACACCCACCCTTGGGTGCCACAGTCTGTGTGATCAAAGTAAATTAACACGTAATCAGATACGGACGCAAGCGGGAAAGCATGCGCGCAGACTCTTCCCCGTAAGGCCGGTTTGTTCTCGCCCGTCGCTCGACAGCGCGGTTTGAAGTGTTGCAGGTGGTGCGAGAGTGAGAGGTGAACACACACACACACACACACACACACACACAGACACAGATCTGCGTCATGAGTTGAGACTCTGATCCCTCAACTCCAGCCAGAGTGTCCCTGACCGAAATGACACCGTCTACTAAAAGTAAAACTCATTAAATCATATGACATTTTTATCCATCTCTCTGTTCATCTGTGTGAGTGTGTATGTCGTGTGTGTGTGTGTGTGTGTGTGTGTGTTTACACTGCCGATGTGGATCTCTGTGCCTTTGCGTGTCTCCATGTCTTGTTCAGGATCCAGCCAGGAGGCTTTCATGCTGTCTGTGCTTTCCCTCAGCTGTGCGTCTGCCCGTATGTGTGTGTGTGTGTGTGTGTGTGTGTGTGTCCTGTATCCCTAAACTTGCATGTCGCACACGTCCCCACACAGCTCTGCACACAAACCATGCGGCAAATTGATTACATATAAAATGCTAATGCTGCCTTTACTGTCCTCAGCATGTTAATATTGCGGTTTAACTATAGGCATTGATTAAAGGGGCAGTGTGCTGTTTCTTGGGTGGGTGGGGGGGGTTGACATTGAGGAAAGCAAGGTTGGGTCGGTGGCGAGGGGTGGGTGTGTGCAAGATGCTGACTCGACGCTCGCCGGTCGTTTGTTACCTGGGCCTCTCAAGACGGTGAGCCCCGGCGGAGTGGAAATGATCTGATTCAGAATAAGATGTCGAGAGATAACCAGTTTGCATGCGTGCATACATGCTCTGCTGTCAGTGTGTGTGTGTGTGTGTGTGTGCGATCAGCTGGAGGTCATTTGAAGAGCGACGGCACCCTCTCCGACCCTCGCGGCCCTGCTCCCGTTACACTTTGGTGTTCTCAGCGCCGCGGCGTGCCAAGAATGCGCCCGAGCAGCTCGCCACCTCATTCCTACCAGGGCACCGCAGCCTTCGTAATCCAAACAACAACAACAACCTGACACTCTCACACACACACACACACAGCTCACACACACGAGCAAACTTTTACCCCACACTGAAGTGCGACAGGGACACACACACACACACACACAGCACAGTGCACCAGAAATATTCTATTTTGTCTGATAATGATGATTGATGCCCGTCCCAAAAAAAAAACGCTCCGCAGCAAAGCAAATGGTGGTCGGCTCCATAAATCAATTGGTTGGGAGGGGCGGCACTGAGAGCCCACATTGATCATCTCACAGGCCAAATGTTAGCATCTCCGAATCATTTATTCCGGGCACCATTTCATACGACAACATCTGCCGCACTGGCAGAGACGGAGGGCGGAACCTGTTACGGAACAACAGAGGCCGTCGGGGCTGCCGGCGGCGGCGCACGGCGTAAAGCACGTGGCGATGTTTCGCCCTCTCTCTCTCTCTCTCTCTCTCTCTCTCTGGTGATTGATGGGGGACGGTCAGGTCGTCTGTGGCTAATGAGCAAAAGATGTGAGTCTGCACAATTTCAAATATTAAAGTAGTCCCGGCGCTCCATGTGACTGATGATTACCGTAGGGGGAATTTGCTAAAGTTGTCTCCATTTCGTCCAAGGAAAGCCTTCTCAAAGGAGTTATGTGATCGGATCTACAGCGAGCCTGCCGCTTGATTTCTTGCGACCGGGGTCAGAGAGGGAGCAGAGGAGGGGGCGTGACACGTTTAAACGCGCCACGTCTTCATGGACCTCCGCTGCGAGAAACACTTTCAAAGTCCTTTCGTGAGCATCCTCTCGGAAACAACGACGTAATGAAGCAATTTTAAATGCCCACTGGCTTCTTCTAGCAGGTTAATTTACTGTGCTTTGCTGTACAGCTGTTCCTTTTCTGCATCTTCGCTGTTTTCGGAGCAGGCGGCACATTTTAACTCTTTGAACACCTGGCTGTTTTCTGCTTGGTTTTCACTCCTTTTATCTGCAGGCTTACGGCACTGTTACTACATTATTCCTTAGCTTGCACTTGGTGTGTGTAGTACTACACGAGTGTCAGTGTTCCGAGGATGTGAAGCGAGTTCTTAAGTCAATTGTTCCTTTCTTTACTTATTTGTATTTTTGGATGATTATGCTTTTCATCGTGCTTTGAGGGACGTCAAACGGGAGCTGCTGTCGAGTCAGTTTGGGCCGTTTCAGCCCTCGTCATCGCCCTTTAGTCTGAACAAAAGACACATTTGGGCAGAAATCCGCGCCCTGCAGTCTTTCCGTCTTAAGCTGTGCAGACGCTGTTAGTTTCTATAAATCGCAGTGCAAGTTTTGATTGGCTGTTTTGTCTCACAGTCGCAAATGCGTGACGTCAATGCTGACACGACGCAGGTCAATCAAGCGCTCTCAGTGTGGGCGCTCGTGCTGAATGTAAAGTAAGAACCCCCCATCTGTTTTGTCCATTGACAACAATAAGACTGCTGCGTCCTGAAGAATGTCAAAGGCAGCATTACTGCGAAGCTACTATATATGGAAAGCCCCGACGGAAACGAGAAGAATGCGGAGCCATGTATGGAGAGGAAGATGCAGACATTGTGGTTTATCTGCTGCAGAGTTCAGTTTCATTTCCATCTGCAGTCTCGTAACGTCTCGAACACTACGTCTTTTTAACAGGACAGCAGCCGTGTGCACGAACAGGTCGAACCAAACTGCTACAAGATGGCCGACATGCGGGACGTCCATTCGATCATCTGACAGCCACACCATTGATCATCCAGGCAATTAATCAGGCGCCCCGCTCAAACTCAACATCAAGCGACGATCAATCAGTTTGGCCTGAATTAGTCAGGAGCGACCAAATTGAGGTTTAAATAAAGTTTAATATGAGCTCAAGCTGCAGCTGCCATTAGTGTATTAATAACACAGCGGTTTATGAAGGTGTTTTCCGTTTCGTACCCTTTCAGCCCCAGCGGAACCCTGGCATCCAGCCGACTGTTCGTGTAGGGCGTTCACACAAACTGATCGGTCTATCTCACTGCTAGAAAAGCAAGTTACCATGCTTCTTTACAAACCCTCCTGGTCAGTGGCATACTCAGGGTGTTTGAAGGGTGGGGCAAACACAATATAAAAGGGCACCAGATGTTTACGGCGCCAGTGCGCATTATGTTTTATCTACCATAGGGGCACCCAAGAGGGCACCCAAGAGGGCACCAGGGGGACGATCGCTTTTCATTTCCATTTAGGGCATTTAGCAGACACTTTTGTCCAAAGTAATTTACAGTAATTCATACATACATTCATACACCGATGGTGGTGGCTGCCATGTAGAGAGCTGACCTGCACATCAGGAGCGGCTCTTGGGTTTAGTATCTTGCCCAAGGACACTGCGAAATGCAGACCAGGGGAATCAAACCAGCAACCTTCTGATAACAAGACGCTGGTTCTGCCCCTGAGCAACAGCCGTCTCTGCTGATTTTCATGATGCTTTTGTAAACAACGCTGACTTTATTGACCGTTGTGATGTCATAAAAAAACAGCGACATGGTTTATTTTGAGTAAATCTTGAAATCATCAATCAATATAATCCAGTATTAATCTTGAAAACAACTACCCTATTCAAATCAAATAAATATCAAATTTCAAAACTGTCCTCTTTTAGTTTTTGGTTCCCATGGTTTTGGTTTCTGTTCTGTTTTGTTACTAATGACTTTGAGAGGCTGTCAAATTAAAGTAGCATAAAAAATGAATTTTTGGCCCTGGACTAAAAATCATAATAAACAATTTCCAATTCAAATTTCAGCTAATTATACTTTACTTGAGTGTCTTCTTCTAATGGCACTTTCTGCTTCCATTCCACTATGATTCCAAGGCAGATATTGTTCTTGATAAAATATAAAGTTTTGTCAGAAATTAAACTCGTCAAAAGTTCGACCAGTTAGTGTTTACGCCACTTGCACAGGGGCTTTGGACCGGGACATTCTGTTAATAATTTTAGGTAATTTCGGCACATTTTCAACTAAGATTCCTGCATAATGCCCCTTTAAGTACATTTCATGAATATAACTACATACTTTAAGGAGACCTGTTATGCTTTTTTCGCTGTTCTGCTTTCCTTCAATGTGTTATATGGGTTCTTTTCCGCCCCAACAGAAGTCCCTGTCTCCCACAGGAATTTCTTTATTACATTGTTGGCATTCTGTGGACAGCAAAGGAAGAATTTCATTATACAGAGAAACATGTTTCTTTACTGTGCATATGACAATAAACACTTTGAACCTTTGAATCTTGGATCTTGAAACACTGCTCCTGAAACGGTTCGTCAGTAGTCCCACCTTTAATTCGGTGACATCACAGCACATCACCATGTCGCACCTTTGCATAATTTATACCTGCTGCTCCGTTGTTGTTAGCGGTGCTGGGTCAGGCGTGTGTGAGCTGACCAATCAGAGGAGACTGGGTATTGGCTAAGGGGGCGCCTTAAAGAGACAGGAGCTAAAACAGAGCGTTTCAGACAGAGAGGGAATACGGTATGACAAACCTGTTTTCTGAGCATTAAAGCATGTAAACCTACTCTTGCAGTAATCCAAAATACAATTATGAACCTCAAAATGAGCATAACATGTCTCCTTTGAGGAACATTTTCCATTCAGATCAAGAACCTGAATACTGTCTGCATCACTGTGAGAGCCACACAGGCATCCATAGAATCACGCTCCAAGAATACACACCAAGAAGGACGGGGAACAATAGTAAACAAACTCCAAAAAAACGAGCGATCACAGTCACATAAGACGTGCATCGCGCTCCTGCCTGATCCGGCGACAATGGAACCAGGGTTACGTAACATGGCAGCACAATACCTCCAGTATCTCTGCTATTGTAGCACCCAGTGACTAACTGACTGGCCCAAAGACAAGATGATTAGACGCCGCGGGGGAAATACGGCGAGCGTAGAGAGACAGGCAGACACCGAGGGAGGGAGAGAGAGAGACAGTTAAAAGAAAAAGCCAGATGTCCTTGAGAAGATAAGTGAGTGGTGTGGAGGGGGGGGTGAGATAGAGAGAGAGGATATAGGATGGATTGAGAGGATAGAGGAGAAAGGGAGAGCTGATAAAGAAGAGAATTAAACAGAAAGAGAGAGCGAGAGAGAGAGAAATATAGTCCTCCCCTGGTGTAGCCCCGTCCGGAGTGTCCGGCCTACGAGGCAGTAAATCGGCCCGGTCAATGTGTGCTCTCCAAACGCTGCCGCACATTATTGATAAATCAGTGTGTGTTAATGAGAGGAGCTGGTGTGGCCTGATGAATCACGGCACAACAATGAGCCTCACACACACACACACACACACACACACACACACACGGACCAACGCAGAGTCTGGTCGAGGTGCTTGCACCGACTGCTGTCACACCACCATTTGTCGTTTGTCTCCCCACATGAACGCTGGGTCTTCTCCCTCTCCCGCACCACACACACACACACACACACACACACATACACGTCAACAGGGCCAACAGTGCACTAAATGTTTTCGACCTCTAAGAGGGGACCTCTGTTTGTGGTCATTTTGAAGACATAAAAATAGAATAGAAAAGCTTCTTTTAAGGTCTTTTGCCATAATATTACTTCAAATGTGTTCATTTAAACACGAACGCTGGGTCTTCTCCTTCTCCCAAACACACACACACACACACACACACACACACACACAAGGACCAATTTGCAGTCGCTGGGTGAACGCTCGGCCCCCGCGCTGCAGTCACAACTAGCGAGTGTTTTTCTATCCTGTTAAACAGGAGAGAGGAGGGCTTCCACCGCCGCTTCCGGCAGGCAGTCGGAGGACAACACGAGCTATTTTGGTTTGGCTTTGATATCCAATAGGCGGCTTAACATCCTCATTAGATCGTATCGGCCCCGCGCACACACAAACACACACACGCACGCAAGAGCCATGGCGAAATTATCTCTCCTCCACACTCCCTACGTATCACAAAATCTCATCATTTGTTTGTTCGAGTGAGCGTGTGTGCTGATTTATTAGTTTGTGCGAATGTGTTTTTTTTTTTTTTATCTATGCAAGAGTGTGTGTTCATAATTACAGATACGTACTTGTGTATATCTGCGCTTGAAAGAGCGTGTGTCTAGCTGGCTTCCGAGTGTGTGTTTGTGTGTTTGTGCAGGGCGAGCTGACCTTGTTATAAGCTGAGTGGGCTGTAGTGCCGGGGCGTCATTAGTATGGGTTAGGTGAGGGTTAGAGGGTGTGTGTGTGTGGGTGTGTGTGTGCAGAGGTGAGGGGGTGACAGAGTGGGCAGGGATGCGGGTTGACAGTGTGAGAGAGGAGGTAAGGGGGGGTCAGGCCGGGACACGCAAACACACGTCACCACCCCGGCCCGCAGCATCCTTCACTTTTTTACGCAGGTATGGTAGCTAATGTTTGAGGACACACACACACACGCGCACACGCTGTACACACACTCGTTCTTAGCGCGCCTCCTCTCCTACAATAGCCTCAAGTGGCCTTCAACAGACACAATTCAGTGGCGCGCAAGCAGACAGTGTTAGATACATGATAACATCTACACACACACACACAGGAACACTTGAGTTATTGAGGTGCCATTAGTTCATCTGTGCGCAGTGTCACAACTTACTGGACTGCAAATAAGGTGGCCGCATTTTTAGAACTGGGGCATGGGAGCTTAGTCTCAAGGTCTGAACTCTTATTAAGGTGAAAGAAAAAAAAGTGTGATTGCTTTTGCTTTCTGTTGCGCGCCAGGGTTTCACAGGGAGGAAAACGTGTGGGGAATTTTCGCAAGTCCTGAAATGACAGAACCAAACGAATGCCTTCGACCAAAAATGTTCAAGGAGATGAGACAAGATTAAGTGATGCATTGGGGATTTCAATGCCGTTTCCAACCTATGATGTTGTTTAGGTCTTTTTAGCACGGGCGTTGACGCTTAACAATGACCCCAACTGGAAGTCGCTTTTACTATTCTTTATTCTTTGGATCTGAAAGAGCAGAGCTATAAAAACTCAAAGCCTTTTGAAAAGGCCGTGAAGCCAGCAATGGCACCGGCAAACACATCAGCCAGTCATGTGGTCGCACGATACGAGCGCACAGTTGAGATCATCACGGCGGATTCAACCGATTTGGCCTGGCTGCAGTAATAAGAGGAGAATATGGGACTAATGCACTGGATTACCGAGAAAGGTGAGTTTTTTGCTCAACTGCTCTGGTGGGATGAGCTGACAAAGTCACGCCACGACACTCTGTATTGAGCCGTAAAATAAGTTGGAATTGTGCATGAGTAGTAGAAGTATATCCTGTGGGGGGAAAAGCATTTTAAAACCTTGTTTTTGGGCAAAATCATCAAACTTTTAAAACTTTTTTTTGTGTCAGATCTGATGGGATACCATTTAAAGTGAAGTTCTGGCTCTCTCCCCATACAATTACATAGGGGACTGATCTTGTTAGCCTGAAATAATTTCCCAGTTGCATTTCCAAGATGGCTGCTGAGTAGCGAGATTTACCCGAATGGAATCTTTTTTCTCGAAATGCACAACTTAATTTGAAACAGATCCAGTCTTTCTAACCAGGTTTGCAGATGAAACCACACTAAGCAAACGGTTACCAGTGAAATCCCACTGTATTCAGTCGAAACAGGTAGACGCTCCCACTGATATTTAAAACCTGCAAGAGTCCCGCTAAGCAAGGCAAGAGGAACCTGGTGTTGGCACCATGGTTGCATAATCAGCTGGCATACCTGGTATGTAAAATAAGTTGTTTCCTGATATCTTTACCTGCTCCTGATTGGGATTTCAAAGTAAAACCAAATGCTTAAAAATAACTTGTTTCAGGATTCCTGTACTTTTTCACTTGGAGCACCAAAACCAAAACTTAATGTTTGTGCCACGGGCCAAAAGCAAACACACTGTGCATTATTTAATTTTGGTGCATTATGGCACACTTTCAGATTATGTGATTATTATGAAAAATGATTAATAATTAAGGATCCTACATATTTTATAATAAATTTGTAATAAACATGTTTTTTCACTGGAAAAGTCTTGTGGGCCAAATGAAACCTTCAGGCCAACGGTGCTGTATTTCAACGTTAAATTATTGTTTGATATTAAAAGTGAACAAAGCACAACAGAAAAAAAAACACTGAAAGACAGGTCATATTACAACTGACACCTGTTAAACCACTGACCCAGAAAGTTGCCTGCTGGTCTTCTGGTGAAACTTTCCATGATAATTGGAGTAACCTGCAACCTGAGAGTGATCTTACTGCTTTGGTGCTGCTGGGTGTTTCTACTGGGAACTGACTTTGGAGAGACTCCACATGTTGTCATAGATGTCATTTGACATTTAACCGACATCCAAACGTAATAATGATCCCTAATGCCTTCATTTACAATACTGACATGCTGTCACTGCAAGGTGTCACACTTCAAATGTGGTGTTGGTCATTTAAAATCCTGTTCAAGTACTGATGCTGGAATCTGTCACACTGTTATCAGTTGTCTGTTGAAGAATCTTTATTTATAATCCTCAGGTAGCTCCTAGAATCTCATCGTCGCTGTTTTTTTATTTTCAACCGTTTACGCATGAGAAATGTGAAACAGGAATCTGTGTTTGACAAAAGTCAACAGAAGCCAAGAGAAGGCAACCATAGCTAAAGGGAGCCGACGCTACAATGGGAGCCATCAGAAAACAATGA
This sequence comes from Lagodon rhomboides, assembly GCA_039737535.1. Lineage (NCBI taxonomy): Eukaryota > Metazoa > Chordata > Actinopteri > Spariformes > Sparidae > Lagodon > Lagodon rhomboides. The sequence goes on from CM077806.1 coordinate 10,915,306, forward strand.
GAACCAACCCAAAACATGAGACAATGCAAGAGACCATAAGCCCCCGGATGCAGAATAAGCCAATAGCGGCCAGATGATGCCAGTAAAAACAATGGAAGCCAGTTGGAGGCAATGTGAACGCAAGCTGTAAGCAGGCTGCTCTGAAGTCCTGCCAGGAGGAGGACGAGGAGGAGGAGGTGGAGGCCACGGCTCAAGAATATTCTAGTCGTTTATTTCTGGCCAGGGGTCAACTGTGGCCTCGGGCTGAAGCTCGGTAAAGGAGGGAGGAACTCACACACGAGGAGAATACATACTCACGCACGCCGGCTAGCACACACACACATTCGTGGTTAGGGTTCAGCGGTGTCCTCCAACAAACACACACACGCACACATGTGGAGACTCCTTGAGAGAATGATGAAGACGCACACTGCCACACACAGGCACTTAACGCAGACCCCTGTAAATCACAGCCTGAAAAACGGTGAGGCTGGTGACGCGTCTCTAACCACAGTCTCCACACCTCGTCCCGCGATTACCATAATAAATCCATAGAGTGTGAGACGCCATTAGGGTGGAAACGGTTTCAAACAATGGGCACGACGCACGCGTGGCCTCTTCCCGAAGAGCTGGCGCCGCCACGACCCGTCCGACATATTTTACAGCCGTAATTACAATGTAGAGAGCGGGCCGGCGCTATGGCAGATGCTGCTCTCAACGTTAGATGTTCCACACGTAATTATCATGATGAACTCGGCACACCGAGGTAATAAATATCACGGCGCGCACACGCGCAAACACACTTGCATGGGGTGGGGAAGGACATGCGTGTGCTGTACATGGATGTGCAGGAAGGTGTGTGTGGGGAGAGGGAAGGACACACACATGCAGACTGGTGAGGCGAGGACAAGCTCACACACATGACGGTACACACACTTACTGGGACCCAGGATCTATGTGACATGTACTACTGAGTTTAAAGGGACACTACGTAGTTTTGGAGCAGAAATTCAAACTCAGAATTTTAATATTTACATTATTAATGAGGTAATAATACATACTCAGAAATACTCAGAGGAAAATAAGGTCCTCAGAACACTGTTTGGAGCTAGAGAGGTGGCCGGGTCCGCCAAATATGAAAAACGTAAAACAGTATGGAATCGTGTTGTCCTTTAAGGTCAGTTTATTTGTTCTGTTTGTTCAGTCAAGAAACTGAGGAGAATTTGTTTATTTAGGTTCTTCAAACAGTCTGTAAATGAGGATCTTTCTCTTCCGAATTTCACTAGAACTTTTAACTCAAAAACTAAAAGGTAGAGAAAAGCCTTCATGACTTCCAAATCAGCAACAGAAATTGAATGAAAATACACAAACGGTGATAAAAATTAATTCAAAAGAAGTTAAAAAAAAGCCAAAATTTACTTTGTCTTTATGAAATGCTTATGCTATTCCAAAAAGAAAACAAAACAGGACAATTATTTATTGTGGTAATCACCGACTGAATGGAGGGCAAATGATGTAAGTGCAGCACTAATATCGCTAATGTAAAAACAAACCTTGGCACCAAAATGGTCTGCCCTAAAAATGTATATTTCGTAGACTAACCCTAACCCCGACCCTAACACCTCCACTGGTGTGTGAGAGTGTGTGTTTTTACTGCTCAGCCCTGACTCCCTCATCTAAATTTAGAAGCCCATTTACAAACAGATCCAAAACGGCTTCAGCACGACCGCATGACCTCCGAGGAGCCATATTATTGTAAGGTGCCGTCATTATAGCCGTCATTAGGACACTATTCTCGAAACTCTATTTATCTTTGGCTCGTAACGTCGAAAACCATCACCATACGCAGCACAGACACACTCATCACGCAGATCAGCTGTCCCCGTCTCATTTAGCTTCAATGAATAATTTCGCAATTACATTTAACATGCAAACACACAAGACAAATTAGACCGCACTGTGTGTTCACTTGCCTTGAGGGAAGCGCAGGGAGAGTAATGGCCCCCAGAATTGCAAATGAGGCGCCTCTTGACATTTTTATATCATAGTAAATCACCGTATGTATGAGCCAACTTCCTTGTGTGCTCGCAGATTACCAGCATGTGTCTGGATGTGTTGACATGCGCCTCAACAAAGTCATCACTACAGTCACAACACAGGCTAGGACATGCCCCTGGTCAGTGGTACAAATCTGAGGGTATTAAGCTGGAATTTGCTCTTTCCATTTCCTGTACGACCATAAATGCAGGACATGCTGTTTACAGCTACCAGGAAGATGGGCTGGGATGTTTCCCAGATTCAGATTAAGTCCTGAACTGAAAATTACAGGCTGGGGATGTTCTCTATTGAGGCTTTACAGTTGAGGATTAATCTGTAGTCTGGCAAGTCAGCCATCAAAATCCAGTTATCCAGAACAGGCAGTAAATGGAGCAAAGAAGAAGGGAAGATGAAGACGGTGTAGGAAGGAAGAAAGAAACGAGAGATTTTAATAGGAAGGCCCTGGGGGGACTCACCTGGTCTTTTTTCCATTTTTCTCCCTCGACTGCCACATAGTCGAACCTTCGATATTAATATGAGGATTTGCTTCTGGCACAGCGACTTGTTGCTCTTTGGGCAAGGCTTGCGCTTGCTGGCGATCTGCCGGTTTGCCTGGGGGTCCTTGACCTCCCTGCGCTGGCGAATTAGGGAGCTGGCGAGAGCGGCCATCTTCCCAGCGCTGACCCTGCCGCCCCCTCACCAGCCTCTGGCGGCTCGGTGGCGCCCAGGTGTCGGGGGGTACCGTGGGCCACCCCCCTGCCCACTCACCCAGGGCGACGGAGCACCGCTGAGGGAGGGGTGCAGACCGGAGGAGGGGGCTTCCGAGGATGGACCAAAGCAACGAGGAGCAGGGCAGAAAAAGAGGGAGAGGAAGGGAAGACGAGGAGGAGGTGGAGGAAATGAGGGTGGATCCCTGAAAGGCCCACCCCTGACGAACTGACAACTGGCTCCCGTTGGGGTTTGGATTGATGATGGATACCCTTAAATGTCCTTCTGGTTGTTTGTGTTCTGGTCGGGAGTGACGTTCAAGTGAAGCCTTGATACGTCACTGTTCCTCTGTTGGGACAAGTCATGTTGCTATCCAAAAACCAATGCACTGTAGCCGATGTCTCCCCAATGCCACTGTCCCAGTCCGGTTGTACCCTTACCTCCCAATGCCTCTGTCCCAGTCCGGTTGTACCCTTACCTCCCAATTCCTCTGTCCCAGTCCGAGTGTACCCTTATGCCCTTCCCGGCAGTCCAGTGAAGTTTGACTCAATCCTGTCCGAAAATGTTCAGCATCACAACCCTCCGTTGCATGATGAGACCGGACCCAAACAAAAATCCCATCAAGTCCTCTCAACCTGCACAGTCCCGCTGATCAGAAGCCGGAATCGATTCAGTGGGTTGAAAAAGAATTCTGAATATCAACTCTCCAAAAAAACAGAAGTGACACTGCTGGGACACACTGCAGTTCCTTTCAGTCCTGTCCCTCACCTGTGAAATTTCTCTATCCGAAACAGCGACAGAGAAGTCGAAGAAGAAGTGGGGACCGTCCGACCTGAGGTATCAGCTCCGCAAGCTGGGGAGAGGATGAAGGGATGTGGACGGTCGATGCCGGACGGAGTGCGGCTTGTTCCCTCGCTGTCTTTCAAGCTCTCCTGGCATCACCCTTGCGTTCGCCCGCACCCTGAGAGAAGAAGGGGAAAAGACAGGGGCTTGATACATCCAGCATTTCCCAGAGATAGAGGTGACATTCATGAACGAGAGCGCGGGGATAGAGAGACGGACGGGGACACAAAGAATGAGGAGAGAGAGGGAGGGAGGGAGTGCAGTGAGTCTATCTATCCCCTCTATCGGATCGGGCTCTCCAACTCTCTCGGCAGCGCACTACACCACAGCAGAGCGCAGCGCTGTGTCCTTCAGCCACGCACGCCGCCTCACAGCTGGGAGAACGAGGGATGAATGAATGGAGGGAGACAGTGAGGGAGGGAGGGAGAGGAGATGAGGTGAAGGGGAATAGGGGAGGGGGTGGGGGTGGGGGTGCTGGCAGGTAGTCGTGCCTTACGGTAGATGCTGTACCGCCGCCGCTCATGCGAGAGTCTCCACTGGTGGGTGACAGTAGTCCGGTCTGGTTCTGTTGAGTCCAGCTGCACAGTGTGTGTCCATGTGTGTGTTGTGTGAGAGAGAGACAGAGGAAAAGTCTCCGAAGAAGGCACCTCTCAGCCTCAGCGCACACGTGTGAGGGAGTGTGTGTGTGTATGTGTGTGTGAAGGAGCGGCACAGTGTGAAGGTGTACGGGTGTGAGGGTGTGTGACAGAGACAGCATGTGCGTACGTGAATGTGTGTGTGTGTGTGTGTTCGCTCTCTCGCTTGTCCCTGTTCACAGTGCATTACCGAGAGAGCGCTGGCAGCGTGCTTCACATGCTCTCTCTGTCTCTCCCTCCCTCTCTCTCTCTCTCTCTCTCACACACACACACACTCCCTCGCTCTCCCACTCTCTCCTTTTTTTCTCTCTCTCTCAAATCTATTTCCCTAAACCCTCCCCTTTGCTCTTCACTCTCCCTCCCTTTTCTCCTCCCCCTCTGTCACTCTGATCCCTCCTTCGCTGTCTGCGATTCAAAGTCCCTTCCTCCCCTGTCTCCCCTATTCTCCTCATCGCTCCTCGGGGTACCGTAACCAGGCCAGGCTGGGCCAGGCCGGGCTGGGTCAGGGCTGGGGTGCCCCCGCCGGCCCACTTTCACCCTCCCACTCTTCCGCCCCCATGCCACCATCTCTGATGTGATGTTGGCTTAAAGAGACAAACTAAGCGAGGTTGTCAGTGCTGTGCTCTCAGCGATGACAAGGACGTATGGATGCCGGGACACAGCCTGAGTCAGTCAGGACCTTGCGTCACTGCCGTCACAATCCATCCATACAATTTTAAAGGCATCCGTCAGTCACACAAACGCAGTCTATCGCATACACAATACACAATCAAGTCACATACAGAACAAGAAACTAGGAGAAAACTGACAACACATTTGGCAGATTATCTGAACCAAGTTATTTGAAGGTTGAACCAAATGCTTTTACACCCAAAGTCCAGAATATAGAACCAAGAAGCTGTGATGGACGGTTGGGGCAGCAATTTTATGATTCATTCTTGATTTTTGTATTAACCTGGAGGCATGTTTGAAGTCCACTAAGATTACATTTTTTAAATGTATTTAATTAAATGCATATTCAATGTTTTTGGTTTCATGAAGACACACCCTAATTTTGCATTCATTTGTCGGAATACTGTTTGTTCTCTGCAACACAGGTTGGCTTCCCTGTCCAAGTCTACTTCGTATCTAACTTAGAAAATATGAACACACCACACCTTGTTGTCACACTAGCTCGTAGCCGCCCAACAAAGTCGCATCTTGCTAACATCAGTTTGCAGGCAGGATGGCTAATTAGCTGATCAGGTGCAGCACGTTAAACAGAATATCACGTCAGCCCGATTAGGTGCTGGTGATGTCCTTCATACCTCTGACAACACTCTGTCTGTCCTGTGATTTGTAGTTTGAAGTTATGGTGAAAATGTGCTTCTTTTTTCCCTTGTTCCCCAGTTGATGTCAGTCAAACAGACACAGACACACCCTTAGCCGGCTGAGAGGAAATGAAGCATTTCTGATATTTCCCCAAAGACCTTTGTGTCTTCCTTTTTAGTATGGAATCAGCATACATTTAAAAACACATTGACATTAATAGGACGACAAAAAGACACAACTCAATGTGATTTAAAACCTGTCTGATCACATACTTACCAGCGTTTTTCATCCTCTTGGACCCATTTTTAGCAACACCCCTGCATTCGTCTCGCAACGCTAGTAGCACAGCTTTATGGATAGCATTGTCGATATGTCGTCTATTGTTCAGTCGACCAGTGCAAAACTTTGGTCCAGACAGATAAAGCTCAGTAACGGATCGCCATTCATGGTCCCAGGAGAATTACTCCTGCTTTGGTAATCCCCAGAAATTGTCCTCCAGCAACACAATGTCAAGTAAAAGAAGTAAGTAAAATATCTCAACAGCTACTGGTTGCGACTGAATTTAGTACGATGCTCAAGGTGCTGAGAGGATGTATTCTGATTTTGGCAACCCCTTAGTATTCCAACGAGCACAACCAGGTCTGAGTTATTGTGCTCCCAATTAAAAATCAGCATCTACTTGATGGATTAGCATGTGTTTTTTGTTATATTCAGGGCCCGTAGACAATGTAATCAACCGATTTTAGTGATCCCCTAGCCTTTCATAACTAATGACATTCCCATCAGCCTCAGCTGTATTGTAATTTGCATGGCTAAATAGCAAGAAGTTGCGTGCTAACAAGTGCTAACATTAGGTTGTTATGAAGGGAAACATTATATTATCTGACCACGTTTGCATGTTGACATTGGCATTTGCTCAGAGCACCATAGTACTTAAGTATATTGCCTCGCAGAGCAGCTAGCAAGACTGTAGACTCTACATATTACCGCCCAATTAAATTCAAAACCACCAACCACCAGTTAAATTTGTTTGTTGGTGACCTATTTCCAGAAAACTTAGATAAAAATGTGTCTCTGATCAGAATAGACGCCATTGACTTTTGGGGCGGATCTAGATAAAGGGACGGATCCAGGAATTTTTACTCACTTTCTTAATCATTGCAAGATAGGGAGTTTTTCAACAATTCTTATTAATTTCTCAGGGAATAATGCAGGGATCTAAATGAAAACAGTCAGGCGTATTTAGGTGGCTGGTATCTATGAGTGAGCAGAATTTGATGCTGATCCTCGATCTGGTGAGCTTAAAGCAGTTATGGGCAGTAAGATAAGTAAGATGTACCTTGAGTTAGAGTGTTCGTGAACTTTAATTTGTATAAATCTCGTTTCAAATCAGTAAAACAGCCAAAACCTCTTCAACAGAAAACACATTTTTCCTTGGAGCAAGATTCAATTACTGATGCCTGAAACTTTGCATTAGATGAACAGAGGAATGAATTATGCTTCCTGGAACGTGATCAATTGTAAATGTCAGGAAAAAAATGTGCTGGTACATGTTCCTGCACCACACACATCTTTCAAGATGGCAAAAAAGAATCAGTGAACTACAATCACTACACACACTTCCTTTAGTGGATGTTCGCTCGGTGTTGGTTCATGTAACACACTGTAATTGGGCTGCCATTTTGTCCAGGACTCTACAGCCCTCTCACGAAAAAATACGATTTCAATCTCAAGAGACCATCCTGGCTGAATTAAGGCCGAAATAAAAATAAATAAACCAGGTAAAACACTACAGGGGCTGGGGCCAGCAACTGCAAGAGGCAATACCAGCATCAAGACTGCAATTTAATCTGCTGAGAGCAGTGGTATTTCCACTGACTTCAGTTGACATCTCTATAACTTCACCGCTGGCCTCCATTCAAACTCTGGTCTGTGGGGGCAGATTTGTTAATGTCCAGGCTGAATAACACCGGTGATAAGCTGGCAGCATGGTTAAAATTTCATCAGCCTGTGGCCAAAGATCTAGTGATATGGCGTGAGTATAACAATGGATCACATCAATTACTTATCTCCATCTATCCATCATTGATCACTGGAGTAGCAGGTTACTAAAATATCTTCATTTTTCCCAATAATAAGTTCATAAGGAGCAATTACATTACTACAATAGCAATATAAGAGGGACATGAACTAACCAATGACCAATATTCTGCCAACTTTGATGATGGGATATTTTTTTAAGCTAAATGGTATTTAAACATTTTCAACAGCTAACATTAGGCTTTAAACAAACTACTTTGCCAACGCTTGATTGCAACCACCGCTAGATGTCCTGCTACACTATAATGTACACACCTTACTATATAAATTCATCTATATACAAGTTGGAAAGTTTGAGCTAAAATAGTTTGCAACTAAAGTCCACCTATAAAGACGGACTAGTGAGTAAAGTAGCTAGCCAAATAGCAAATAGCACTTCAGCCAAAGTATTGATTTCTTCTCAATTAATCAAATTTAAAAACCTAATTTTCTATGGAATTTCTTTGAGCCAATGAAATCCAATTAGCGTTGTCACTGAGAATTGTCTTCCCTGTTTGAAAAATAATCAGTGCAATTACAGATTGCTGACAAAAGGGACAAGAGAAAGGATAAGGAATTCTTTAAATGAACAAAAAACGGCTAGATTTAACGGTCCGTGTACCGTTTGATTTCCGCTTTGAAGTCGAAAAACAGAATAACGGGAGCGACTCATTAACTGATTGTAGGTGCTGCGCTCATGAATGGAAACTGGGAATTATGATTACAGTGCTATTTTTCATTTCAGATTTTGCCGTAGGTCTTTTTTTAATGACCCGGAAGGCACCGTGATCTCGAGGCTATGTCCGTTTGTGAGGTGATCTCAAAGTCCTCATCATGTCTTTGGATGAATGGGGATACAAGTCCTTTTCTGTTTTTTTGTTTTCTGATTTTGAAGCGAAATATGGGAAACGAGTCGTTTTCCGTTTCTTGTTTTTTGTCCAATGGAAATCAAAGTACACAGACTTTTAACACAATATTAGAACGAATAATGAAACGAAAACAAAACTGCATTTCATCCTGATTAGCAGGTTAAAATAAAAACATCTAAGGCTAAATAACTATTTACCATCATCTGGCGCACGGCTAGTTTAGAGTCATAGTCTTTTAACAACAGTAGACTTGACCGGTGAAGAATTAACCAAGGCCGGCTCCAGTGATAAACAGCCAACAGTGCTGTACAAAAAAAAAAAAAAAAAAACAGTAATTCCCTTCCTGTTTGTGATACAAGGTTTTGCATTAAACTGTGATGACAGCAGAGCAACAGCGCCTCAGCCCCCGGAGCAGTCGGCGTTCCCCTGAGAAAGCAAATGTGAAATGATAGCGGGATTCTGTGATTGTAGGCAGACCTGCTACTGGTCTCTCCCTCTCCGTTTCTGCTGGCCTAGCAGGGAGCGAGAAGAGAAAACCCTGCAGGATTTCCCCTACGCACACACACACACACTCACACACATACATACACTCAATCACCTTTCACTACCGTATTGCAGTTTCCTGAGCTGTTAAATAACGTAATTATCTCTCTCTCTCCCTGTCCTGTCCTCTTACTGCACCATGGCTATCTTTCCCAACTCCTCACTCAAGGGCATCCCTCACTCCTCTCTGCAAAACTATACCACCTAGTTCAGAAGTTACCCCACAGTCTCCAGCTCCAACCCCCGCCTCTTTAATCACACGCTGGGCCGGTGCTGAAGTAGACAGTCCACTAGACTGTGGGGAGGGGGGTAAGCCTGGCAGCTTAAAGGACACAGTTTCAATAAGCGAGCGGAGGATGGAAACTGGTATGGAGGCGAGATATGGTTTAGAGGGGGGCGTCGGGAAACAGACGCCGGTGGATTGCGATGAAGACATCACTCCGCGCAGGCGAGCCAAGACATGGTACAGAGAGTGCCAGCAGGGAGAACAGAGCCGCCAAGGAGACGGACGAGAACGCTGGCCAAGACACAGAGACAAGAAAGAGACACAATCAGACAAAAAGGGACAGCGAGGGCAGGAGGAGGAATGATCTGAAGCCAGTTCGTGTCCGTGCTTGTTTAACTTGCCTGCATGTGTGCCTAAACTGTATGTGTGTGTGTGTGCATCCGTGCCAATGCCATCCACGCGTGGCTGGACGAGAATCTGTTTCCTGAGCGAGTCAGTTTCCATCGGCAAATGCCTCCGAGGGCGAGGCCGTGATCTGGCCTCGCCGGCCACAGGGCAGCCACATCGTTGTTTTCCATCCTGCCCTCCCCTTCCTCCTCTTCAACCCTCCATCTATCCCTCCACCATCCACCCCCCCACCCAGACAGGATGGCCCAGTTCTGTCTGCATGTCCCTGAGTTCAGCTCAACTCACAGGGTTCTTTACTGGTGTAGTAGGAGGAGTTTCAACATTTAGACCAACTATAACAAACACACGCAAGACAGATTATGTATAATTTACCGTATATTTAACTTGACTCAACTGTATACAGAGAAACCGACTACACGAGTTTTCAATGTACACTTTGTTTATAACAGGGCAACCTAGTTAGTTTAATTGATTTTGTTCTACATGTGGGATTTTACCAATTAAAGATTATACATCTAACCAGCAACCTTGAGGCCACTTGACACTAATGGAGTAGAAGTCAAGTTTAAACTGAAGTCCAGGTCACAAAACATGAAAATTATCAAGGTGTTCTCAAATGATTGCCCTGGGTACAAAGTGAGCCGAGACCCAGAGAGTCCAAAATAAAGAAGAGCAATCCTAAGAACAGAATCTTACAACTAAGTACAGTGTCCAGTACACGTAAAATAGAGAACAGCTTTGAAAAACTTCTGTGACTCACCAGTGCAAGCATGTACCTACCTGATTTGGGTGTCACCAAGCCCCCAGGAAGAACTCCAGGCCAACTTTTGTAGTAGCCAAGCCGTGTAATTACAATGTCACGTGATGCACTGTGGCCCCAAAAAGACTTTTTCCCAAAAGGTTATGTCATGATGGCTGCCCATTTTATTCCCATTTAAGTTAGCCAGGCGCTAAACCGGAAGCTAGCCAGCTATGTTAGGAGAAGTCTCTAGTGCGAACGCTCTTGAGGACCCACAATGCGGAAGGTCCAGGTAATTTTACTCCTGAGAAGTGGAACTTTTTTGGCTTCATACGCCACTGAGCAGCTTTCATAGGAATGAGCGGGGCTGAACCTCCGAAGCTGTATCCAGATCCATGGGTGTCTTTGCTGTGACTTCTGCAATGACTGATGGTGCGTTCCATTTGACATTGGGAAGTCTGAATTTCTGAGTTCCCAGTCCACAATTTCAACTGGAATTTCCCCTGGCGTCAGATTTCAACATGGGAAAGTCGGACACACCTCACCAACCCCGACATCAAAATCCAAGATGTCCGTTCCATGTAGCAACAGCTGTGAAAGCCGTGGAATATACTGTTTATTAGCACGTTTGTCTTAATTGTGACCCATGAAATCAGTCTGACACACACTACTTTCCAACTCCAATTTGCAGACATGTTGCATTGGTGTTTCTATGCACAAAACACCATGTAATGCACTGTTATCAACTGGTTCTGCAATGCAACAGTGGCTAACATGACTGTTTTTCCGACTTGTTGAACTAGAGTGCAGTCATATTTGCTACAAAGTCATGATTCCGACTACTGCTGTAAATGGAATACACCGACAGTGGTCCATTTACATTTACATTTTAGGGCATTGAGCAGACACTTTTGTCCAAAGCAACTTACATTAATTCATACATACATTCTTACACTGATGGCGATAGCTGCCATGCAAGGTGCTGACCAGCACATCAGGAGCAGTTTGGGGTTCAGTATCTTGCCCAAGGACACTTCGACATGCAGACCAGTGGAATCGAACCAGAGACCTTCTGATAACAAGACACTGGCTCTACCCCAGAGGAGAGAGGCCATTTTGTAGCGTGAAAGTCAATATTCTCTATACAGTGCCTTTGGAACAACTTAATTTAACATTACATGTAGACATGGCACCAGTCTTCAGCTATTTTCAGCCTTACGAGTAGCCTACTTTGTCAACCAACCAAAAGCTGGGATGCTAATGTGCTGGCGTTGTCATGTTAGCATGGTTGTTGGCAAAAATGCTGATGTTAAGGTTGTGTGTTGGCAGGCTTATGTTAGCTTAACTTTCTCACAATCAGCATACAAATCGTAATAACTGTAAGATAGTCATCATTTTAAGAATGCTTACCTTTCATTTATACTTGATATTAAGGATATAACTTTCCAAGCTGATTGGATACAGTAAGGTTATAGCACAGACAGGAAATAAGTATGCAATTTTGTACGCAAGTGTTTTACAGGAGGACAGAGTATTTAATTTGCTGTGGAACACAAGTTTCAGGTCTAACCAGCATTGCCATTTCTAATTCTGCTTTGTCTCTATGTTTGCCCACTTTAACATCCTCTTCACCGGCCGTCCGTCTCTGCCTCTGTTTTGTTATAGCTCAATGACTTGGAATGACCTTTAGCACGGACAGTGTGCCAAAGCATGTGAGACAATGTGCACTTTCCCACACAAATAACTACCGACAATAATTCAATATCCATCCATCTGCATCTTTCTCTGCGTCTTCATCTTCCTCCTCTCCACATGTAACCCATCCTAATCTCCCCCCTCCCCTTCATGTTACTCATCTCATCACCCCCCCACCCCTTCCCGCTGTCTCTCCTCATGTAACCCTCTTTTATTTCTCCCTCTCTGACACTGTAGAGGTGACTGGTCCTGTTTTGCCTCTCAGTCTAATCTCGGGCTCATTATGTAAAGGCGTGTTGGCTCATTTGTTATTTCTGGCTCCAATAACCCTGATTAAGGCTGTTCTTTTTCTCCCCTCTTTTCTCTCAGCCGCCTCCTTTCAAGCCGTTATCAGGCGACATTAACGATAGCAGCACTTCTGAGCGGGGTTCCTCCCCTCTATCCTGAAACATGCCATATACGTTTTGATTGTAAAGTAAGTGGCTCAGACATTACCCGAGCAGCGATTATACTGATTTGTAAGCTATCTTTTTTGGCGAAGCGGCTGCATTTAAAGTATTTTGTCACTGTATCTATTTAACTGTTGAGGAGTGAACACCAGACTTGAATTGGTTTTTTGTTCTGTTTTCCCTGAAACAGATGCAAAAGTATTTATTTATTTTTGTTTTAGCCTGCGTGACTAACCATACAGAGAGTACAGTTCGCTGTGGGCAGCTCACTGATATTCAGAACTCGGCGGTGCAGCGAGGGTTGCAAAATGCCACGGGACCAGCACGAAAAGGGAAAGGGTAACATTGCTCTATTTAATGCAAATCTAACTAGGTGAGCACTGGGGGTCATGTTTGTGCAGTTGTTTCTATTTTTATAGGACGAGGATCCATTTTTACCAGTCGTGGCAGCAGAGACATCTTTCCTGGAAGCTGCATTCAAGAGCGCTCTGACATATGACAGATAAAGGTTATGTGTCACTGTACCACGTTCAGAAAAATACAAAGCAAAGAGGACACGCTTGCAATGATGTCTTTTTTAAAGGTTAATGCAGATTTGGTTGTTTTTCTTATTGCTCTTCGGCAGCCGACTCTGAAGATTTCATGTGGTTGGAGCATCCTTGAAGGCACCACAAGGGAGACTTTGCAACAGTTCCTTCTAACAACTGACTCGCCATAGCGTGTTAATGAATGGCAAGCTTAAAAATGGCTGTGATCAAAGATTTTTATCAAAAGAAAAAAAGGAAAAGAATGTCACGATGTGAAATGGGTCGCTCGAGGTGATGGACCCGCAGAGAATCGTTGGCAGAATCTGCAGCTTAACTTCGCTTGGTGGGGTTCAGTTAAGACCTATTCAACTGGTGGCCCGTGGTTTGAAAGTGGCCAAGTTTCTGTTTCATGTTGTGTTTCGTTCTAGTCACTTCCTATTTTATTTTGTAGTTGTGTTCCACGTCTTGTCTTCCCTGTTCTGTTTGACTATCTGCACCTGTCCTCTTGTGTCTCACCTGTGCCTTGTTCCCTTGTTTGTCTCGGGGCATTTAAGTTCTGGGTTTTTGTTTCTGTCCTTGTCACTTTGTGTTTGTGTTGTAGTCCTTTGTGTTCATAGTGATGTTAGTTGTTAGCGTTTGTCATGCTATGTTCATGTTGCCTTTTTTTTTCCTTAAGCTAATCAAAGACCTTTTTGAATCCCTGCAACCTTGATCAGTCGTCCGTGCATCTGGGTCCTCCACCACGTCTGCTACCACCACTCGTGACAATGAGTAGGCTAATTGGCCCATTCATTAATTACGTTTGTTGCCAGGCACAGAAATACTCTTATTTTGTTAACGGTTTCACCCGGGCTGTTTAAGCAGAGGGAGGGTAGGGGAGTCAAACTGACAAACTACTATATAATGTTTCTTCATCAACTGTGAAAAAAGTCGGTTTTCTTCCCATCCTTGCATTTATTCTATTAACCTGTCATAGTAGGCCACTCTTTTTCCACAGGCTAATGTTGCCAGGTATGACGAACTGATTGAATACATTTACAGTGTTGACAGTGTTATAGAGATATTCCAAGAAAGACAACCGGTGTAACTTTTATGCAAAACACATTTTTTCCATCATTTAATTAGATACGTTATAGATGTGACCCTGCTGCGGAGCGAAGCAGCAGGCTGCAGGAAGTGTAGACGACAGAGGGATGGAAGAGGGGATGAGGGAGGAGGCAAATGTTGGAGGATACAGAGCTAGAAGCCCAAGGCTAACTCATAAGGAAAGGATGATGCTGGGGAGGACAGCAGGAGAGGACGGGATATTGGAATGTGACAGATACGATGATGAAAAAAAAGTGTGTGTGTGCGCTCCATCTTACACGTTGGAGCACCCGCACCCTATAGAGGAAAGCATGCTCGCGCGGCGCAGACGGAGCTATATAACATATAGCTCAGGATTTGTCATCTCGACATCAGCAATTGCATGGGGGGGAGCTCAGGGCGCTAATACATTATGACTTCATATATCAGCCTATGTCCTACCACGACTCGGTGTCACAGATAAATACGCCCAATAAAGATAGAAAACACCCACGCTGCATCTGTAAAACCGCAAATGGAGCCGTGTCAGGGCCGATACGAGAGGTCGGAAAAGTGCGTGTTTATCATTTGCGTGTTTTATGAACTGCGTTGAACTGAGTTTGTGACTGTCAGTTAGTTCGTGTGTGTGTGTGTGGGTGTTGCTCCATCTGTGTGTTACCCCCCCACCTCTGAATCCCCCGATACAGCTGTGGATTAGACGCTGGTAAATTATGGCTCGGCGGCGCTGCGCCGCCTCAAATAATGCAATAATGCACCATCCCTCTGTGTCACTCAGCGCCTGTTAACCGGCACCAGACTGAGACAAATGGGTCCCAAATTGGGATTGATATGGCGGGGCTTTTTCTGTGGAGGGACTTTAATGAACACATAATGCAGGTATCCGCCGCTTTGGCCTCCCTTGATGCTGCGAATAAAACTCGGTGACAGCGAGCGAGCCTGGGCCGGGATGCTAATGCGTCGTCGACATGTTCATCTCCACGCTGACAGTTCCTCACGAGTTCGCCAGACGTCGAAAAATATTGGACAGCATCAATATTGATCCACAGCCTGGAAGTTGTCGCAAAAAGGGTATATTTGCACATCCGTTACCCCTGTTCCAAGAAGTTTTGTGGAATTTTCGACAAACCACAAAAATGGCACACATTTATGCATAGGGTTTATTCCTTAAAATTATCATTCGATTCAGTAACGACTTTATTTGTGGCGGAGTCCGCCATTCCTGCTGTTTTTCATGACTCACAGTAAAACGATGCAATGATGTAACCCAGCGCAATATAATCTCATTATTATCAGCCTCGCTGTGTACGGTTCTGTCCCTTCATACCGCGTCAGGGCTGTTTCAAGACACCGCTAATGCAAACTGACCATCCTCCTGCTGCCGCTTTAAATTAAAAATGTTCAGCTGGCAAAAGATGGAGGCTTTTGGAGGAGAAGTTATTTGAAATTTTTGCAAGTAATGGAAAAATAACAAGCGGCCACAGTGAGCGGTGAGATGAGAATAAAGAGAGTAAAGACAATGACAGGCTTCACTTGGTGTATGATGTAACCTGCACTGCTCAATGCAGCTCCCACTTAGAAAAAAGTTTAATGAGAATCGGAAGTCTCATAGAGACGGTACCGTTGTTATCGGAGAGTCTGTATACGACGTAATGAGAATAGATGAGTCTGCTAACATGCACTGTGAGCTGCACCGGTGACAGATTAGACCGAAGTGAACCACTGCTTTCTAATGTTAATATTGATTATTATTATTCATTTATAATATTAATAATATAGCCATTTTCTAAATAGCTGTGTTCCTGCTTATTTTTTATTAATTTGTGACACAGGAAGAGCTGCGTTTACTGAGAGATGCTCTAATTTGCATCAAAATCAAATGCCTTTTTTTTTCGTTTTAGTCTGATTCATCAAAAATCCTTTTAGCAAATCAAGTCACATCAGTAGTGCTGAAATGATTTGTCAGTTGGTGGACAATTGCCGATATTTTCTTATCCGCTTGAGTCGTTTTTCCAGCAAAACGGCCAAACACTGAATATCTTTAGGTGTTGGGTTGTTTGTCAGACAAAACAAGACATTTGAAAATACCTTGGACTGAGGGAAACAGCCTGGAAACTGAGATTGACATTGAAATGCATGGAAATGGAAAATGTATTTAAAAAAATGTATTAGTTTCCGCTGAGTATGCAACAGAGAAATGAGTGTATACGAGAAGTTTTGTCAGCGCAGCTATGAAGTAAACTTAGATGAGTTGTTCTCTGTGATCGAACTCAAGTCGCGCCGGTGCAAACGCGGTAATTTGTTGCCTCTGAAAAAGTGCGGTCAAAGAGCAGCGACACAAACTCAACCTCCGTGTGATTAACTCTGACTCCAGCTGATCAATCAGCCATTCAAGCAGTCAGTCAGTGGGTCAACCGCCAGCCAGCCATCCGACGTGCGGTTAAACAGACGGAGAAACATCCTGCCGTCCAAAACCAGCCAGACGCAGCTGGGTGTGTGGAGCTGAGCCAGCCTCACAATGCTACTCGTACAGCGACGACGCATTACTCCAAGGTGCAGAGTAAAGTTAACTATCTACAGAACAGTGTTGAATTCTTAATCTCATTCATCCAGTCCCATCACATGTGTGGCTGAGCGAGCAAAAGAAAACCCTGTTTCTTTTTGTGATTTGTGATTGTGAGGGTGCACCAAAGCATTCCTTCCCTCATTTGCGCGTCTGCTCTACAAGACAAGTAACAAGACAGAAGCCCACAGAAATACATTAAACATTCAATGAACGAACTCAAGTCTTGCTTTACACAGCTCAGGGCTGCAGACTGGAACCAGAATGACAGTTAATGTGAGCATAGGTGCTGTTAAGGCTTCGGTTAAAGAGAGAAATTGCAAGGTGTGACATGTTTTACATGTAGCATACATTTATTAGACTATAATGTGATTTTTAACATTAGTCTGTCCAACTAGGTAAAACAGATACTATTTAAATGTTTAGTAGTGGAATTCTGACAGATATTTCCCATCCGAGAGAATGACCTACATTATTAATTACATTTAGACAGGAAGTAGTCTATTCTAATCAGTAACTCCTACAGTGCTTGTCACAATGAGTTTAACTACATCTACTCAGGTAGGAGTCCATTGTGATTTTTCGTACCTCGCAGGATGACTTACCCTATTTCTAACCACAATTATACACGTAGTAATCCATTCTGATTTTACTCGACAGAATGACCTACCCCTTGTTTATAGGGGTTATTGATAGCATTCAAGCACTAAATGTAGCATTCTGTCTCCCCTTAAATCCCAACACCAATGTTATTTGAATCATCTGCCCCCCAAGTAGATGCCCATTTGTTTGCACTACCAAACATTGCTAACGCTAGCTAGCTAATATTAATGTTGTTAACGCTAGCTAATGTTAACATTGCTAACTCCAGCTAACATGAGCGTTGAAAACGCTAGCTAGCTGACATTAACATTGCTAACGCTAGCTAATGTTAATGTCCATAACACTTGGTAGCTAATCTTAGGCCAGTCCAGTATGCTAGACTTTTTACTAAAACTGGCAACTACCAAGACTCTTGATTCTGACAAAACCTGAAAACACGATACAAATGGCATTATACAAACCTTGTTAGAAGCTGGAACTTTCAGAATTCTTACACAGAGATAAACAAAATAATAATTTGGGACCTGAAAAATATTGTAAATAAAATAAATAAAGTAATACGTAATAAAGTAAATAAATAAAAAAGGAAATCAAGAAACCAAAAAAAAACCCCGAAACCATGACACTGCATTTGCTACCTGACAGAATGACCTGCCCAATGTTCAACTACATTCAATTTAAATAAAATCTTAATTCAGGAACTGGAAAATTGAAAATCGGAACCTTTTTAAAAGCTTGATGTTAACATCAGATATTTAAACACTCACTTTGACACAAAATGTCTATATTTGTGCTTGCAGACAAACACAGCACAGCCTCGAGTCAACATTAAGCTATCAACAGCTCCATTAGGCGTGAGGTTGGGCCGGACCTGTTAAGTTATGTGCTTGTCATAAATATTGCACTACCCTCTGTCACAGTTCGTTTTAGCAAAGCCAGCCCTTGGACTGTTTCCGTGACATTGTGTATTTACTGTGAGACAAAGGTGTAATGACGCCTGGTCAAGGTTGTTTTTCCTCCCTGCGGCAAGTAGTAACATAGCAAGCCAATCAGCTCTCAGGATTGTGAAAGAGAAGACTTGATAGGATAAAGGATTGTTTGACTGTTTTTCTAAGAACCGAATGCATTAAATGTTTACCAATGTGATTTGGCCGTTCAGACGGAAGAGGGAAATGAATGGGAGAGGACAAAAGGGACAGAGCAGAGGAAAGGACACAGGAGCCATTTAATGATGGATGACCTTCATTACAAAAGGACAAGACGCTAAATGAAACGGGAAATGACTCAACGTGAGGTGACCCTCTCACAAAAACTTCCCATCAGATAAAGCAACAGTAGCGTCCTCCTTCCGTCTCTCAACTCTGTGAGGCAGAGCCGAGTCCAGACGGTCCAGCCGCTGCGACTGAGAATCCATTGTGTATCACACGGTCTCCGGTGTTGGCAGGCATGTCAGGTTCTGCAGCCTTAATAAGGCCAACCCACCCCTGATACATTACTTTCAATTCAAGAAATAAAAAATAAAAAATCTAATTTTTCAAAGTGTCCTTCCACTGTCTGTGGTGGTTTTAGATTTTCACAAATCACGCAAGGAAACAGTAGTTATAATTACATTTACCTGCTCCTGTTGACAGCTTGTTGGCCCACTTTGAGAGCTCCAAAATATATTGGCCTATTACAGCATTAAAAGCCTTGTGGATGGGAGGGCGATCTTACTCATCTTGTCTCATTAAGTTAATGTTGAAAAATCCCTTGAAATGAGTTTCTGGCCAACATTTTAGCACAAAACTAAAATATAGCACTGACAGCCATGCTGTCTTTTAAAGACAAAACATAATTATTTAAGGGAGTTAAGACTAAAAGCTGACTTTTTCACACTTTTACCGATAAACATTACTAAAAACTTGGGATGGGATCACACCAGCTGGAACCACCTGGCAGTTTGTTCATGTTCTGACCCATGACCACTCAGTAGCGATTAAGAAATCTGCCCAGCTCATTGAATACCAGCCCAGATCCTGTCCACCCACTTAGGCCCATTTTAACCTTGTGCATTACAACTCAAAACCGCCCAATATCAGCAGAAAAAGCACCCGATCTGACAACACTGCTTCTGAGTTAGCATCTTACTTGGAAGAAGAAGGAGGCTTCAGATCAAAACAAATCGACATCATCAACAGCATCTAACTTAGGATATCAACAACTCAAGAAGTCTTAACTTTGGACATTTTGGCTTATTGCATGACAAACCATTGGTTTGACAAAGGTTCTATGTAATAACTTGACTGATTTAAAGAACGTACAATAAATAGTTACACTATGTGGTGCAGTGCAGGCTAGTCTTAGTAACTACCCCTCTGTGGCACTTTTATCATCTTGATCAAAGTGGTTCTCCAGCACATGGAAGACAACATCCCTGCCAGCCTGGACCATCGCGAGTATGCATTCAGAACCAACAGATCCACACAGGATGCCATATCCACTGGCCTCCACTCACCACTTGATTCCACTGGGCACATCTCTGTTACCTGGCTTCATATCCCACCGGGAGGGTTTGAGAAGTGGAGCATCGTGCCTGCCTGGTATTGCCGATTTGCTCAGACATTGTCGATGTGCTCAGATTGTGTCTGTGTTGTCATTTTTTTCCTTGATTTTTGTGCTTTCACCATGACTGAGTAGGCTACGCTTGTTTCAGTTTTTTGTCTGTTTTGAGTGCCATTTATGTGATGCTGGTGAAACACCGGGGGAAACATGAGCATTGTTTAGAATGGCCACGATTGGCTCTGGCAGCCGTAACGTGACACAGGCGTTTATGGTGTGATCTGCCGGTGCCTTGTGTTCTGAAGAGTAATTTTGCAAGTTGGAAAAGTTCAATAAAAAATTTCAAAATAAAAATAGATTTTCCTTTTTTTATGTACCATAAAGGGACTTGAACTGGGTTTTGTTCTACAACCCCGGTATTGTAAAATGGCCAATACATGAATCTTTAACCTTTTTAAACATGCCATGTTGATGTCATGTGGTAGTGAAGTTACTGTTGGAAAGAATCCATAGTTTAATTGTGAAAAACTTCCAAATATGTAATAGGCCACCCTTAGGTGGTTGACATTGAATTGCAACAACCAATACTAACCGCTGCCGGTGCATGGTAAATATAGTATTATAACCATTAAATTTGCTTCTAATTACGTTGATGCGAGGCATCCATGTTTGATTGGTTCCCAGGCACTTTCCTATAGGTTAGCGCCAAGTCAGGTAGCCTATAGTGGAGCTTTCAGAAAAATCTGAGTTGCAAACGTCACCTTGATGACTGTTAACTTTGACATGTTTGTGGCATCAGGATAGCCTTAGCTTATAATGTATGCCATGTTCAAAATCAATTTTGATGATTCACCTTTAAGTCACTCAGTTTGCTGTACCATGGTATGTTACAGTGTTCTGGATGGGTAGAATAATCTGCTTAAAACATATCATTCAACCTATGAGTCTGTTCCACAGGACGGTGCCTTTTATTCTCAGTTTCACTGTTTCAGCAATTACTGCCGCTTATCTTTGTAGGGTAGCGTGTCAAAAGCAGGACTTTGTGTTTTTGCTCCCTCTCATGTAGGAACAACGCGCTTTGGAACAAACGGGTTGATATACCTAAAGAATCAAGCCAATTAAGGCAGGATCGTACGAGCCGCTACTCCCCCAAACCCTCTCTTTGCAGCAAAAAATGAAAGCGACTCTGCTCAGAAGGCTCTCTGGCAATCTCTGAAACAATACACGGATCAAGAAACAGCCCTTTCCTCTCATCTGCAGTGCTGCGCGTATACGTGTGTGCTTGTGTATGTGTGTGTGTGCGTGCCTGCTGCTGAATACACTGTACGTCCAATAGAGTTGAGCTGAGCAGCAGTTGCTCCATCTGCGAACCAGCCACTCTTCTCCTCACACAGTGTCACAACTACAGTCTATCCCCCGTCTGTGTGTGTCTCCTCTGCAGACACGACCATGAATATTCAAACGCGGACAAGAAGTCTAGACTCACGAGCAAGAGCTTAAAAGACATTAAAGGGTTCGTCGAGGTTTTATTGAAGGGACGGGACAAGACGTGACGGGACAGGATAACGGAGGAGCCACGCGGATTTGAGATAAATACAAAAAAGGGAAGCGAGGAGACGGGAGGAGACGCCGACATTATGCCCAGAGACAGAAATATGCTGATGAAGGGAAGGAGACATGAGAGGAAATGAAAGGAAGAGATGGGGGAAAAAAGAGAAAGACAACGAGGGGAAGCTGACAGGGGACGGAGCATTAGGCCCACTCAAACAGACAGAAGAGGGGAGAGGAAGAAAAAAAAAAAGGGCCAGCAGCTCTAAATACTTAAAGAGCCACGGCGGACCGAGGAAGACGGAGCGAGAGGGAGAGCCCCGGCCCCGTTGTCTTGAGGAGATACAACACCCAGTCGAGCAGAGCGGACAATCTCTCCGCGGCGCAGGACTCGGCTCCGTGGCCTCCACCGGCTCCGCGGCCTTCACGCTGTTCATTAGAAGTTTCTTCACTCCCTCTGAGAGTTGTGGGAGAAGTGGGGCAGACAGCGTGCAGCTAGTAAAACTTTTTTCACACCATTTGTCAGTGCGCCGTCCTCGCCAATGAGCTTTATTTCTCCGTTTTGAATCGGAGCGTTTGACGACTCCTTACGTAACGGCATTGTGTGCGCTTTTCTCCTGGGTGATCGGGAGGGCAGCACAGTGCTGCGATGCTGTCGATACCCGGAGAGATATGCGGGGTGTTTTCATCAACAGACAGGCGGGGAGACGGAGGCAGCGCAGATTCATTTCATTGGGGAAATTAGGGTAATTTCATGGTCAGCGGCGGATTTGGTTTGAGAATACGCTCCCCAGAGGGTAGAGCTGGATGCTGATTCCCAGCGCCGCAGTTGTCTTCAGAGGTTAACAAAGCTTCACTTAAAGGATAATTCAGTTCTATTACAGCTTGAGTGTTATAAGTGTAAGTCCAATAGGCAACAAGAAACAAGCAAAAATAGATTTGAAAAGTCGTTATTTACGCCCTCTTTTAAATTAAAAGCACATGCCAGCAGCCCATCTAAAGTGGATGCACAGCTCGACTGTGCGTTGAGGGCGCGAATAATGTCTTCAAATGGAATACGAGGCTGGAATTCAGTTCAGTATTGCTGTTCCAAAAGGTTGGGGGACTTGCGGGATAGTTTAACAAGACTAAGAGTCCAGAGCCACGCTACCACACAGGCACAGTGATAACTTGAGCTAAACGCTAATGCTAGCACGGCAGCATGCTCACAATGACAAACATGCTGAAGTTTAGCAAGTATAGTGTTTAGCACCTTAGTTTAGTATTTAAGCATGCTAACATTTGGTAATCAGCACTAAACACAAAGTAGCCAACAGCGGAGGCTGATGGAAATGTCATTAGTTTTGTGGAAAATTTAGATGTCGACTGAGAAAAGTGAGGGGCTCAGCGAAGTTCTTTTCCTCAAATTAGTGTATAGTGACTTTCTCCAGGGCGGACCCAGAAGCACTTTATTGTGAGAAAAGAGGCTGTTTCTCTTTCACAAGCCAGTCTGGCAGTTGCACCCAGGAGTGTTAGCTCTTCCGATCAAGGAAGATGGCCGTCCTCTGGGTCTGCCCAGAGGTTTCTGCCTGTTAAAAGGCAGCTTGTTCGCACCACTGTGGCCAAGTGCGGAAATGTTCGGTCTCTTCAAATCAATGAATTAAGGAGTATGGTCTTGACCTGCTCCGACAGAAAAGTGTCATGAGATAACTATTGTTGGGAATTAGCGCTATATGAATAAAACTGACTGGACTTTTCTTTATTTTCCTGACAGTGACCAGGAAAGTTTATGAGACACTGCAGACAATAAAAGGGTAACATGTAATATAACATGAATTTTGACACACATTTTCACAGATCAGTGGTTTCTACCCTGAGGGTTGGGTCACATGATAAATCTGAGGGGTTGCAAGATGATTATTTCTGCAACACAAGATTTTTCGCTGACTTTTTGCTTTTAGCTTGTCACCAAATAACTTTACATCCTCATCATCCTACATCAAAAAATGGTATTCAGACATAACATGAGTCTTTGATTTAACTGGCTTCCATTAGATGTTCGCAATCTGTGATAAGGGGCCACAAGAAGATGAAGCTTTGTTTTCAGGGGTCACAAGCCAAAAAAGGAAGGACTTCAGGAAACTAAAATTCAAAGTTTTCACAATATTCAAAGAGTTTGGCGCAGTAGTCAAACTCCTTTTATATCTAATGACCTCATCAAAATGATGTGATCTGGTGTTAAATAGCTGTAGTCTTTCCCTCCAGTGGTTCCGTGTAATTAACTGTCTGCGGTGGTAAACAGTGATGAAAGCCACAGTAAAATAGAGGGAAATCAAGGTGTGCACACCTGGGAAATCCAACACAGGCGCAGTTTTACAGACTGGCTCACACCTCCAGCAACAGACAGCTTGGAAAGACGGAAAAGGAAAACACACGCACTCTGATACACACACTGTAGCGTCTAATTAAAAAGGTTTTAAGCAATTGTTCACACAAGAGCTCCCATCATGCCCTGGTTCACTGAAGATATATTAACTTGAGCTACTCGAAGTGAGACTGCCAGTAAGAAAACTGTGGAATTTCTGAAAACGGCGCAGCTTTTAAATCTAACCCATCAGACCAAATCAATTCCTGACTGTGTCTTCATTACTGATGCTCGATCACATTTGGCTTTTGGAAAACAGACACCGGTGCCAGAGGCTTGCTCAGAAGCCTACGCGTCTGCCTGTTTTTCTTAAGTGCTCTCACTGTCGTTGGGAAGCGGAGCATGACACCTCGGCGTAACGCGCACTTCAAAGAAAAACTAAATGTGTAGAAAATGACAGAAATACTCCTGGAGGAGGACGTTACAAGCGGCGTGGCGGCTGGGACACGGTGCTGCAGCAGCGGCGCCGAGTGTTTGGACGCGGCCGACGGAAAACCCCACTAAAGCGTGGAGTGTGCGGAGAGCCAGAGCTGCGAGCCGGTGCCGGCTGGCAGACGGCGAGCGCTGGCGCCGGGGCAGGCGCGCCCAATAGGCTGGCACGGCCGCGGCTACGGAGCTGTTGTGTGATATCACAGTGAAACAGATTGAGATTAGCCTGCCATGATCCACAGAGGAGAAAAAGAGGGATGGAGAGGGGAAACAGAGATAGAGCCGTGGAGCGGCTTTCATTATTCGGGAGGGGAGTCCTCTAAAGGAGAGCAGAAAGAGGGGATCTTTCTTTTTTTTTTACATTCTCTGCTCACACAGTTGCCGTTTGGTTTCACTGATTGGACAATATCCGCTATATCACTGCAGCACACACACACACACATAGCCCCAATTCTATCTATTTCAACTCGTTTTTCTTGTTCTCTTTATCCGTCATTCTTTGTCTTCTTCTCTGGTCTCGCCTCAGGTTCCCCTCGCGCTACCTTGACAAGGCAGATGCGCCTCCCAGTCGATCCTCGGGGTAAATTAGCCCTCATTAGAAATTTCGGAAGTGTCTCCCCCGCTGCTCAGCCCGTCTTTATTTCATAATCCCAACAATTATGTCATCTCCTGGTGTGAAACACCCTCTTCTTCTTCTTCTCTCCCCTTTTCCTTCACTCTCTGCTGCTGTCATGTCCTATAGGAGGCGGTTCAATGTGTTCCAGCGCGCCTGGCACATGAAGAGAGGCAGCAGAGTGGCCTTTGATGGTATTAGCTCGTGTGTTACACGAGTGTGTGTTCGAGAGGGAGAGCGACTCCTCGCAGCGTGATATCCCATGTGTATTCTATATTTATGTTCCATACTGTATGAGGCACTCTATAGTTGAGTTTTTTTTTTTTGACGGGAGGGATTTGCTAAATTGGATTAGCCATTATCACCGAGGATTACAAATCTGATGGCAGTCGCCAGGGGACCGTCCTCTATATAGCGTGATTGACAGCCGATCGGCTCTGTCATGCGAGGCCCACGCACCGAGTGGGCCGTGCCTCGAGGGAAAGCGGCGGCTCGGAGAACTAGCGAGCCGCCGCCGATTGGCTGGCAGGTGAAAGCCGAACAGCGGAGATCACGTTTAGTTGAGGATCGGGAGCATGTTCCGGATCAAGATACGGAGCTTTTCTCTCCTGGCTGTTGTTTCTGTTTGCTTCTCAGCTGCTTTGCATGGATTTTCATTGAAATTACCGCTAGTTTGTTCTAATCAGAGAACTTCAAGAAGATAATTAAGATGAATTCCTTAATTTATCCACTGATGAGTCAAAACACTGGCCGCAATATTTCAAATGAAACAACTGAATGACAGTGCAAGATGAGTTTATGATGGATTAAACTGATTACAGACTGACTCCGATGCTGAGCCAGTCGAGCTCCTGGCGGGGAGAGGGTGTGCTGAAAGATGAAGATGGTGTTGAATATGTGGGCATGCAGTGTATGTTTTCCATCTAGGTTATGATCTGTTGGGGAAATGCCCTGAGAAAAGAGCAAAACAAATGGTTTCTGGGAAAAACCAATGGAGGAAAGTAGGTCTGTAAGAGGAGTCCCAAATTCATACAATTGGAATTTCAGTTTTTCATTTGTGAGCTAATGATATATTATAAATCGTTGTTTCTACTTTTTTATGCTTAAAGGGGCGATTTGAAAGATATGGCCACAATTGTAGTTTAGAACATTCAAAACATGAACTAATATTTATGAAATAATATTATCCGCAACGTATGAATAAACAACTGTCGACGTTATGCAAAAAATGTCTTTTTATTGTGAAGCAGAGATGTCAATTCAATATAGCATGTTGACCAGCTAGCCCTAGACCGTTGACAATAAGCGAAATGTGCAAAATGTTACAACCATACAATGTCTTAACTTATAAATAACACACTTCATTCAATATATATCAACATATTTGCCATTTTTCGCCTTCTGCTGATGTCCGACTCTGTCACGCTCTTCTGCCTCTTCGTGTCTTCTCATCCATCGAATCATAGTCCTGGTCAGAGCCGCTGTAAATCGCCTCCATACTGCATTCCCTGTCTCCGAACTGGCATCTGACTGTCTTAGGGGGTATGTCCAGTCCTAATCTGGTCTGGTGTCCAGCAGCGTTCACTAGTAGGCAACTCCCCCTGTCATCTAAGGCTGCAGTACAGGTAGACGCTCATTAGCTAATATGCCAGCTTAGCTTCAGGGCAGCTGGAAGCAACAGCAAAGAGTAAAGTGAGCAGCAGTTTAGCTATTTTCAGTAATTTGCATGCCTTGAAAACCCTGCATCAATACTGGTAATTAGTTACCTACCTCCAAAAACTATTATTACTTCTCCATGTATGTATTTATAAATCGAGCCACGTAATACCTTCAGTTACATAGGATTGTTACATTTAACATCTTGCTAGGCCCCTCAAACATTTTTTTTCAGAAGTTTAACATTTTGTGATGCTCCTGTTGCATATGTCTGTTGATTGCTTCAGACTGATGGTACTAAAGATGGTTACTAAAGACGGATTTACTCATAGCGAAGACCTTTTTTTAAATTCAAATGGCGCAACCTGTTTTAGTAAATCACTAGTTTGACAAAAGCGTCTTGTTACTTAAGAACTTAGGAAGGACTACATGCCTTGTCAAGGATTAACAAAAAGCTGGCTCCAATTATTTTTATTATTATTTTGAAAGTTGTTTTCTTAATTGATAATGTTTTCTGTGATGGAATGATTCAATTTTAATCTTGGCAGCCTCGGACTTCCCTAACCGCTGACCCCCTTTGTGGCTCTTTGAAAGGTGTGAATTTCACTGCTGGAGTAGTGTCACTGGAACAGCGCTCCATTGCTTCGCTACGATGGCCATTCTCCCCTCCAGACCTGAGCGACTCCTCTGATTGGACTAGAAAACAAGTGCGTTTTCATCAGTCTGTGTCTTAATTTATGTCCCGGGATGAAACGAGCCCTTCAGGTCTAATGTGGTGTAATGAAAACAAAAGGACTAAGCAGGCGCCGTTAAATATAGTTACCTCACGCCGCTGTGGTGAGTCACAGTGTGTCGCCGGGGCTGGTGGGACGGCAGGGGGGGGTGGGGGGAGGGGCTGGGAGCTCTCCGGTGGTTAAGGGGGTAATAAAGGGTAGGAGATGCATCGCGGCTGTGACCCCTGTCAATCTGCTGCCTGTTAGAGACAGACGATTGCTGGGCGGGGGTCAAACTGTCAACCTTAGTTGACTTCAGTTAAGACTGAATTATTTCCTCTGGTGTGTGTGTGTGTGTGTGTGTGTGTGTGTGTGTGTGTGATTGGGTCTATAAAAATGCATGTGTTTCTCACATGCAACAGGCTGTGAGGGTCTGTGGTGTGACAACGTGTGTGTGTGTGTGTGTGTGTGTGTGTGTGCTAGACAAGAGATGGAGGAGAGGATGACCAGAGTCTTAAATCATGCAGCCCTTGGTTGTCACAGCACAGCATGCATGTGTGTGTGTGTGTGTGTGTGTGTGTGTGTGTGTGTGTCTCTCGGACAGTGGAATAAATAGCACTAATGTTTCCCGTGCGCATGTCACCTTCGTTTGCGCAGTCAGCACTCTCAGGCACGTACACAATATAAAAACACAGGCACACACACCGCCTCTAACCTTTATCGAGACGTTTAACAGCGGGGAGATGAAACGATGGAGTCACTGTGATAAATCACGCTCGTCAAAGTCCATTAAAAGTCAACAAAGATAACAATTCGCGCACAAACTCCGCGGAAATGCGATAGAAATCGAATCAATCGGATCCAAGTCTGCTGTCTCTGCCGGTCAATACCATCTGAAATAACCATTTTAGTAACAATTTCTCCATCATGTTAGAGTACAGAGTTCACTAAACTACAATTCTGTTGGATGTTGAGTAGTGACAATTATATCACAATATATCATTCTCTTAAAAAAACAATAACTTGCATATTTACACAGAAACACGTAAGGATATTCATGAAAAAAAAAACTAAAAACACTCGCACCACAGTGACATAGTGCAGATTTCAGACAGCAAAGGCTTTTTAAAGCTCCCGGAGGTGCACAGGTGGATGCAAAGATGAGCGAACAGCAGCCAGAGGAGCCAAATGTGACAGCTGCTGACATCTGTCAATCAAGCGTCAACACATCTTGAAGTGCTTCTAATTCAGCCTCATAGTCTAAAGAAATGAAACTGCTCTGCCAAGTCAGACGGGAAGATTGATACCACTGCAGGCAGGTTAGGAACTGAAATCAGGCTTTAATAAAGTAAGCAGAAATAGATATGTCCAAAAATGTAAGAAACAGGAAGGTAGTTGGCCAAACACACAAGAAGCAGACACGGGACATGAAAACTAAAGGGGTAGAAGAAGGACTTAATTTGGGAAAACATAACAGACGAACTGAGGAGGACAGAGGGGAGGACAAAGACTTAAAAAAGACTGAACAGACTGATCCGCAGTGACGTTGTGGAAGTGGAGCTGGACTCTCTGACAGTGGTGTCAGAGAGGAGGATGCTGTCCATGCTACATGACAATGACTCCAGTCCACTCTATGACTCTGTGTGCTGATCCCACCAAGATGCTCCACAGAGCGCCACAGGAAATCATTCCTGCCTGTGGCCATCAAACTGTTCAACTCCTCGTTCTGAGTGTCAGACAATCTGAGTCAATAGGAGAACCATATTTTTCAACTGTAGCATTATTTATTACACTATATTTCTATTTTCATATTTCTGTACTTTGAATAGGAGCAGCTGTAACGCAAGCAATTTCCCCTCAGGGATCAATAAAGTATTTCTGATTCTGATTCTGAAATGCAAAGGAAGTGATAACTAAAAGAACACAGGTGAGGAGCAGAAAGGGCGGGAAAACAGACAAAGGGAGGAAGTAGACAGTTAGAGGATATAATTACCAAAATAAAACAGGATACGACAAATGACAGAAACTCCAAACCATGACACAGACAGATAGAAATACAAAAATGCGAGCTTTAATGATAAGAAGCTGGAGTCCTGGGGCAAATCCAAGGGATACTGACCAAATGAGGCGCAGGCGTACACAGAAAAAAGGGGCAGGGATGAAGACAAAGACAGGAAGTGGAAAGTAACGACAAGACACACGGGGGCGAAGACTTTTGGAGCAGCTCTGATGAAACTGTGTCACCAGACTTTCTGCCTCGGCCACGCTGTATTTCATTCCATGAGCATCCGTCAGCTCTCCAGAAAATAATCCATTTATAAACAGTGTTCGGGGAGAGAAGGAGATAAAATGTGTGCGCCTTGAGGTTTGAGCTCTCGTAAAATATTGATCGGCCTTTTTTTCATCTGGTCTTTCCCCAGTACTCCCGTAGACCCGCGCGTCCTCACGGAGCGGAGGGTGGAAACCTCAGCTCGGCAGCCGAGCGGGCCGAGGGGATCCGTGGCACGGCAACACACTTTCACAGGCCAGCTGTTCCATCTTTTCCGCTACACACACAGAATGTATGGCTGACGAACACACACAGTCAAACTGTGAATGCAAGACGGAGTTCGACAAAGTGTTCACACAGGCCCCGCGCACACAGACACACAAACAGGCAGGCTGTATAGGCAGATGCCCCGCAGCAAGAGACCGGCGTCGTAAATATTCATGCGTTCCCATGATTGCAGAAATGTAAATAAGTCAACAGTCGTGAAATTGCCGGCATCTGGTCACTCTGGGGGGAGCGAGGGTGAGAAAGTGAAGGAGGAGAGGAGAGGAGAGGTGGAGAGGGATGACAGAGGAAGGAGAAGAAGGAGGTGGCGATGGGATAAGGAAGAGGAAGGCTGAAGGGGGAGGAGGGGGTCAAATCACCCAGATTATTTTCCACTTTCAGCATAATGACTCTCGCTTGGATTCACGCGCAATTACTTAACGATAAATATCCTGGAGAGCCCATCCATTTTGTGTTCTTCGGGTGGGGAGCGGCAGCTGCGGCGAAGGGCTGAGGAATGAGGAACATCTGTTTTACACGAACAGAGCTAATGTCTCTCCGAGCGCCAGAGGATCACGGGTCGGGATCTGCTGCCGCGGTTTTCGGAGTCAGTCGCCGTGTGCTGCGAGGCCAAGGCGCGGTTTACTTGCATCCTGTAAACCGAACCCGCGTCTGCATTATGAAATAAATGTCAATTTAAAACTGCACTACCAATATTTCTTATATCAACAACGGATCAAATGATTACGTGTGATCCGAAAGGCACCGCTCACAGTGTTGAAACCAAATATAACTGGAACGTTTTATTGAGCTTGCTGCTGAGATTTTCCGTCAAAACATGTGAAACAGATGAAACACTGATGCAGTTTTACTTTGATTTAAGTTTATGTTCCGAGTGAAGTTTACTTTTATTTCAGTCATACTATTTTCTGTATGTGTTTGTTATTACTTTTATTATAACTTAAATACCCAAATTGAAATATGTTCCAACATTAACTTCTATAATGAAAATAATATAACTTTAATTATTCATCTGTAATCAACCCTCTACAGAGACGAAATTGTTGACCCATTCTTTCCGTTGGCTGTATTCAACAAAGCGGTTGGCAGTTTTACTCCCCTGGTCTGCATGTCGAAGTGTCCTTGGGCAAGATACTGAACCCCAAACTGCTCCTGATGTGCTGGTTGGCACCTTGCATGGCAGCCATCAGTGTATGAACGTATGTATGAATTACTGTAAGTCTCTTTGGAAAAAAGTGTCTGTTAAATGTTAATGTTAAATTGTAAATGTCAAGTCAATTACGTCATGTTGCCATGCAGTTATTATAACTGTTACTGTGTGTGTGGTTCCAAATTTCCAAAACAATTTGTTTAATAAAAAGTTCTAAGGGGGTGGGGGGGGGCTGAAGATGAGGTCCGCCCAGGGCGTCATGCAAGCTAGGACCGCCACTGGGCATCGCTTTTGTGGTGATACATTGTGAAAAACAAGTTTGAGGTCACACAAATGGCCCAGCTCCTCAAAATCCATATTTTTAACATTTATTCCAAAAACCTCAATACACATTAAGCATACAGTATATAAAAAGTTGGCTGTGCAGATTAGCAAGAGGGCTTTTGAATCATGCAGCCCTTTAATGAAACACAGAAAATATAAATCTTTCAAAATAATATCCTTTCACTTGTCAGGGAGCATTTAAATTCCCCTGCTCATACTGTAACCAAAAGTCCAGCAGACTGTACTGGACAGCGGATGTATTCATGTTTGATATTTTCATATTTTAATACATTTCAGCTCTATATTTTAGTCAGCTAAAAAAAAAACAGGCGTCGCTGCTTCAAACAGCCTACATTACCACAAAGTTTGGATTCATAAGACTTCACACTGCATGTGTGTTTGTGTGTGTGTGTGTGTGTGTGTGTTAGGGTGGAGGATTTTAATATTTTAAAAAAAGAATTAAAATATAAATTACCGTAAGAGTATTTGCTGTTATCACGAGGAAGATGCATTTTGCTCCTCGCTAAGCTGAGCCGAACTCATCTGTGCAGCTCTGACCGGGGCTATGCATGCATAAGTAACCGTGGTGCTGATACTGTGCTGGGAGGCACAAAGAAAACTCACACAATCTAGGCCAGAGCACTTATCATCTCCCGTTTGCCTCGCTCTCCTCGTTACTATGTGAAGTTCTGGAAACCTCACGCAGCCCAAAGGAAACTTTTGACCCCGCTGTACTCATTTCTGTTTGTTCAAGATTTTGTGTTGGACTTTGTTTGAAAAATAATTTGTTGATGAGCAAAATTCTGTCCATATGGAATTATGGAACTAACTTTTTGTCCATTTTGTTAAAATAAAAAATGTAATACATGTAAACATCAAACTTTTATCTCTACAAAAATGACACAGAGGAAAAATGGTGAGAAGTGTTTTCAGCTTATCGCTTGTCTTTTACTTCGGGTTTCTGAGTTATGTTCTTTTGCGTTAACTCTATTCATGTTTGGTCAATGCATTTATTGAACAAATCTTTGAGGGTTTATTAAAGTTTATTCATGGTGTGCTTGTGCTGCCTATTGGTTCGAAAGACTGCTGTTTATATTCGCCATGAAAATAGAAAAGGGTTTCAGGCAATACCATATAAAGTACATACAACATAAAAATGAATAAAAGTTCTCAAAAATCTTACCCACCTGCCATTAAACTGCAACAGAGAGTTACATAAGACGGCTGCTGACACCTCATTTGAACAGTTTCAGAGCATCTATGCCCGCCCCGTGGCCTGCAACAGCCAAGAGATTTCATAGACACTCACTTCCAAGCAACTTACCCGCCAGCCTCTGGATGATTGACAAGTCACTTAGCCAATGAGATTGCAAATCCGTGAATATATAATTTAAAGGGTTTTAAAGTTTTCTCTTTGTACAGGCTGTTTTCTCCCCTCTGCACTCGTTTTTGAACATTTCATATGCCAAAGTTAGCGTTAATAAAGAAATAAAGAACTATAATGAGCTTAATTCTTCTGTTACTCTCAAACAGTGGTCATTTGAGGACCAAAAGGGCATTTTTACCCCAGACACCTGGATTTTTTAATAAGAAAAATGTTTTCTGTGATATTGTTATTAAATTTGAACTTGGACCATGTTATAATATATGATGTGGGCCCATTGTGCTTGCCAGCCAGCAGGAGCAGGCATATATTATTAAGTGTGTTCAAATTCCTATAGATAAATGACAGAAGAAGCTTCTGACTGTTTGGGATAAATCAGACTGTAACCTTTCAAAACTTACCAAAAACATGCCTGTACTCCAAATGGTTCAACAACAGCTTAGAATGTCCTTTAGGCTGGACTGGAATTGCTGTGTTAGGATGATTTTACATACATTTCCCAGAAGCGTAAGGTTAAAAAAAAAAATCTGTGTCTAGCAACTAGGCGATTACATCTACAGATAACCAGACAAAAAAAAAACATGAATTTGAAACCTGAGGTGTGTATTTCGTCTTCACTGACCTGAACAGCTTTCGGGCTGTTGATCCAAACCAGAAAACATGAAATGACATAAAAAAATAAAGTGAGACGATATAAAGCCAAGTCTTTGGTATCGACACCCCTCTCATCCCACACCATCAGTAAGTATGTAGCTTAAGCCTGGAGGCAATGACCCACGATGGCATAAAACTGGAAGCAGGGAACACAACTAGCCTGGCACACTCAATAATGCACCACCTTTTTCTAATTAACACATTTTATTTTGTTCCTTTAATAATTACTTAAACAGAACTGTACAATCGACCATTGGAGGTTTCGAGACAGAGAGTTCAGTGGGTTGTTGTTACGTAACGGTTTTTACCCATCCGCCCAGCACACCCTCAACCTCACTGCGACAAAAACAGTCGCTTCGCCCAGCTGCTGCTCACCAAGAAACAGTGACAGCACCTGACTCTCCAGAAAAAACCACAGATGAAACAAAGAAGATGTTAGAAACAAGTGAGCTTTTTCTCAAGCAACTGTCCGAAGGTTATGTGCCTTACTCGTTACATGACTTTTTTGTTGCTCCGTTGGGTCTGGGTATAACGTTAAACCTTACCTATGCTCACATTTCAGCCCTATGCTATGGCAGCCATACACCAGATCTTTCTCAAATGCTCTCTAATAATGTAATACCACAGCGCTGACAGCAAAGTCAGTGAAACGAGCCCAAACGCACTTCACAGAAAAACGTCATGTGCGGTAACAGACTGAAAATCAAACTATCTGATTATATAAAACAATCTAAAAGAGTTCAACCTTTGGAACACCATCCAGGACAAATATTAATGAGCTCAAAATAATATATCAATGAATAAAATAAGATGAAACTGGTCTACTTTGTAGCCCATTACCCCTTACACTGCTAAAAGGAAAATTTCTCCAAATGCTGAACTACTCCTTTAACAAGCATGACTGATGTGACTGTAGTCCTCCTCTGGTCATGAACAAAGTGCTTAATCAAAATAAGACAACTGTTTTTTGTTTTTTTCTCTATACTAGCAATTCTGACTCAAAGCAGGATCACCCCTCTCGTCCTTGTGCTTCTACACGTTCCGCAGGGTGAGGAGGGTTTCGAGACGTTACTGTGACTGATGAGGACATCAGAAGCAACCTTGATCTCTTTATCAGATGGCGTGACATTTCCCCCTCGCCGGTAGCGAGCCAAAACCAGCCAGGCGGATTGCGAGTCTTGCCGTTAGAACGGAATTTACCTTTAGGATACCCTTCGGAAGCGGTGATGGAAGAACGCGGCGCTCACGCCCTGAAAGGGGTGGCCGTCGGCCGTCCTCGTGGCACATTATAGCGCTGTAGTGTTAAAGTAGCGCCGCGTGTTCGTGTGTCCAAGGTCTGTCGTGATTGATGTTCCTTCAGAGGCCTCGGGGCTTTGGGGACTGCAGAGATGACCTCTGCGGAGGTGAGTGGATCAGCAGCTCCGCCATGACTGACTGCCTACCTGGAGGAACGCTCGAGATGCCTCCTCTGACCTTCTCCTGCGTGGAAAACACATGGGACACTTTGTATGTGGAGGTGAACTGCATTCACATGTGTGTGTGCATGTGTGTGCGTGTGTACAGTACAATACACACACATCCTAAAACATCCAGTGGACATCCCTTATCTTCCGATGAGGGTAATGGACTGATAACCAAAATGCATCGCACCCCCTCCTCTGAAGAGGAGCCTCCGGAATGAGCCGGTCACAGCAGAGCGTGTCCCTTGTGATTCTAACCCAATCATTCTGACACATCTCGGGCTCTACACACACACACACACACACACACACACACACACACACACACACACACACACTAGCATACTCCAAGATGAATAAAGCCTTCAGAGATCGTCAATAAAACACAAAGAGACGTGCAAAGAATCAGGCAGATACACAAAGGTAATCACTATCTAAACAGTACTTTAATTCTTATGCATGTTGACACACACACACACACACGTACACACAGCATGGGCGCGCACGTGTGTGCAAACCGCGTGAGGCTGAGAGGCAGCCTGCGCACATGACAGCATCCCCAAGGTCGCCTGGTGTGTGTGTGTGTGTGCGCGACGTTAGATAACTTCATAAGTTGCGAGTGTGACATCTGCCTCTCCCTGTGTGAGCCTCCATTACACAGACAGACACGGTGAAGTAACTGCTAGCAAAGGGCTACAAACACACACACACACACACGCCCGCACACACACACACACACACAGGGGGTTGAGGTCCTAAATCTTCATCAGCGGTGCCACCTCGCCTGAGGATCAGAGCAGAAAAACTCACTGATGAATGGCTCTGTATTAGAGAGAGTGTGTGCGGAGGAGGCAGAGGAGTGTGTGTGTGTGTGTGTGTGTGTGTGTTCATCTGTGTGAGGATGCATGTTAGTACTAATGTTCCTGCGAGGATTAGCCTCGAGCCAATCAGGACAGCACGGTGTGATTAACCCCAGTGTGATTGAACAAAGCGGGGGGACATGCACATCCACAAAGTAAACATCCTCCCCAAATATTGTGTACACACACACACACACACACACACACACACCTTCCTCTGGCACGGCTTTTCACATTTTTGAATTTTGACCTTTAATTACAGCGTTCCCTCGGGCCAGTCGATGTAACGTTTCCGAGCATCAGAGCCAAGACACACGCCTCCAACTTCTGTCAAATGTCAGTCAGCGATGACTTGACTTCCGCGGCGAGAGCGTACCTCGGGTATACTTTGTGCTTTTATACTTTCATTTGTCTCATCATAACAATTCAACTCCTTTTTTGTCTCCCGTGAACATTGTGTTATCGCCTCATGGTGATAATAACAGGAACTTAATTTTTCCTCCATAATAAAGCAGCAGAGTGAGTGGTAGAAGGGGAGGGGGGGTCCTCTTCCTGGAACAGCCACTGCGAACTAAAGGGAAGCCTTTTATGGGTCTGTGCCCAGGGGCCCATTGTCTAATAATCCATCCACTGACTTTTTGTAATAGCAATATCAAAGCACTGTTAATATTCCCAGATCACGTAAATCACTTTGACATGGAAAATGTTAAAGGAAAATTATCTACTCGCCTTCATGCCAGTGGAATGATGGGATTTGAAGTTGTCGTCGTCCAGAGAACGTTTCTGGAGCTTCACAGCAAAACAGCATTAAAGTATTCTCCTAAACAACTGAGGTAGATGGGGACTTGTTTTAAAGGACCATTATTTTGCTCATTCTATTGTTCTCATAGTGTTCATTGCTGCAGCACCTCTATTCACCCCCTGTGTGAATGCTCAGCTTTGTTGTCTGTCTCTTTAAGAACCCCCCCCCACTGAAAATTCCGGTCTAGTCTTATTGGTCAGCTCTCACAGGCCTGAGCAGGCACCGCCCCCCATGTTTCCCCACTGGTTCTGCCAAGTATTTTTGCAACTATGGCCATGCTGGGGGCGTGGCTAAGGGTGGTGACTGTATAGTTGTGACATCACAACCGTATGAAAGTCATGTTGCCTCATTTAAAGGGGCGGTGCCCGAATACGGTCCACGTGCGTTTCTCTGTTGATTGAGCATTTTAATCCTTTAAAGCATAAACTTTCTTTATAATCAGACATGGAAATCTCACTTTCGCAGGATGGGAGCTTTAGAATGGAAAAAATTAATAAATAAATAAATCCCTAGATGTTTGAAGAGCCTGAATCAATTTAGAAAGATAACATTTATACCGATTTTTTAGCTGAAATCTTCACAGTAGTCGCTAAGCTAAAAGTGTTAGCATATCTGAAGTGGATGCATGAGTTCTACCAATCTGGGACCTTGGGGCTTCCAAAGGGCGACAATGAACTACTGAATGAATTTGAATTTTTGGGTGAACTTTTTCTTGAAGGTGAGAACCAGGTTGTAGGAAGCCGGACTTTAAACAAGCGCATTGTCCTTCCAAGTTTTCAGACTGGTGGTGTCCGGCATGCCTTATTTAAACCCACCCAGCAACAAAAGAACAGAAAACACTGAGTGGACAGATTGTAAAGAAGCGTTATCTCCACTTCTGTGGTCCTGTGGGTTTAACTTCACAGGAATCAGATCCATAGATCTCAGTCCAGCTTCACATCTTCGACCCAACAGCTGGCCCAGCGATAGATTTCAATTCATTCCATCGATCTCTCCATTGTTTGTGGTTTTGTTCTCTTTCGGCATTAACAGACGCGACCATCAGCATTTTGATATTGACAGCTTTGCTTTGATTTATTTCAATGCGCAGTAGCACCGCTGTATTCCTTTGACTTTCCTTCGCTCTTTCTCGCTAACTCATGCCCTTTTTTGGCGGCGGCCCCCTCGGCAGTGGATGAGAGGTGGTGAGCTGTGACAAATGACTTTACAAGTGATTGGTTAAAATAACCGATTGATGGGTTGATTGATCCAGTCATTGACCTCTAATTAAAACCAGTGCACACCCAGAGGCTAAACACCTAAAGGTAAGGAAGGACACCTTCAGATAATTCAACCTAATCGGCAGAATAAATGTGAATAACTTTGTACGTTCCTGATCATACAGCGTTTGATGGAACGTAATGTTTCTTTACGTTTCAGTTTTTCGATTTGAGGCGGCAGAGGTCTGGTTAGGTATGACAAAAACAAAACTTTGTTATGGGTATGAAAAGATCATGTTTGGCTTTAAATACCTTATCTTTACTTAAACATTTTAGAAAGGACTAAATTGCCAAAATCAAAAATAAATAATTCAATAAATAAATTGATATGCCATTAAATGCACCAAAAATAATATTATAATAAATCTAGGAATAAATTGATTCATCAAATGTGCCATCAGTTACTGTTTTAATCTGATTTTGTATATATTTACCTTTGTATTAATTGCCCTATTTATTTACTTCAATTTTACTAATTAGTTGTATTTTTTAAATTCATTTATTTTTTTATTTATTTGTTTTAGTAGCCTTTATTTCCCTTTGCATTTTACCCCTTTTTCTTTCACCAAACTTACCAGTATTTATATATCTATTTTCCTATTCTCATTTCTTGTTGCATTTTGGACTTTCGTTTAAAGTGTTTAAGAAGTACATGCGTAAATACATTTAAAAAATGAAGAAAATGAATAAATCAAAGAATTGGTGAATAAATACAAAGATAAATTAATACAAGAGCAAATCAAACGTATCCATTTCTGTCACATTTTACTTGCCAAAAATGTCTTTTTAAAAAAATTTTTGGTGCATTTAATGCCATTTAAATGTATCTAATGAGTCTATTTATTTTGGCGGCTTCAGGCCTCCATATAACACATCAGTAGCTGCAGCATAAGTTCAATCATTTTCACAAGAGACGTTTCAGCGGAGGGACAGCTGCTTCAGCACGACTATTAAATATTGCTGTCTTTCTCCCTGACACCAGCGCTCCACTGTGCAGAAGTGCGTCGTCACATGAATTCAATCCAATGAGTCCCCTGCATACACTCTGCTCCCTCCCCCCTCCTCCTCCCTCCCTCCATCCCTCCCGTCTGTGACTGGCACTCGTCCCTCCTCCCACTTTCATTGACAGAATCTGAGGTAGACATCATGTGCTTGTTGTTATTTTTATTTATTTTTCCCTCTTCCCCTCGGCGAGTGTGTGACGCTCTCCCTTCCTCTCTCTCACACACACACACACACACACACACACACTCCACAGCCTCTCTCTGCAGGTGTCCCTCCCCGTTCTGTTTCATTCACAGCGCAGTGCCGAGCGAGATGACTCATCCTACGGTGTGAAAGACGTGAATTGCTCCCTGTGTTCATCTGGTCCTCTTCCAGTCTCCCCTCGCTCTCACTGTCCTTCCCCAGCACACACCCTCCCCCCCCTCCTCCCTTCCACTCCCCTCTCCATCTCCGAGGCACCGATCCGTGGCTCGGCTCGGAGTCATACACGCCGACGCTGATGGACAGGGGGAATAAGTGGCTGCGACAAAGGAGCACATGTTATATATGCAGATGGAGCTGTGTGACAGTCACCTCATGTCACCTCGCTGCAGCCGACTGTTACTGTACACGTCGCCAGCGCAGCCCGACACAAGAGTCCTGAGACTTACACACTTCGCTTCACACGAATTCGTCTGAGACAAAACCAGAGATTGGAGCCGTAATGGAGAGATTCCCGAGGATGAGGAGGATGGTGGTTTAAGAAGGCTCGCCAGTAACGTGTGAAGAGTTAAACTCTTAGGTTTATGTCCCAACACACCCAAATATGTCCTTTTTATTACCATCGATTCCACCAAATGAGGTCCTCTTGTAGTTAGGCCAGAAGTGAGAGAAACAAACAAGTCTCTCGTATGAAGTGGGAAGGATTTATTTTCTATCATCCACTGAAGGATTGACTTAATTCCTAGATGTTTGTCAATTAAAATGTACTCTACAGGTGCAGTGTTAACAGATGTTGTACCGGAATGATTTGTGGCATGATTGCATAGCACGGAAAATCCTCAAGGGGCACTGATCTGATCCGGCAGCACGCTCTTAACAGGGAAAAAGTCAAATCAGATCAAAACTGAACATCATCTTTTCCACCCCATGCATTTTTCTCCCAAGTCTAAACGTGGCGGATATTTCCCGCAATGCAACTCATCCGTCAACAGTCCAGTCGCCTATTTACGTGATCAATGCGAGTAAAAATGTAACCTCGAGTCGCTCGCCTCAAGCTGAGCTGAGGGGACGGGGCTACAGAGGTCTTTCTAACTCCAGACGCTTTTTCAAGGTCGTAGTCCCCAGTACCAAACGACGCAATTTATCAGACCTCACAAAGAAAAGGCTTTCTACAACTTTTTTTTTTTTTCCGGTAACCACTCGCCAATCTCCCCAAGACTTTAAAGTCCTTCTGTTCAAATGGTCTTTTCTTGCATTCAAAGCTAACACATTGAAAATTCCTGGATCTTGTCAAATTAAAAGCTCAGATGAGTCTACAAATTCAGTGCAAACAGACGACACCGTGTGAAACATTAGCTATTGTGCAACAGTATGATAGCTTTCATGGGTAAGGCTCAGGGATCATTGACCCCAGCTGAAATCTGATTGGCCCCTGAAGTGACCCTCGTAAGTTGAGGGCTCTGTCCTGCCAGAATTGTAAAAAAAAAAATAATAATAATAATTTGAATTGGGCCTCTTTTCAAAGACAATTCCGACAACTCAATTTGTGGTAAGTCAGGTTTTGTGGTCGTAGGTGTGGATTTTCAACATAGTTACGACGCAAACGTCACACTTTCTTGTCTAATAGGTTTTTAAAGAGCGTGTGCCCTGAAGTGCACATTCAAGGTGAGGGACACGTGTTCCTTCCTATATAGAGGATATGAATGTTCCTCTGCGTGAAAGCCTCGTCTCTGCCCTCACGTCTGGTTAACTCGACCGCATGATGCCTCACGCTCGGCTACCTGAGCACAGGCACAAAAAAATGGCGATCTCAGTTATGAATTCAAATGCGATGAACTTATTCTAAGTAAAACGGCGTGGACAACTAAACATGTGCTTCAAAATCAGTGTTTTAAAATGTCTTACTTATGTGAGATAGCAGACAGGCGCCTTCGCTTTAACCTAGGGACCGTATGAAAATGATTAGGGAAGGGGGAAAGTGGGGCAGGTGTGTATTCTTTTCAGTTTGCTGAAGGGCTGGTTTTTTTGGGGGAGAGTTGGGAGTGTATTTCATTTTTCTCACACCACAGATCCATAATTTATTTTAATTTTCCCTCATCGACCAATAACGAAAAATAAAGAAATAACACACTGACATACTGCACTAAAATATTAACATTTTAATTAAGGCACATCATCTTAAATTATCTATGCTTTGCTTCTCATATTTGCTAAATCGACCCCCCCAATAATCTTTGGACAGTCCCTGGCTGGGTCTGTAAAGGATGTCTGTACTCCAACGTACGGTACATGTAGATACAAAACCTGCATGTTCATGTCGGCGTGGCACTCCAGGAACACGCTGAACAAGGCGGCCGGGTGTGAACAGCATTCTGCACTTAGTGTGTCTGAGCTCTAATGCAACCGTGAGTGTGTTACATGGAGGATTTCTAATAACACTTCTGTTCTATCTACAGTGTGCGCTCTGTAATTTCGGTGTGTGTTTGCATT
This sequence comes from Lagodon rhomboides, assembly GCA_039737535.1. Classification (NCBI taxonomy): domain Eukaryota; kingdom Metazoa; phylum Chordata; class Actinopteri; order Spariformes; family Sparidae; genus Lagodon; species Lagodon rhomboides. The sequence continues at coordinate 10,956,647 of CM077806.1, forward strand.
GTGGGATTGCTCTGTATTCCAAGCGCAGATTCTGAAATGATGGATGGCCCGTAAACAAAGAACATGTGGAGATATGCACACACACACACACACACACACTATCTCCCTCCTCATGCTGCCGCGCTGTTTTAATAATAAGTTCACACCGGCGCCCTTACATAAAAAGTCATATTAGATTCAGAGTATTACTCCATTTCATACCTCCGCATTCCTCTTCTTCTCCGCTCCCTTCATCTGTTTCCATTATCTCTCCCTGGAGTACTCTCCTTTTCCTCCAATCACACCTTTTCCTTCTGTTCCCCACCCTCGCGTCCTCCTCTCCTCTCCCCCGACGCGACCAGAAAAGTAAAACGAATTACCTGTGTTTGAATTATTTTTTTCTTAAATGATATTTCTTTGAGCTCAAACTGGAGCTCTGCACGAGAAGCTTAGAATAGAACAGTGTGTGAGTGCAGGAGTGTGTGTGCTCGTGTACACACAGTACACATGTATGTTTTGGGGGGCATGAATACACACAGAAACACACACACACACACGGACTTTCCTTCTCCATCCATTTCAGCCTCCTTTTGTCCCTCCCTTAGCCCAATGTCAATAAAAGCAGGGACAACACACACACACGCACACACACACACACATTGACCAAGTCCTGCATCACTCAATCATTGCCTCTCTCTCTCTCACACACACACACACACACGCCTGAAAGTCGAGGGACCGGGCATCACATTAGAAATCCATTTAACTTCACCACGTGTCTTATTTCATTCACATTCTGCGCGTGTTTGTGTGTGTGTGTGTGTGTGTGTGTGTGTGTCTTTAACGCTGTGTGTACACAGTGTGTTCCGCTCCAAGCGCACGTGTTTCGGCGCAAATGCATAATTGATTTGCGTGTGTGTGCGGTGTGTGTGCACACATCCATATCTGCATCCATTTTACATGTGCAACGATGCCTTTGTTTTGTTTTGTTGTCATTGTTGTGGTTTACGTGAGTGTGTGTGTATGTGTGTGTGTGTGTGTGTGTGTGGGAGGGGTACGCATTCCCATTCATGTCAGCGAGCTCCCGTGTGTGTGTGGAGGGAGGAGGAGTGATAGAGGAGAAAGGAATGGATGGAGGAGAGGAGATTTCACAAGCATTTTCCCAACACACACCTACAGCTACACACACACACACACACAGGTATTATTCACCAGTTCCTATTAAACTAAGTGCAATAATAAGTTCTGTTGTAGAATTATTCATGTCCCCACCCTCCCCTGGCCTGAGCGGCCCATGTAGGAGGAGGGAGGATAATCACAGAATGAAGAAAAGATGATGGCAGCAGGTTAGCCTGGAGGCAGAGACGATGACTGACAGCTTAAAGGTTATTAGTTCTGTCAGAGGAGGTGGTGACGCTGCGAGCTGGTGAACGGCGGGCGGCTGCGATGGCTGAAACAAAGAACTGTAAACACCTGAAATTGGCTTTGACCTTTGGGAGTTTTGAGACGGATTCGCAATGTGTAAGAATTTTTAGTGTAAAACATTTTTAAAAAAGACTGAAATTATCAACCAAATGTGAAGAAACACATTTTTGGTATTTCAAAGACATCTATGTGTTGTGTTAAAGGGATATCTATTAATCTACTTAGTTAGCATGCTAACCAGCTAGCCCCTGGCTACATTCTTCAATACAATAGTAAAACAACACCAACAATCCCCTCGTGCTCCGAGAACCCAATCCGGGTGGAGTCAGCTCATAAGATCCCTAGCTGCATGGCTAACTGAGCTCACTAGCGAACGGCAGCTACAGTTAGCATTAGTTAGCGGTTACGCTGGTGATATGCTGGAAGCTATCTGTTTGAATTCAACAGGTGGCCATACATACTGCACCTTTAAGCTTCAACAGTCTTGCTGTTTTCATGCCGAAAAACTCAGATGGCTTTCTTCAACCTCAAACAGCGTCAGACTATGATGAGAGACTCGGATTATCCGAAGTGAAACAGCAGCTAGCAGCTACCGCACGTCGCTTCTCCATTAATTTTGCTGTGCTCAGGGAGGAACATTAATCATATAGGAAAATGACACTGACGTGCCAATATTAGAAAGCTAAAGTGGAACTCCCACAAAGTTGGGAGGCATCTGAGCGACATATTTTGAAAAAGATTGATTACAATTAGAAATAGAGGATGAGATATCCTGACTTTTAGATCATAGTATGGATCCAGCGCCAAAACCATTCCCATAATGCAACCAATATTTCCATTTTACACTTTGTTTAAAATGGTGTGAAGACTTATTGAAGGACCCAAACGTAGAAAAGCTAGAGGTGTATTTGTTTTAACATAATGTAGTAGCTACTGCTGAAAGTCTTGTGATGACTGAAACTGAACTCTGACAACATGCCTCCGACCAACATCATTGCAGAAAACAGCAAGTGAGTCCGTGCTCTGAATACTAGCCCTTATATCCAGAGGCACCATTGACAATATACATCTGAGACCAGCCATCTCGCTGCTGTCAGAGGGGTCAGCGACAGGGTCAAAGATCTGATCTCTGACTGCAGTGATGATAAAACACTACAGCGAGTCACCGTTCACTGCCAGAGCTATTGTTTGTTTCTTTGAAATGCTTCCTTGGACAAATTTTTATCATGTTGTCATTTAAGAAATAACAAAAAGGTGGTTTTCCATCTAGAAAGCACTCTACAACCCTAACCCTAACCCTATTTCAACCCCATTTCAACCCTCGCCTAACCCGAGGTCTGGCCGAAGTGTCTCACCCTGGAAACCCAAAAATGGCTCAACATGGGCAGGGCTGGCAGGGGGTCATAAAACACTTCCATTCAATTCTGAAGTTGTTCCCTCCAGCCCCTCACCACCACTGCTGCACGTACACCAACATACTATTAGCTGGCATATTAGCAAGGTTCTGTCACCACAAAACACTATGTTGTGAGTTCCCGGTTCCAAATGCCTGGGGGTTTTTTGCCACAGAACAAATTATTCAATGGTTTCACACTCACAAATGTTGAAAGGCAGTCTCAAACTGCGGTCACTGACCTGTCCTATAACTCCGGCACCATCACCCCCACCTCTCGATATGAAAGCCAGGTCATAAACATATAATGTGAAGGAATGTAAAAATGGTGAGTAATCGTGTCGGCGGTAGAATTGAAATACTTCCCACTAAATGTCAAGATAAGGACCCAAATCTATCAACAACACACCATAAAGTTAATTTGGCCAACATGCTAGCCAGTATTGTGTGATACCAAGTAAAACCAAGGCTGGTATGGCTGGATACCGAGACTTTGTACAAAAGCTTCATAAAACATCATTCTGTAGTTTTAAGAATGTGAGGAACTCTAATGACTTTACCACAGTCAGTGACAATGAAGCTGGCTTCTTTGCTAACTTCAAAACAGACAGGAAGTTACCGTACCAATCCACAAACTACCAGTGCTAACACTGAACTATTTTGACATCGAGCAGACATGGAGCAACAGAAGCATTTCTTTCAAGTCATGTTTTTTGTGTCAACCTGGCAAATGAAAGTCCAGTCCCTTCTTTTTAGCTTCAGTTCTGTCTCCACTAACTCCTGAGGAAATGCTTCACTTTAGCTGCTGAATGCTTCACTAGCTTCTTGCTAACGTTTCGGTTTAGGGAAACTAGCCTAAAGTATGCTAAAATATAGCAAAATATTGCCTGTTGCCTCTCGAAGTTACACTGAGCAGCGAGATGTAAAGGAAAACAGTTGGCTGCAAACAACCAAAAACAATAAGCCGCAAAAAAGCTAATAGAGCAAAAAAAATCTCTAATTGACCCCTTTTGTCTAACACATGGTCATTTCATCCATTGTTCATACAAAAATACAAATCAGAGCAGCTTCATGTGTAAAAAAAACTAGCCAGTCCTGGTCGCATAATACCACTTTGTACCTCTGATAGCTGCCCTAGTTTCAGCTGATGTATGCCAACGGCGAGTGCGCTACTTTTACTTACAAAATGTCAAGAAAGGAAATATCTTTACACATAATTTTCTTTCTAAACAGATAAAATACAAAAACATATACTTCCTAAAGTTATGCTTGAGCCTGCTGAGGCCCAGTTTAGCTGACCCCCATTGCCTGCGGTGACTCCCCCAACCATCCTTGGCCGTGGTCCAAGCAAACTCTAGTCAGCAAACAGGGCCACTAGCTCCATGGCTAACTGAGCTTACAACTAGCTGCATCCAAAGAGTATAGTAAGCAGCAGTTGTGGTTCACTCTGGCCATATGCTGCCCCCTATATTTTTGGGACTACCTTTTGAATTCTGGTCACATCTTACATGTGACGCAATCTTGGTCCATTACAATGTGGGATATTTAATAACTTGAGTCTCTACATGGTTTAACTCACCACACACCAGAGCACAACGGAGTCATGGCTTCACACAAATGCCCTCCGGTCCCCGTAGGCAGCTGATGAATAATTACAAGCTGTTTTCATTAATAAACTATAAAAGATGCTAAGGGGAAACATTTGCTGTGAGGTCGTGAAATTAGGACAAGCCTTGATATCCTGCCACTGAAACAGATCATCACACCATTTTATTGATCTCTGTGGGGGGAAATGGTCTCCTCTCACAGCCCTTCCACTTTATTACTCTTTCCACCCGCCCGTGTCCTCACAGTGAGTTCAGATCTACAGGTAGCCCAGTTTAAAAATGGCATTATTTTAATTTCTGAGCCCCCCCTTCCACCTTTTCCCACACAACGTTACAGTGCGGTGTCTTTTTTTTATTCCGAGAGTAAACTTTGCTCAAGTAATTTCACTTCAAAGATACGAGGCCGTGACCAATTTTTTCGTACTCGCCTCAGATTCCCTTCTCCACGCTGGTAATTACACATGGATTTAATTAATGTGGGAACTGGAAGGGAGCAGGGGGGGTCTTTGAACTGTATGTTTGGAGTGTGCGGAGAAAGAGATGGGAAAAAAAAAGAGAAAGGGCGCAGAGAGATTAGTGAGCAGCGGCGGCGGCAGAATGACTTATTTTAGATGGCAAATGTGTGCCAGAGCTTAGGCCAAAAATCTCTGGTGGATCCATAATATGTCAGTCTTTCTTCCGTCAGCCCCCTTTATCCATCTGTCCCTTCTGTCTAATCTTTTTCTTGTCGGGAGTTTAATGTGTCCCATTCGCCTCTCCATCACACGTGCCTTTGTTGGCCCGCCTTTCTCCGACGGCCCCTCCGGGATGGTAGCTTCCCTCCCTCTCCTCCCTCGTTTCCTTTTCTCCTGGGCTGCGGAAGTCAAGGGGGGTGGTGGGAGGGAGGGAGAAAGGGAGGGAGGGTAGAAAGCAGACGGCACAAGACAACTCCTCAGCGCTGCGTCAGCACCGGCCGCCTCTGGAGAACGATAAAACAGCGGGATAATTCAGCACTGACGAAGGTGCTAATGAGGGAGGGAGAGGAAGGTAAGGGTGGTGGTGCAGGTGGTCTGTCTTCAGGTGAGACCGGACCACAAAAGAGTCCAGAATTCGGTTAAAAGAGAACTTCATTGTCATGTCTCGTCAAGCTAAGGTCATGTTTCCGAGTTTTTTCTAACTGTTTTACTGAGGCGTGATTGCGACCCCCCTCTCATTTCAGATCCCCCTCCTGTCCTTGTGCGATTCCCGCCAGTGTTTTTTTTCTGATTGTCTGCTCTGATGTGTTTCACCTGGGACCAATTCTCCCCTACTTCCTTGTCTGGCTGTTCCCCTGTCTCGTCGCCAGTTCGTCGCATCCCAGCATTCTTCCTTTTGTGTTTATGACCCTGTTTTGGGTACTTACCCCAAGATTCAACCAGATACGTGTCCGTTGCGTTCCGGCTCCAGTACGGTTTTGCGCTGCGCTCCATCGTCCAGCAACCCCCGTCCCCACCGCTGTGTCCGGTGGTGCTGCGCCGACACCGCCGGACAGCTGAAGTTGCAAGACCGAGGAGTTCCCACGATAATTACATAATGGCGCGACCGCAGTTATAGGTATGTGTTATAAAGACAACAACACAAAGTGTTCCCAACCGAAGGATTGGTAGAAGAGCTTGTATTTGTCTCTTTTTTGAGATTTTAGCGTAGCGTAGTGTTTTATTTTGTAAAATAACCGGATGTTATGTTGTTCGGTGCGTGACTTCCTGTCTGCTCTGTGCTGAATTCGGCCTGCGTATCTGCTCTGGAGGGCTCCGGACTGCCGGAGCTGGCTAAGTAGCACATACGCAGCACAGCCGACCCGTTGGAGGTTAACATGTAGACTGGAGTGAAACCGTGTACGTATCACGTATCCTTTGTGACTTGCTTGCCTGAGCTCTCTGTGGATTTCCCGTGTACCGACCCATTTCTGGCATGTAAACTTTATTTTTAAGAAAAACCTGAACTGAACTGTGTGTAACACTGTGTCATTCGTGTCTTGTCTAATTAATTCATCCAAAGGTTTCAGTTTTCATGCTGTTAATAACAAGTACCGTCTGATGACTTTTCCGGGCATACGTGTTGTGTGTGCGCACACAGCGATAACCTCATCAGTCCAGAGAAATCACTATAAACATTTTTGTGATTGATCGTTAAACGCTGTCCCTCATCCCAACCCGCATATTAATACGCAATAAACAGAGAAACATAACAGTAAAAATGCCTTATGTTTATCAAACTACTCAGACGAAACCGGTTAATAATGTCATCACCTCATAAATCAAGACAGTTTTCCAGTCTGAGATGAGCCTTTGCACACCTGTTCAGTATTAGTGATCCCATGTCCACATTCTGGGTCTTTTTACAATATTGTTTCCAGTTCAGCAGCTCAAACTGTGGCCTGTATGTATTTATCTTTACTTTCAGTGAAACGTTCACGCTTCATGAACACCACAGATCGGTCTACGGCCGTATCAACATTCTGCTGTTTTGAGCATTTTTGGTGGTTTTACCAGGTAGTTTGTGAGTAGGAATACCAACGTTACACGGTTGAGGGAATGTAGCGCCAAATGATCGTCTGATGGCAATACAAACGCTCAAAATATAGCGTACACTTGAAGGGATATATATATTTTTACATGGTTAAAATACGTCCATCGGTGCTACGCCCTGCTTCTCCACACAGGGTTGGAGCTGACGGTCACCTACAACCCCACTGTTACGTGTGGCCAGGTAGTGGGGGTGTTACACACCTGGGAGTGTGTTTTCCTTTTTTTTTGGCGGCTGCTGTCCTCCCTCCTTGTTCCTTCCTCCACAGGTGGTGGTCAATCTGGCAATCAGGGAGGGGTTAAAGGAGGAGGAGGAGGGAGGCCGGGCCTCTCTCACTCTGGGGCAGCAGCAGCAGCAGGGGAAGGTTTGCTTCTCCTTTGAGCTAAGCTAACGACTCTTTTCTTTTTCCTCACTCTGTCTGTGATGGTGGAGCCGCCTGTTTTAGTTTGTTATTTTAGTTTGAGATGGAGGCCGCCGGTAGTCCTGTTTGGCGTTTGGTGTTAGGTTAGACCTGTTTTTTTCCTTCTAGTTAGAGGGGAAGTGCGGGGTGCGACGGCCCACAGCGTGGCTGGCCCTGTGTTTCCCCCTCTTTTGTTTCTTTTGGCCGGGGTCTCCATCTCCTTTTGGTTTACGACTTTGTAAGTTGAACTTTTTCCTTTTTCTTTTTATCAATAAAGAAACCTTTTTGCAAACTTAAACCTTTGTGTGGCGTCCCTTTTATATGTTGTGGCCTCATTGAGCCAACCCAGAGTTACAGTATTAATTTAACTTCCTGAGGCCGTAACACCCACATCCAAAGACCCCGACTATCACTTTAACCTCAGGTGACGCTAGAGCATTACCATAAAAAACATAAAACTCCAGAGATTAGTCTGTATTTGTCTTCCGTCCTCTGCAGATGTCCACTATTTCACATGTAAGACGAAGCTAACGAACGACGAGCCCACTTCGATTTCACTCATTGTAATTGTGTCATTTGATTCGATATCGCAATTAGTTACATTCACCACACACACACACAAAAACAACATTGCTTTTTATCCATTTCCTTCTCCCCTGAATGAATCCTCTCCTACGGTGCCGCTGATAAAACGTTCACGTCCGCGCGTTTGTACGCGGCGAATTGGTATGGGCCATCTGTTAGCGGCGTGTTTGTTAATAACGCGAGCGCAAACGAGAGGGGAGAGCGATCGTAATGTATCCGGAATGCATAACGCCTTTTTAAACGCCGAGGGGTTTACATCAGAGTGAGGAAGTGACACACACACACACAGATGACTTCTGTAGCAGGGCGGCGATGTGAATTAGCAATTTACCACACGGATTAGAGCGTCCCTCCGATATAAAGAGAAACATTTTTTCAACAGGTGATTTTTTTGATGTCCTATTTCATATGCGCATACACACAAACACACACACACACAAAGCAATCTGATGCCAACAGCAGCATCTGCAAAGTTTGAGGAGGAGAGCGAAGGAGAGGAGAGGAGGCGGAGACGCTGATCAATAAAGGTAATTGCGTCCAATGACGGGCACGACTGCCAGCATCACAATCAACGGTGACGTCACCGATCACCTGCTGCAGGAGCCACACACACACACACACACACACACACACACACACACACACACACACACACACACACACACATCTGTATGCAGAGAGAGGGCAGGGACGACAAAGGAGATGAGAGGAAGGGGTTTGTACAGTATGATGAAGGAACAGAGATGTAGCAGAGATTCATTCCGCAAACACTGCATTTGAACCTCACACACACTCTTTATCTTCTACACACACACACACACACACACACACACAGATGCAGCGGAAAAAAGCCGACTAATGACAGCCCCCCGACAGAAAAAAGTGCTTATGTCACGAACAGCGGGGGAAACACTCAGCGAGAGGAGGACGTACTCAGCCAAACACTCTCCGTGTGTGTTTTTTTGTTCCTCCTTCCCTCCCGAGCCTGAGGAGGCGAGAAAACTTGAGTCTGGAGGCTTTTTTTTTTTTTCTTTCCCTGGCCGAGCCACAAAGTCAACAGTATCGACTGCGGTGTCAAAAATCAATGAGCGCAAAAATCATTTTGGCATCTCCGCGTCGGGTCGGAGCCAAACATATGGCGCCTCGTTTGTATATAAGGCATTCATACCTCGCACAATGAGGGGGATTAGTTTTAGCTTAACGCGCACACAATGGGCGAAAAATGTGACCGACTGATATTTCAGGGCATTAAATCACAGATGTGGCACAACATTGGCCGGGGCCCCAGGTGTCCCGGAGAATTTAAAGCGGCGCTGACCTTTGATAGAACCAGCTCGAGGGGCTTCCAGGCCGCGATTCCCGTCCAAATGTTGTTGATCATCTGTATCAGCTGCTGCCTTTGTGCGGGCTGCGAGTGCCAGGAACAGCCTCCCACAGTCAGTGATTGATGAATCAGATGAAGACGAACGAATGCGAAGAAGCTACGACCCGGTTTAGACAACTGTGCTTAGATTCGGACTTCAGATTTGTACAGTCACAATTCAGTCAGACGATACAAAGGTTCAGCAGTTATTGTGCTAATGTTAGCGTGCTAATCGCGGTTTTATGGCGGCGGGGGGGGACTATTTCTTGGCGTGCTGCAGCGACTTCCAGGTAGAGAGGTGACATTGAGGTCGGGCAGCTGGCCAAGAAATAGTCCTGCACTGAACCTGTGTAACGATGCAAATTGCGATTTTTGGTTTTCAGGTTTTGCACGGGTTAACTTTGAACTTGGCAGTAGAAATGGTACGCCGGTCCCTACATTGGTATTTTTGCTTGTTGTCATCTCAGTTCTTGGAGTACCATCAAATGTTTCACGTGCCTAAAATCTGTTCAGCCCAAGATAGAAGGTTATGTGGGTGAACAAACCGTTATAACTGATGGAAGTGTTTGAAATGATCAAAAATGTAAAGAAATTAATAAATAAATCAGACACAAACAATTCTGAATGTAGAAACATGAACAAAATATCTATTTACACTAAATAAGTTCTTTGAAATTTGTACATTTCTTATGGAAATGGCATTTTGAGTTGCCTTTCCAGTTTACTGACAGCTCAAACCCATTCACACACTGATGGCGGAGGCTGCCATGCAAGGTGCCAACTGCTCATCAGGAGCGATATGGGGTTCAGTGTCTTGCTCAAGGACACTTCCGACATGCAGCTGAGGGAGCCGGGGACTCGAACGAGCGACCTTCTGATCACTAGACCGCCAGCTCTACTTTCTGAGTTACAGTCTTTGATTTTTATGAGCAAGCACTCAGCCATTGGTATTTTTGACCAATTCGAAGTGGACGTCAGAAAACTGGCGAAGCAAGTGGAGCCGTGCCGGGAGGAAAGGGAAGCATTCCCGGTATACGGGGTAAAAAAAAAATCTTGTTCTGCTGCTGGATGTCGAAATAGGAATTCAAAAGAAGATGGCCCTCGCTTCATAAGAGTAGAACACCGTCACTGGAGACGCCCTTTGAAGGAAAGCGCAGACGGTTGCGAGCCATTAAACGCACGGACTTGGACAGATGAAATCATCCGTCCCGTCTCTGCAGCGCTCACTTTATATCTACCCCGCTACATCTCAGAGGCATATACTCTACTTTTTTCCTCCATTAATATTGTCTGACAGCTGTATGTAGTGATTTACATTGATTTAACTATGTCACCAAGGGAAAATGCACAGGTCGATCTCTGAATGGCCGCCGCACGTGATTATTTATCCCCAAATTGATCCGATTGACAGGCTCAAACAGCAAAGTGTCTTCATTAAGTGAAGTATCTGCAATTTTGTACACAGGTTGGAATCTTTTGGGATTTCAGTTTCTCCCAAACCCGCCAAAATGTCTGACGTGTACATGTACCTTGATGATGATGATGTTTTAGAGGGATTTTAGAACAGATGCGGCAGTTACAGAACAGCACCTACACGCGCTGCGAGATGGTCAAAAGAGTGCATCAATCAGGGGTTTTTACGATGGCTTTAACGCGTCAGTCAACGAGAACTGAGAGCCATCAGCTTAATGATGTGGGATTTACAGTCGGCTATGACGGGGGGGGGGGCATTATAAGGACGTGTGGTTCCGCAGCTCGGCCAGGGAGGAGCGGCCGAAAGCCGGACAAGGGTAAAAAGGTGGGGAGACACCCGCGCTGTGTGATCTGCATGGAAAGCATGCAGCGGGATGGATGCAGAGCTCTCTCCCCCGGTTGTCCTCCCCTTTCTCTCCCCTCCAAACTCTTAATACACGTGATCCAGTAATGGAGATTAATGCACACTGGCACTGGAACAAGTTTAACACACACACGCACACACACAGAGGGTATGATGTTGAGAAAGGCAGAGAGAATCTAAAACAATAGAGTGTGTGTTGAGGGGTGTCCTGTGCTGGGGAAGAAATGAGGACAGAGATGAAAGATAGACCAGATTCGGAAACAGGAAAATGCTGCACCAGACACTAACAGGGATTACACCACTGTGGGGTCTCACACACACACACACACACACCTACAGACTGTGTGTGTGAACTCCATCAGGTAAGTGAGGTGTTAAGGAGGCTGCAACATCCAGCTTGCCTTCCTAAACGCTTCTAGGTCGAGGTTATGGATTTATGATAGCTCCACTGAGCACTGAGCATTTTTTTTTTCTTGACTTTTGGGGCATGAGCACACACACACACACGATGGCAGAAGGACACGGACAAACCTCTTCATTTATGCAGGCGGTAACTAGGATGACAGGATGAGATCACACTGGCCCGCCGGCGCTGACTACTGTTACTGTTGTGTGTGTCAGGTGAACACATGTCCCCGTTCAGCCCCAGTTTCTCGGTGACGGACGGCCCGGCGCTATGGAGTTACAGCCCGGCCTCGTTCACACCACTTCGCTCCCACAAACACACGCAAACCGGCAAGAGGCCGCTGACGGCTGGGGTTACAGTGGCCTATTTACAGGGGAGATGTGGTCACAGTTACTGGCAGGAAACACTGATGAGGACACGTGCAGGTAGGACGAGGACAATGGGAGACGCAGTAAAAAAGAAGAGGTCAATTAGATATACTGTATAGGTTACATGATAACAATTGATACATGATATTAACAAGCGACTAAAATGTTGCTTTGATCATGTACACACGATGATCAAAAAATGATAAAAATGTGTGTATTTTACTTTACATGTACTTCTTCATTAGCTTTTTTTGATCCTTGATCAAATCCCACTGAGGTTATCAATGTGACATCGAATGAACCGGAAGCAAAAGTGCGTACAGCACTTACGCACCGTTTTTCATGGTCTACAGTTATGCTAGCTGCACTTTAGGGCTACTTAGGTCCAGCTGTGCTTTGAGCTCGATGCTAACGTCAGCATGCTAACATGCTCGAAACGCCAACATTGCTGTTTTTTATTCATGTTTACCCTGTTCACTGGTTTAATTTAACATTTTAGCATACTGACATGCTAATTAGCACAAAAACAAAAAGTAGCCAACTCAGGCAGATGGGAATGTTAATTTTGTAGGTATGAAATATGAAGGTCGCGCCAGATAAAAAGCTAAACCTTTTTTGGGGAGGCTTTTTTGAGGCAGCAGAAAGACATTGACACAACATTGACACATCAACTCTTCAGCTAATACGGCTAACTTGTTAGCAAAGTTGCTCGTTTACACATTCAGAAGCAACATAACCATTCACCTGTTGTTGAGCACCTGGTCACCTGTTGAATGTGAATGTCCAGTTTCCACTCTTCACTTCCTTTTAACTCTGCTTTTGGTCTCCACCGACTCCTGAGGGAAATATCTGGCCTCCGAGCCGCTAAAAGCTCTGCTATGTTCGCAAGCTAGCTGCTATCAGTTTGGTGCAAAGCAGATACTGTAGAGCCTAAAAAATTTCAGTTTGGACCAAAGTAGATTATCACCGGACCAGAGACTAGCATGGCTAGGGGATTTAGCGGAAAATGTTAATGAATGAGTTCAAACCTGGACTAATATGAGGTTAAATATGTTATATATTTAATGGTCTCACCCATTCATGAGGTCAGAGCGTAGACAGTCACATCTGTATTTCGCACGATCCAGTGAGTTCCTCGCTTCCTAATCTGCTTAATAGACATGAACAGATTGGCGCTGTCAGTGCGTGCATGGGGTTTGAGGCATTAATAAAAAATGATATGACGTGTGTTTGTACGGAGAAACATCTGTGCCATCATCGAGTAACTAATGACAGACAGTGGCTAAATATTTCTAAATGTCAGGGATCGCCAGGGGACACAAGCAAATATAATATTATGTCCTCAGCATGTGCACGGCATTTGATTACGAGTTACAGTGAACCTTTTTGGAGCTCTTAAATTGTTGCAATGTGCAGATTTCTTCAAGGTTCTTGAAAGGAAATGACCCTGTGATACTTTACCTTGAATATGACACCCTGTTTGTAAGAAACTCCATTTTCTCCGTTTATTTGGACCTTGTCTTAAACTTTCTGCAATGGTGCATGAAGTTGAGTCCTAAATCACATATTAACTGTCTCTTTTTGGATCATCATCATTATTTTAACTTTAGGAGCATGCTATATTATCTTCAATCCATTGACTTAAATAGAAATAACTTGCCTCTATTTTATACGATATGAAGAAGAATCACAAGAAATACTGAACCTGTCTTTAAAGGGTTCCTTTGAGATTTTTCCATTAGTGACAGAATTTGCACCGATCAGCCTCATTAAAGGATGAGCAGGTAAAGTGAAACATGACGATCTCTGTAACAATGTTCAATGTGCGATGGATGCCACTTCCCACCCGAACACCGTTGCACACCAGAGAACACCCTCCCATGGAAATAGCACTCCTGATGGCAGTGGCCCTCCCAACGTGACAGTATGTCCGACCACACAGCAAGGAACTCAAGGAGTCAACATCGTTTCCAAATTCCCCAGATCTCAATGCGATTGGGCATCCATGAGAAGCACCAGAACAAGTCTGTTCCATGGTGGCCTGTCTGTGCCAGCAACAAGGCAGAGACAAAGGATCTCTGGGACTGGCGTTGGTTTCTGTCACCGGGGCGTTGGTGCAGATCCTTGAGTCCTGTGGGTTGTGAGACGGGGTCTCCATGATTGTGAATGGGGAGAGTCATTGCCATGAGAGGGTGAACTTGGTCTGCAACAGTGTTTGGGTGTAACTGTTGCATGTAATAAGATGATCAATCTTACTCACTTCATCTGTTAGGGCTTTATAAGTGTTGCGGCTGAGTATATCAATGGTCCTTTGAAATGCCACCTTATAGGTCATGAGAGGTTGAGTTAACGTGATTTTAGTTTGCATTGGAAATGTTAAGAATGGTGGCAACCGACACAGTAGAATAGTGTGGAAAATCCACAGCAGAAATCACAAGATCTGCATCCCAAAATGACAAAACTGTTGGTGTTTAGTTAACGTGGCGGCTTTCTTGTGCGCTGATAAATCAATGTCAGTATCATCATCATCATCGAGTGTCGGTGTTAGTCTCTGCAATAACACGGTGATGAGGACCAGCATCTTCTGTTTTTGTATTTGGGAGTAACTAAGACGCCATTATGCAAGTAATCAGCTGAGCGTGTTCATGTGGACCGTCATCAAGAATGTGTGCTGCTTTAGCAAAACATGTTCAGTCTGACCTTGACCTTTGGCCTGACCCTGAAGGAGAAAGAGAACTCGTGTCTGAACTGTCATGTACCACTTGAGTATCACATTATGGTGCGTTCATAAAGCTGCAGATTGACCCTAGGAGCTGGATGAGCTAAATCTGTGGTGTACGTACACGTTTGTTAAATAACCTAGAATGATGTCCTGTACGATCTTCCCCTCTGCCCGACTGCCTGAGTGTTACCAGCAGTGAAAGCAAGTCCTGCACCAACATCAGCAAGTCAGTATTTTGATCCTGACAGCATGTGCATCTGTGGGTGCTGTCGGCCCGGAGCACCCTCTCGCTCTCCTAACACAGTGTGACGGAGCAGAACACACTCAGGTGAAACACCCTCGGCGAAAACACTTGTCTTAGAGCGCCCTCTGTTGGACTCACTGCGTGTTGCAGCATCAATTGAAACTGTAGACACACTTCACACAGAGGCGTGTTCTTCTTTTAGTTATTCCTTCCACAGTATCACAACAAGACTGAGCACAGTAATCAATGCATTTGCACACAGTGTGATTTGAAATGTAGTGATTTATTTCATGCTAAAGCTTAAAGTTTGATCAATATAAACCCCCAGAAAGTAACAGTAATAAATACAGCAAATCAGTCATAATATAATCATACAGCAAAAATAATTTGCACTTATTTGAAAAAAAAGAAAGATGAAGAAACTCAAGTAATAAAAGAGATATGAAATTCTATTTCTCAGACTGCGGAGTGATTCAGTACAGATGGTTATCTCAGCACTTGAGCACAGACCGGAGTGCATCTGTTCAGATAACGGTGAGAAATTAGATTTGATGTGTTCGCGAGGAGGGAACAGATCAGAGATACACGGAGGATATACATTCATTGTTTTTGGTCAGCTATTAATCCACGGACGCTGAACGAATCTCGGAAACGGGACCTTCAGAAGTCTCGGCACAAAGAACTTACAAACAGCAGTGATTATAAACGGAGGAGCGCGGAGCGGAGGTGTTTTTCGGGAGTGTCATCTGTGTTTCATGCAATCCCTGGACAGCAGATAAAGTGATTCCCCCCCGCTTCCACGACTACAGTGGAATCCACACCGGAGTACAATTAGAGCAGGCGCTGTAAACCTTTCCATAGGGGGCTCGATTGCATATCTAGAAACTGACACTATTGTAAAATACAGGATTTGATTTTTTTTTTTCTCCACAAAGATTTCATGTGTACAGTTCCGGAAAAACATTGATTGTTTCCAGTGTCTAGTAATCTCTAACTAGGCCCGTTAAGGTACAAAGTGAGACGCATTTTGCACCTCCAACGCTCTCCGTCGAACATTAAAGAGGGCGTTAAGAGTGCGCCTTTACATTATTTTTCTATTTTCCAATAAATAAATGCTGCGATTTTCTTTAGAACTATTCAGAACTTGCGCCTATCTTTCTTGGAAAAAGTGCTCAAAACACACGCCGACACCCTGCTTAGACATTCTGTACCGCCGCCACAACCCGCTTTGGTTTTCCTCAGGTTCAATTCATTTACACACTCACACACACACACACACCAATACAGACAGATGCTCCAATATAGACATTCACTCAGTAGTAAGCACATGACTTTGAGAACAGATAGTGTAACACACACATATGCCTGTCTGAAAGAACAACAATCCACAAGCAGCTTATAAAGTCAGCAGAATAAACGTCACCTGTATATTTATGTAAACTGAACCGTAACCAATCGTGTGCTTGTAGCGTTTTATACCCCGCCTACTAACATCTAACATCGGAAGCAGCGTTTTTAGTGCTTGGTAAAACAAAGCAGAGTCCACCATCAGTCTGTTTGCAGGTAGTGTTTATTAAAGGAACAGTTCGCCCTAAAATTAAAAGTTCAGTCATTATGTCCTCATGACGATGGCGAGGCGAAGTTTAGAGCAAAACAGCGTTGCAGCATTCTGCTTAACAAAGGAAGATTATTTAGCTCCTTTTTTTAAAGTTGAAATGTTTACTTTCACGCTAGCCCTTTTAGCTGCTGAGCTAAAAGTGTTAGCGATTTGGGAGCCCGGGGCTTCTGGAGACTTGGAGCTGTCCCCATCTACTTCAGTTGGAAAACGCTGCAAAGCTGTTTTGCTGTGATGCTCCAGAAATGTTTTGTGGACTATGAAACTTCACCCTACTTTCCATCGGCATCGTGTTGAGTAGATAATGGCTACATGTTTGAGTGAACTGTTCCTTTAAAGTAAAACAAGCAAGACCCACCAAACTACCGCAAGTGGACGAGAGAGCCGTCTGGCCGTAGTTTTTTTCCAAACACCATTTACTGGCTGTAGCGTACAGCTCGTAATCAAATCAGTGTCAACAGTGTAAACATAAGGTTGGACTGGTACCAAGTTCGAGGAGCTTTGTCTGGACTTCCAGAACTAAAATGAAAGAAAGAAAGACGCCAACCCTCCGAGGACAGGACTCGCTGAAGGAGGAGGAAGGAATAAAAGGAACATTAGAGCTGTAGGAGTGAGAGAAAAGGGAAAAGAGCGAGGAAAAGACCAAAACCAGAAGATGAAAAAAGTGAAATTAAGCGGAGAAAGACGCGCCAGTTCCACAGAGAGGCAATCGTCCAGGCCCCGCAAGGCCCATCTTCCTTCTTCAAAGGACCGAAGGAGGACCCGTCTCCCTCCCTCCACCCATCCTCTTTCCATCCCTCCATCCCCCGTGGATGACTCGCATCTGGTGGGAAACGATAGGGCCCAGCGACTAACACGTACCCACCGAGGGTGTAATTCCACGGGCGGCGTCTGCGTCCTGCTGCGTGGTTCGTCTCTCGGCGAACAAACAAATACAGACGTACACGCAGGCAAAGCTCATTAAAAAAGACCAACCAAGCAGAGGAGACAGGGGACAATTATCGGAATCAGTCAAGTCGGAACCAGTCTCCGAAAAATGATCGAATGAGAGACTTGCACACGATGCGAAACAGGATGTGCTGGGCCCACGGCGAAGTGCCTCGACTTAGCCGTGACTGTGGTAGAGAAACAGCCGAAGTCCTGACGGTACAGCTATTCTGTCTGTGCCTTTCTTTGTGTTGATCCAGACCTGTTTTGTTTTTGTTTTTTTTTACTTGATCAATACATTCCTGACAATTTAATTCCTCATATGTCCCTCACAAAGTGCCTACTGTGAAACTCAAAACACCAAGGACCAGAATGTCTGCTCAGGTAGGAAAACAAGACTTTAAGAAGTTTCAAGGACTCTGTAAAGCGTTGTAACAACTCTTACATCTCTGTACAATAAGAAAGTCATTATGTTATATTTAATTTATTTACCACCCCCATCCTTTACAGTCTGAACTGTTATCCGAGGCCTGGTCACACCGGAAAGTGAAGCTGTGTGGTTCTAGAAGCTTGGCGATCCAGTGATCGGGCTGCAACTCACTTTATTAATGAGGGATGACACGTTTTGTGTGCAGTTGCCAGAAAACGGTCAAAAAGGGCCATTATAGTGTCCCGCGGCACAAAGGGACATCTTCAAACTGCTTTTCATCGACTGTCATAAATGACAAAGAAAATCAGTAAGTCCTCACACTGAAGAACCAGCGAATGATTGACAATTTTGCTTGAAAATTGACAAACGGTTCACCAAACTCTTTCATTTCCTGTCATTTTTGCAGTTAAAGATGTTCATTAGTTTGACAATCATCAAAGAATAAAATGGTCGACTAATTATTTCTTGCAGGGCTCGTTGATGAACATCTGCCAAGCTTATTTGCTGAAATGCTAACCGACCAGGACGCGTTAGCCTGTCACAATGGCTCACCAAGCTTCTTTTTTTAGCTCCTGTGCGCTTGGCCAAAACCACCCTTCGACATTTTGTTCTCAAGTTTGTACATCATTATAATCAACAGAATTCCACTGAAGAGAGATAATTGCTAACTGCTTAATAACTGTCAGTAAGCAAACTCATTAGCTTGGCTGCTAACGGCTCACAAAGTATTTTCAAGAGATGTAATTGTACCATCGACCGTCCTGTGTGGAGCAGTTTATTCTCCCACAGAGGATGGGATTTAAAATTGGATGGTGCAACTCAACCAATAAGCTAATACTTTCCTCCATTTTGGACTCGATGGGGTTCACCTTTCCTTAGACGCCAGCGTTTACCTCGTCTTAACAGCCGCGGATTCCATTGGAATTAATTAATTCTGCCATTTTTTAAATCCCGGCGCGACCAGGCCTTCAGAAGGAGAAGCGGCTACTTAACATTCTGACCATGACTCAGCAGATTCATCAAGTTGGATCAAAATTAGATGTTGAGGGATGTGAAGACGCCAGTCTCTCTGTAAAACACACAGCTCTTTGATACATTCCACTTCCGTTATTAATGAAATGTAAGCGGCACTGAAAGGAGAATTAAAGATCTGAAAAGGGAATCATATACATAAAAAAGTATTATGAATACCTGAGAAAGATTTTCTATTTTTTTACAATGAAAAATACGCCATCGACGGAGGCATGGGGATCAAAAAGCGGGTAAAACGAGCGCTCGGACGTAGTCGACAGAGAAAAGAGATTCTTTGTTCAAAGACTCGGCGGTTCTCCTCACAACGTTACATTCAGTTACATCAACCATACCTTGTTTTTCCTTTCTAATTCAGCCAATCGCCCGCTCTGATCTAAAACAAAAAAAAAGGGGAGAAACGAAGCAATCAAGAAGCTTTTCTCCCTCAGTCTTAAGAAGTGTAAGTAATATGTGAAAACCCTTAGGCTTACATATACACACATACAATCTCACACACACACACACACTCTCTCGTTGATCTCCACTGGATTTATTTCACATGACTAAAGCCGGCCCTTGTCTTTGTAGCCCTGGCTGATGAGTCTCGTTAAGGCCAGCTCGTTAGGAGAGGCAAGTCTCCGTGGCAACAGCTGGGTGACATCAGGTCTGTTGTGCGACGTCCGACAAATTGGATGTCATTTGCCAGTAGTAGGACATAGTGTGTTTTTTGGTTTAAAGAGTCAGTCGAGCAGCAAGACTTTGATGCATTGTTCAGTCTTAGGATGAGAACGGGAGGAGGGTGTTTTCAGTTCCAGGCTGCCAGTGTTCACAAGAAAAACACCTGCCTGATTTGCAGTCTCCGTACCCTCTGATGTGACGTCTCGTTGAGTGTGTGCGCGAGCTAAACACACACACACACATCCACGCGTCTTGTCAGCAGCGTGTCTGCATCAGTAGAACTTGTCGTCGATGCGGAAATGTGGCCTGGTGACATCGTCGGGGTTGAGGAAGACCGATATGGATTTCCCAGGGTTCTCGGTGACCAGCTGCTGCAGCCGCTGCGCCAGCTTGTCCTCCGAAGGCGAGATGATGCCGTTGGCTGGGTGGTGCCCGGGGGAGCCGTGGCCGTTGGTGCTGCCCGTTAGCTCCTTCTTCAGCTGGCCCGCCTGCTGGGCTTGGTCCAGGGCCGCCCGGAGGTGCTCGCTGGGATCCGAGCGCACGTGGGCGAGCTTCCTGGCGACGAGCAGCGCCTGGCTGTCCGTCAGGTGCTCCAACATGTTGCACTGGGGCAGAAAGTAGTTTGGGCAGTTTTTACCCAGGATGCAATGAGCCAGGTCGTCCAGGAGACCCAGGAGGAGGCGGCCGGGGGTGTCGGGGTCGGGGCAGGACAGGTAAGCGGCAGGAAGTCGGTCGCAGGCCCAGAAGAGGAGGGTGCGCAGGTGGTAGAGGCTGAGGCCTGTGCGTGGACGGGCCAGGATGCGAGACAGCACGGCTTTAGCTGCTTGGAAAGCCTGGGCCATGGGGTAGGGGATGCACTTCTTCAGCTGAACCTGGGAAGAAGAGGAAAAGAGGATCAACGCATTAAGCAGAAACAGGAAAAAAGACATTAACAGACACATTAACTGAACATTAACTTTCAACAGAAAGAGAAATGTCGTGGTAGGAAAGGAAAGAAAATTGGCCAAGAAAAAAAAGAAAGAAAACCACATGGAAATGTTGTATCGATGCTTTAAACCTACAACCAAGTGACACCAAAGCAAAAGCTGTACTAACAATCCCCTCACCTCGCTGCGTGAGAATGCCAGCCTCCACTCTCTGTCGGGCCGACCACCCAGCGGGGAGCAGCAGGGCAGCAGATAGAAGCCAGATATCGCCTCCTCCTCTGTGATTTTGCCATCCCAGAAGTGGTTGGCGGTCAGCCAGCCTTGGGCCACAGCGGGCCAGCCCCGGAACGACACCACAGGCAGCAGGTCGTACAGCACCCGGCTGGAGCCTGCCTGCACAGACGACGGTTAACATTAATGCAGGCGGCGTTCTTTAACACTGATGTCACAAAAACACCTGCTCGAATGAGCAATTAAAGAGCACAACTCAAAAGTTGGAGGTTTCCCACGGAGATTTTGACAGCGAGTAGCGCCTTGACAATACTTGACGCGACAGGAATGGGAACAGTTTGGTCTCCGGTCCGTACCTGGAGGATGATGGTGGTGAGGGGTCCGTTCCTCTCCAGCCGGTCCGGACTGGGGATGCCTCTCTGGGGGCTGCGCCTCAGCTCCTCCACGGCCTCGCTCACCACGCCCCAGAACCAGTCGGTCACCAGGCTGGGAGAGAAGTAGCATCCGTCCAGAGACTGAGGGGAGCCCAGGGAGGGGGCCGAGCCTTTACCTGAGCAAGGAGAGTCAGGGTTGAATGCTCTGCCCTTGGGCAAGATACTGAACTTCAAAGTGCTCTAGATGGCTGTTCTATCGGAGCGTGAGTGGTGAAGCATGGAAATATCGTGGGGAACTTTGTATAGGAATTGCTGTTTAAATGTGTGTGAGAATGGGTGAATGTGACAAGTGTTTTAAGCGCTCGGGGTGGTCAGGAGAGTAGAGATGTGCTGTATAAATGCATGTCTATTAAATTGTTATCTAGTAAACCAGAAATCCCTTATTAATGGCCAACATCCAGCAGCGGAGCCTGAAGGGCCCTGGGAGGGATGTTGTCTCACTCGTAACAACACTAATTGTATATTTTTGTTAGGGCTGGTTGGACTTGGTACAATACAACAGTGAGCAGTTAGACTGGTGGTGTATTCATCTCCGATTCAGAATTCCAAAAATCCATATTAGATCTATTTATCGCACCCAAGTTTCAGGATTCCAATGAAAACCAATCCACCACAAAGTACCACAGATACTTGGACGCTTGTGCTGTTTAACAGCTTAATTTGGACTAAAATGTGAAACCATTTGGTCTGGTATATTTATCCTCAAGTACAATGTGCTCTACCTGTACACTTTTTGCTCTTGATTAGCATTGTGGCGTATTTAGCATAAAACACTGGCCTGTAATATCATCCCCAGATTAACTGATAATAAAATATTAGCTTGTTGCAGTCCTACAGAAAACCTTTGGGTTCCTTCAGGATGCAGCACACTGTGTGAAGCAAACAAAGGTGTCAGTGCTGCGCTGCAAAGACTTCTAGTTTTTGCCCTCTTTCTAACCTTTCAGTAGCATTAAGGGTTTTATATGTTAATGCTGTCGACTAATCCCGACTGTATCGCCCCCTCCTGCCAGCACAAACGCAGCGACAGAAGATCCCGTGGGAGATGTTCTGTTACGACCAGGAAATGCAGCAAATGCGTATTCCAAATTGCTGAAAATTAAAGAGATTCATATCAATAAATGTCATCGCTTTCCCTCATCGTGGAAGTTTCGCCCTCGCGAGCGTGTGGCAGATTGATGTCGCGGTGCGATCTGGAAGCCGCCGTGTAATCTTGAACTTTTGATTGTGAAGTTAGACACATAAAACGTTTCAGCGTCTATTTCCTCGCTTCTGAGGAGTTAGAGGAACTGCTTGGGAGGGTGAAATTGCATCACAACATCAAATGATATCAGTGAAACATGAATACGATTCAATCAGTTCCCATTCCCTCCACTCTGCACTGCTACAGCACCTTCATCGTTGTCTGTTCCACTCCTCCTCTCTCTCTTCATCTTTCTGTTTCTTGTACTTGCGTACCTTCCACTGTGGTGCCTCTTTCTGTCTGTTCTTACTTCAACCATTCACCTTTTTCCCTCCTCGTTACCAATTTCTAACCCTTCCCTGTTCTCCCTCTACCTTTGCAATTATCATCCCACTTTTCCCACTTACCCATCTCTCCCTCTTCCTCCTCGTCTTCCTCAGTGAGCAGGCCATTCTCCTCCTGGCAGCAGACGCTCCAGCGGGACAGGATGTTGGAGTCGCAGAGGCGAAGGCTGAGCCACGAGTGGCAGGGAGGGGAGTGCCTCATGTCCAGGGTGACGGGCTGGTTGCGGTCGTGGAGCTTGAGCGCCGGCACCAGCAGGGTGAAGTCCAGGTCGAAGTCGGCGCCCCTGGCGTAGTCCCCCAGGTCCTCGGGGTTGAGGTCCAGGACCCCCTCCCGTGCCCCGCCTGACAGCAGCAGGTACTCGTTGGCCACCGGGAGGCGCTGGTCCACCTTCTGGACTAAGCCTGGAAGGCGGCGAAAGGGAGAGACCACGAAATCAATCACAGTCAGCAAAATTCAAATTCAGAGAGCATTCGGCATGTGTGGAAATGTGAGGGGCGATGAGCGGAAAGGTTCTGAGGAGTGCTCTCGCTCTCTCGCTCACAGATGCCTACACACATTAAAATGTATTTCATATTCAGATGCACGCACAGGCTCTGAGTGTGCACGCCGAGCGCACTGGGACAGAAAACAGCAGCAAGTGGGTGAGCCTGGGAAATTTCTGGCTTAGTTTTGTTTTAAGAAGGTGCTGCATATATTTATGAGTCTGAGCCGTGGCGATATTGACACGGGGGGAGGGGATTAATAGTCTCAGCTGACCACGAGACACTAATGATAATTCCAGTGGCTTGCCCACATGTGTGCTCAGCCTGGCCTTCGTTTTCAGCTTCCATACTCGATGTGCTCTCTGTAGCGATGTCCCAACTTTCTTCTGTTAAAGATCAGCAGTAAACAGGCGCAGGAAAATGACTAAAAGGACACTTTCAGTTTATTGCATTTCTTCGTTGTTTGGTTAAGTGATATTGCTGTGTTTTCAGATCTCTGCAATTAACTAAAGGAAGTCTGGTGGGAGAGAGAAATATGAGCAATCAGATGATCATCTTATTAAACTCGTATTATATTTCAGGCCCGGCTGCACCATCATTTTCCAGAGTGCTAAGAAGCATTCCTCACCCTCCTCTCTGGACAGTTTATACGAGAGAAACCCGAGCCTCCAAATCCCTTTATGGCTACTTAGCTGTGTTGTAAACTTCCCGGGCTCCCGAGCCCGTGGGAGTCGCAGAACTGGAGTCAAGTAAATTATGGTTTTGCCGGCTTAAAAGAGCAACCGAGAAAGGCTTGATCCTACGGCCAAACGTACACTGGTCCGGAGCTAACTGCTACGGTAGCTATGATAGGTCATAGGTAAAGAGTGGACGCTTAAAATCCCCTCGCAGGGGGAGAGATTGCGGGAGCTCGAGCTCGAGTGTTTATCCCCTGCAGGGCGGTTAAGTGGCTGCAGGCAGCTGAAACAGGGGCATCAGACCAAGCCAGCAGGCCATGGCTGGGGGCACAAAGCTCCCAACATGAGTGCTCTGATCCAATTACATGGGCACACAGCCTTGGTGACATGTTTTCATGTCGAGGTGTGTTTGCGTGGGTGGAAATTTAGAGCGATAAAACCACTGGATTTAACACAACTCTTACATCATCCTTGTGAGTGTACTTAAAGTACTGATGTTAATAAATTATGACTAACCAATCACGGTCCGACTGAGGAACATATCTCTTTGCGAGAACAACATCGGCATCCACAGAATCCACACGCAATCGCTTGCTACTTTACATCAGTTTGGTGGAAGGGGGGAACATATGAATGAGCAACTAAAGCGAGACGCTCTCCGGTGCCTTGCTTTGAAATGGAGCAAAGCCAAAGTGCTCGTTTGACGCGACCACTGGGGGAGCGCTCCAAGAACAGAAGAGGAAAAGTACGTGACAGCGCACCTTTGGATGTTATTTCTAACATCCGATGGTGTTTCTCAACAGAATCTGCTCACCTCCCCCTACGAGCACCTCAGTTGTTGTTATCTAGAGCGCTGAAGTTCCTCGCGATCTTCAGCCTCTGAAGTCTCCCGTGACACCTGCACGAGTTCCTGCTAGCATGCGACTTCAAAACACGTCGCAAATGTTTCAGTTCATCAAAGTGCCCCTCGTAATAAAGATCAGAATATGTAGAGGATGGGATGTTAGGGGATGAGGTATTATTGCATGTTAAGTCCTCAGCGAGTGATCACGTAGAGGCTCCCATAACTTTTCTGACTTGTGGAGCTTGTTGGGACTGTACGAGAGAAATCGCTAAATCAATATATTGATTGACAGAAGAAAAAAGTAATCTTACCATGCAAATAAAAGTGATGCTACAGTTGGACAGTAAAGGGTTAGCGCAGGGTATTTAGGGTATTTTCTAGCTGATCAAACCTACCATCAAACCTCGCTTGGCATAACTGCAATCTTTAAAGTTGCAGTCAGCGATACTAATCCAATAAACAAGCAAAATCATCAGCAAATAGTGTCCAAACAAACAAGCAGAAAAAAAAAAAACAACAACAAGGGAACCAATTACACCTCTCTCTTTCACTGCTTCTGCCAGCAAACTTCACCTCTACCACGTCCTCGCCCACAAGGAACAAACCGTAAACACCATCAGAGATATGACCTTTCCAACTTGGTATCAAAATCTCTAACTTACTTAACTCATTTGTCTTTGCCTGGGTTATGTTACCAGATGCTCAGGATTCAGCCATTATTTCTCTTTCGGTCAGCTATCTAAGTTGTTAGTGTTGCTGCCTTGGCAATTGGCATTGTTGCAGAGATAATTTGGTGAGGTGTTTAGAGTGATGAAAGGAACACAGAACCGATAGCATGAACACTTCATCAATATGCAACAGTGGGCATGTCCTATATAAACTTTTACAAACTTCTAACAGTCTATCACAATGAACTCATCTCTCCTGTATCTGAGGTAAGTGTTTGAACTTGAATCATGACTAATCAATTATCAGAACTTGAAATCTATGGGGCTGGGAAGGGGAAGACAAAGAGGGTAGAGACACTGGACGGGCAGATCAAAGCACAAGAGAGAGACAGTGTCAGAGGGAGGAACGGATCAGACGCCAGCCAAAGGGCAACGAGTTTGAAGCTGCGACTCCTCTGATTTGTTTGGTTTTTATCTGCCACTGATAAATTGGGTCAAATAGGCGAGGAGGAGGAAAGGGGGTGATGAAAAAGAGAATAAAGCGCATCTTATCTCTCCGGCAGGGACTTCAGCGAGAGAGCGGAGCGCAGAGGGAAAAACTGTATCAATTAGCGAGGCTTCTTCAATCCCCACGCTGGCTGCGGGAAGTTTGAGCTCGTTCCAAGGAACACAATCTACTTTTTTAATCCAAACTCTCAAATTGACACGCGCGCCCCGCTTTACTGGGCGTCCGCCAGCGAGCGTGCACGCAACACACGGGAGCACGCGGAACACACTCCAACGTATGTGCCTGTAGACGTGCACAGTCTGAGAATAGAGCCGGAATGGAGAGCGTCTAGGCTGGTTTCACAGCCACGGATTAAACCTAATCCTATAAGAAATGTCTTTGAATGTAGATTTCCATTAGAGGGAAGTTTTCCGATAGGAGTTATTTTCAGACTGGGCCCAGTTCCGTGCCTGTGAATTGACTATTTGATGGCTATTGGTTACTCCATCAGTAGCTGACATGGCATCCCTTACACGCTGAAGCTGAGTCCACTTCTACAAAGAACTAGGGCAGCAACTAGCAGTTATACTACTGTCCATTAATCTGTTGATCATTTCCAGATCAATCGATTAGTTGTTTGGTCTATAAAATGTCAGACAATGGTGAAAAATGTCAATCAGTGTTTCCCAAAGCCCAAGATGACAGTCTTAAATGTCTTGTTCAGTCCACAACTCAAACATTTTCAGTTTCCTGTCATATAGGAATAAAGAAACCAGAACATATTCACATTAAAGAAGCTGGAGGCTTTTCCTTTCTTTCATCTTAAAAATACTAAAACTAATGAATCCGTCATAAAAACAGTAGGAGATTAATTTAGCAGATGATAAATAATCGATTTATTGATTAATCGTAGCAGCTGTACAAAGAGCAGGGTCGTTGTCTTTCGACCATTTCCTGTTGAATATTTTAAAAAACTCAATTGAAAATTTAATTCTTATATTT
Source organism: Lagodon rhomboides (assembly GCA_039737535.1). Lineage (NCBI taxonomy): Eukaryota > Metazoa > Chordata > Actinopteri > Spariformes > Sparidae > Lagodon > Lagodon rhomboides. Next base: position 10,983,457 of record CM077806.1, read on the forward strand.
TTGTAGTTTTGGAGGAGAAGAATCTTCATTGACTGTTTTTTTTTATGCTTAAACAAACTGTGTTTTCTTGACTCACTAAACTGAGTAAAAAAAATTACTTTAAAAAGGACAAAACTATTTCACACTGTTTTACTTTGTTTAGATTTGGCGGACCCCGCCATCTTTCTAGCTTTAAAAAGGGGCTCTGGGGACCTTATTTTCCTCTGAGAACAGCTTGTTTATTCAGTTATGGAAAATGATATATTTCTGAGTTTGTATTATAACCTCATTAATATTGCAAATACTGAAGTTTGAATTTCTTCTCCAAAACTACATACTGCCTCTTTAATGCATCGTAATAAATGAGAGAAGGCTTAGTAATTAAACATCAAGTCACGGTAAAATCATGACCCAAACTCTCAAGGTCAAGAATCGTGTGTGTGGTGCAATCAGGCGGCAACCGCGCCGCTTTCCAAGTCTTTGAAATGACCTGCCCCCGGAGATGAGACTGGAGGAAAAAAATTCAATATCTTATTTTAACATCAATAAACCATCACTTTACTTTAATCCTGGGAGATAAGCATGATTACCATAAACAAACAGCAGGAAGATCTGGAGCTGCTGCCGACCTCGACGCTGCATTTCACTTGAAGAAATGTTAGATTTTTGCTTTTAAAAATTATTCCAGTTTTATACAATTTTGGCTATGAACGTGCATAGTTAGTGTGATAGGGGATTGCACAAGCTTAAAGACGAAAAGCGTCAAGGAAAGGGGGATAAACAAACATAAAAAACTAACCCCCTTTTATTGACAAAGATAAATGAGGTTTAGGGGAAATGTGGTCCAAACCTTGAACGAACAAACACACTTAAATACAGCAGGGCTCCCCCTTCAATATATTCAACAGGACAGGACAGGGCAGCCCTCTCAAGTCTCTGCCCTGCCTTAAAATATAAAGAATCTATCATTAAAATGCCATCGTTTAAAAACTCATTTACTATGATTCCAAAATCAATAGATCATTTGTTTGCAGAAGAGCTCTATTCTGTCGTCCGTCTTGGGAGTTTGTTAACAGTGTACATCACTGAGATTAAATGTACTCAAATGCATTAATACAGCATATTAAAACAGGCCACCTGTATGAGGTCCCAGGTGCTTGAGCTGAATTGCTTCAGTGTTTCACTGCTTTACATTGGAGCTGGTTTTACGATGCTTTACAAGTACGGTGAAAGACAAGTATGGTTACACTTTTCTGAACATGAAACAATTGCACAGACACACATCTATACCAAACACAAAGACTATACTCTGCCCTCACGGGGGCATTCAGACACGCCTGCTTTCAAAATGAAGCTACAAAGTAACACTGCTGAGAGAGAAATCCCCCTGAAGCAGAGCCGCGGCATCATGGGAGAGACGTCCTTTCTCTCTCTCGCAGCCGGAGCGGAGTGAAAATATTCTGCCACACACCTCTAGTTTGATAGACTCCAAAAATAGCGCCGTAAATCTCTCTGGAAAATGGGATTTCTCTAAATAAGCCGATGACTTCTATATGCTGCTGCTGAAGAGGGCTGCAGAGGGAGGGAGAGGGAGGTCTGGAACTGGGACTCCGCTCTGACAACTTGGATACAGGCAACGCTAGTAATCACATTCCTCTGGATTTATTTAGATTTACTGGTCCGCTGACAGCTGACCATATCCTCTCATCTTACTGAATGTGCGTATTAACAGAGACGAGCTGAACGTGTGTGTGTGTGTGTGTGTACATTAATCCATCTACCATCTACCAGCCTGTAAACACCTGTGCTTTGACTGTCTTGTTTAAATATTGAACATTCTACAAATGAGGAAAGGGAAACGATTAATCAGTTTTGTCAACTTTCATTTGTCAATTTCTCACCAGCTAATTTTGAAAATTGATTCATCAGTTTGAGTGCTTTTTTTCCAAAGGAAAAACTTTTTTCTGGTTTCTTTCCTCCTCTGTGACAGTAGACTGAATATCTTTGGGTGTTGGACAAAACAAGACATATAAAGGATGTTATCTTGGGCTTTAAGAAACATTGATCAAAACTGATCACACTGTACAGAACAAACACCTAATCGATTAACTAAGAAAAGTAATCAACAGATTCATCACAGTGATAATAATCGTTAGTTGCAGCCCATTGATGATGGCTGACATTTCACCTTTTACCATCCACGACTCAGTCTGTAGGACACTTTCATTTTCACTGGCTGCTAGTATGATGAAAAGTTACACAAATACAAGTCATGGTTAGTAATTTGGTCATTTTCAAACAGAGTGCCATGTAAAATAACCCAGGGACACAACTGAAAAAGTCAAATGTGGCATTCTGGCCATCAAACAGAGTAATAAGCAGTTATCTGAATGATTCAGCTATTTGGGAAAAATGCTTATTCGCTTAGCTACTGAAAGTTAAGACTTTACATAAAATATGGAGTGACAACCTTCAGTCGCTTAGCTTAGCATTAAAAGTGGAAACAGCTAACCTGACTTGTGTTCCCATTAAATTCTTGATTAGCTTTCTAGAGTCCTCCATCATCCTTTCAGGGTTTAAAGGTGACTGCTTGTCAATATGTCAATTAATGAGTTGTGACAGAATCGTCATCTGAAACAGAGCTGACAGTCCGGGACGGGACGAGGCTCTTGATTCAGGGCACCTTGATGATGCTGTCACACATCCCCCACCTCTGCATGACCTCTCTGTTGTTTTTAAGACAATAAAAGCTCTGATACCGCCGCAGAGCACGCCATAACAATAATCTTAAAAAGCAGCCTCATCCCAAAAGGAGCAATTCAATCCGTTACAAATGACTCCTGACTGCTACTATAGTCTCAACCGGATGTTATCGGCGCTGTTCACGCGGCACTCCTCGCAGCCTCACCTCGCGCGCTAATAGCAGGATTAATCCCAGACAACCCAGCCGCTGAAGGGTGAGCCAGTCCGCCTGCTCGCTGTTTATGAATTCATATCAAGGCAGGAGATTATCTCCAAAATAGGCCTTTTAGAGGGGAGGAATTGAGAAGCTCCAAGAGAAGCAATTTAATCTAATGGGGGGGAGGGGGGGTGTCGGAGCGCCGAGCCAGGTGTGTGTGTGTGAATGTGTTTAATGCAACAAACAGGGCTCAGAGTGATGACAGACATGGTGTGTCTGAACCACCTGCAGAGAGAGAGGGGGCAGGAGGCTGTCAGCGTCTTCCCGCTCTTCACTGCCGCTTTGAAGCCAGCCGAACTGTGATACCAGCGCCGCTAAATGACAGGCAATTATCGCTGAGAGAGGAAAAGTGTCACTGCGGGTTTACGTTTACATTTGAGGGCAGCAGGGCAGCCTCCGTCGTTTGAGAAACAATACTGACCCTGTCCTATGATAGTCTTTTTAGTAAAGCTCCAGTGTTTAGGAATTAAGGGGAGTCATGCGGAAATTTGATTACAATATTCAGTGTATACTAGATTAGAATGACCATAATATCTACAGAGAGAGCAGTTCCTCTTTCAGTCCAACGTGTTGCACCATCATGTTTCCATGTTTCTAAAGGAGCCGAGAGCTAGGGATGGAACAATATCAGATTTTTTCGCATCTCGTGAATATCATCAGGAGTGACTTGTGGAAGCTGTCTGAAGCTAACACACAGTCCTTTCCTGATTTCCTGATATAGTTTTAATTGCCACAAGAGGGAGCCCCCATATTTCCGGTCATTACAGAACCCCAAGCATGTCACCATCGCTGAAAGCTTGGCTTTGTATTCTGTATGTGGAAGTACTATTGATTCCGAGCTAAAAGACAACAGGAAGATAAGGCGCCCACCCGCCAGAGCCTGCTGGAGGAAGGTGTCTGCCCTGCGGACCAACACCTCCAAAGTGCTCTCCCATCTTCGCTACCACCATCAAGTTCTGGACGCCAAATTGTTTGCTATTCACTCAAAAGAGGACGCTGATTTAAAGATAGACGTGTGTTTTCCAGTATGTTTTGATGCCATTTTAAAAGTTTTTTACATATTTGGATCATGATAACTGAGCTACTACTTAGAGTGTTAGTTTACAGTTACTGCCACGTAGAAACAACTCCCTCATGCACGAGCTTCTTTCACTTGTCTTTTTTCAATGTGTGTATACGTCTCATTCATCCTTAATACATGTGATGTGTGATGCTTTCTGATCTCATTAAACTTTATATTTACCTGTTGGGCCACAGACTAAACAAAATGGCAGTTCGTCCAACCAGCAGTGAGATATTACAGACGCTAGCAAGGCAACACAGTACATAGAATGAGCACAGTAGAAACTTCAGATAGCTCAAACACTGTGTTTAACTATTTATCTTTAAACTTTACAGTTGCGGTTAAAAATGACAACAAAAATCAACAAGTTTGGTGATTTCACATATCTCCACAATACAAACAACCACCAGTTTTATTACCCAGAAATGACTGTTGCTGTTAGCCTGACGTCAAGCTGTTTCAGTCGAATTGCAACTTTCTTGCCCAGAATAAACTTGACAACAAATTTTCATATCCTCCCTACCTACCCAGAACGGATAAACCAAACACTGGCTCCAGAGAGAGCCTTTCACATTTTTAGCCACCATCATAGGCGACAGAAAGACGAAGAACATTCAGCTGATTGAAATCTGTAACCTTGCCGCTAGATGCCTCTAAATCCTACACACTGGACCTTTAAGAGGATCACTCATGTCTCAAATGAATGAATCATTAAGAATTAACTATAACCAGATTCCCCAGATATGTTCTATCATGTCATCAGGAGGCAGAAGACAGGAAACAGGGAAACATCACTTGCTAGCATACCTTTTTTTTTTTAAATGATGCACATGATAAAAGGACAAAACGCACTTTTTACATTACATTTTCATGTCACATATTCAAACACGTTCCAGTCCAAAGATCCAGGTCGAACACTTGCTGGGTGCCACGCTGGGTGAGCAGGTGCAGGCTGAATGCCTTCAGTGTGCTGCTCAATCTCACGCTCACTGACTGATGCTGAAATCATACCTGAATTTTATATTAAGGCTTAGTCACCCTGTCCATTAGTACGGCGTTTGGAAATGTTGCTATTTGAAGTTTTCAGAAATGTCACTTAAATCATTTGAAAAGAGTATCTGTCAGTCTGAGCCCTCGTGAAAAAAAAACTTTCTGAAAGAAAACTGAAAAGTCTCGGCGTGTGTGAATGATGAGGTGTGTGGCAAACATTCGGTTTTTGAATGTTTTTTTTTTTCTCCGGCGGCTCTGACAGCTACAGTCTGCACGTCATACGCCGTTATCAGTTGACAGCTGCGACCCGGATGATTCCTCCCCCTCCGCCTCAGGAATACTTGAAGTGTGATTATGAAAGAGCCGAAATCACGATGTCAGCCTTGGTTATTAAAATGAGCAGGGCAGCAGATAATGTGTCATGCGATGTCAAAACACTTCTTGCTGAACATGCTGCATTCCTTAAGTCCTATTTAATTAGATACCGTGAAAGACTTTTAATGAATTATGTGATGTCTGTCCGCGGCCACTCTATTGTGCTTTAATCACAGTTTGTTGTTGGTTGATTTGTCACCGAGGCTTATTAACAGAGGCTGTGAACGGAGGTAAATTATCATCAACCAAAATGCATTTTGCATGAATTAGCAATGACGCGCCGGCTCGCCAACAATTAAGACGCTGCCGCTAAGTGCTAAAAAAGGTGGCGGCGAGCGACAATGACCATCATTTACGGCAGGCGGGCTGCATCTCATCCGCGCTGCTTGGCACCGTTGCATCTGTGCTGATGAAACCTGAACAAAGCCTAGCTAATCAATTACAAAAGGCTCCGGTCATTTACTGTTGCGGTGGCGTAGATTTGGCCGGCTGCCACGTGAAGACAGGCCGTCAAATCCAAAATGGCATTCACGGAGAATTAAGTCGGCCGCTGCCGGCAGCTAAAAACTGAACTCCGAGCAGCAGAGCGGGGCTCCTCCAATGAGGCGGGGAGACGCAGCAGTGGTGGGGACGGCATCTCGCCGTCGCTAATGGGGTGGAGGGAGAGACTGACCAGCCGCCGTGCTGGGCCGAGCAGCTAGCCAGACTAAGTGAGCTGCTTTCCCAAAGGGGGATGGAAGTTGCTACTCCGATGGTTAAAATTTCAGCGGGAGGGATTTACTTTCACTCCCAAGAATAAAATATGCATCACATCGCATAGAAGTCTGTGCAGCCTCGGAAAGGTTAGAACATTTGGGAGGTGAACATCAGGGCCTGATAAATGCACCCAGTATTCGAGCCTGCAGTGCACGGAGAAAACTCTGCTCCGTTCTGACTGACTTGTGTTTCTTTTAATGCGGCTGCGGGAAGGAATTGCATGTAAACAAACAGAAAAACACACCCATCTCTGCTGGAGTTTTGTGCGCTTGCAGATGCCTGCAGTTTTGTCTGATGCCATACACAGAAACACCAGAATAGGACAAAGTCGCACAAACTCTGTCTGTATTAGGTCATAGCATCGAATGAATGCATTTTTTACATTTATGAAACAGTTCAGCCTAAATTAAATTAAAATGAAAGTGTACACCATCAGCATGCGGTCGAGCGTGTGAACCCACTTCAGACAGGGTGAGCACCACTGCTTTTAGCTAAAGTGAAGATTATAAATAATGTCTTCAAATCAATTCAGGATCTTGAGGCTTCCAGAGACTTAAATTATGTCGGTAGAGCTATAAGGAGTCTTTTTATTTTGGGGTGTTTTTTTTTTTTCCATTCTAAAACAAGTCTCCATGTACTTCAGTTGGAGAATGATGCAACGCTGTTTTGCTGTGAAGCTCTAATGATTTTTTTGTGGACTACGAAACTTGACAACCCGACATTCCATCAACATGGGGGTGAGTAGATAATGACTCAATTTCCATTTATATATAATATATGGAATATATTAATTGTAATTTTAAAGATTTTATCAATACAGACCACTCCATTAACCTTCGTATTCCATTTTTGTAAGGCAAAATGCAATCCTAGTCGAACTGTAATGATTTTGATAAGTCTTTAAATAATGACAATGTCTAAGCACTTATTTGTAGTTTGAAATTATGTCAAATATAGAATTATAAATAAATAAAGGGTGAAAATAAGTTTGGAAACCGCATCTCCATGTTTTGAAAGCAACTGCAAATTCATAGTCTTTTTGATCCACAACAATCACAGAGAAATCTTGAGTCTGATAAATATGCAGGCCCTCATGCATCATCTCATCTCTCTACACACACACACACACACACACACAGCCTTTGTTTGTTTTGGTTCTGGTTTTTCATTTTTCATCACAGCTCAGGGTGAACTTCTGACTCGTGCCTCTCCTGACTTGGAAACACACTCCGGTGCTGCTGATCATCACCGTTCTCTGTCTAACCGTCCCCACTTATCACTGTTCAAGCCCAAATGTGCATCCAGCTTAGTGGCCTAAGTGTGAAAAATGGCGGTAAACAAAGGGGCTGATGTAAGGAGTCCACAGGGAGGCGACAAGTGGAGGTCACGGTAGGACAGAGTGAAGATCTGGTGCATTTCTTTCCCTAACAATTGCTTAATTCTTCAAAATCTCTCCATGCAACAGGTTGTTTTTTTTGTTCTTGTTTGACATAAAAGTGTCAAACACTGCGCCGAGACAGAGCAGCGCTCATGACTTTTTAAAACTTGGATCAAAAGAAACTACTCTCGCTGACATGAGGGGGAAGATGAACTCCGAACTGAACTCTCTCTCAAGCTGGCTAACAAACTTCAAGATCTGAAAAGTCGGGTTCGGGGAATGTCTGGGCCTTGCACCAGATCCTCCGCTTCCCCGGCAGTGTGGATTTATTTCAGCCTTCATCAGACTTTTTGTTTTTCAAAAGATGTATACAGTAGCCCGGACCACGCTCGCCTGAAGGCAAACCACAGTGTTTACTCAAACGGAGGGTAAATAAGAGCCTCTTCTTGGATCCGTCAGGCTGTGAAGAAATTCACTGGGTGCACTTGGTGAGCGTGTGTGTGCCAGTTTAATCTCTTTACTTTTTCCTTTTCCCTGGCAGTGTGCAAAAAAGCCCAGTGGGGATCCCTCTGCGGCTCAAACTTTGTAAAAAACCTGGCAGAAGCAGCCACAGCTACCCTGCGTTCAGGATCCATGCACACATGTGCACACACACACACACACCTCTGCAGCTATAGCGGGGCCTCCTCCAGCAGGTCGGCATGCCGTAACAAGGCCCCTCCATCAAAAGGATGATATTTGCTTTTCAGCGCTGCCTTTCATCCTCCGCAGGGCCTTGAGAGGCAGAGCGCCTAATGCAGCTACCGCCGCGTACTTAACTTTATATTCCTAGAATTCGACACAAACTCGTCTTCCCTCGGTTGAAAGCGTCAAACTTTTTTCTTTTTTTCCCCCTCCTTTTCACAGTCAGAGCTGTCACAGCAGGCGGCGAGGCACAGGGTATAAAAAAACAAAAAAAAAAGCAGCAAACCACTGGTGATTATGCCACAGACAGCAGCCTCGAAACCTGAAAAAAAAATCTCAACCGAGAGCGTGTGGGAGCAGACAAAGAACCAGAATCATGAAATCGGAACACAGGAAAAGGGTGGGGAAAAAACGCTAAAAAGAAGACTTTAAAGTTTCTGCACAAAGAGTCGATCTGCCTGTACGTGATGTTGCAACGGAATGAGGAAAAACCGACCTGGGTGCCGTTTTGATTCGTGTGATTTCTCCCAGGGTGAGGAGGTCTGTTTGATTAAACCATCTTCAAATCTCCAGAAGCTGTCTGTCAACCAACCAACCAATGTAATACTACCACTCTGACAGTAACAGTGTGTGTTGATGATATTCTGAGCTGAGCAGAGCGCAGACCTCTTGTCAGTTTGCAAAAATGTTAAGCAAGTCGAGCAGGAAACTTAAAAAAAAAAGATGCTAACTAAACTTTGAGGATGCGGCCCAACTATTGTGTTTGTTTCCAGTCTACGTGGACAGACTGAGAGATGCATGAGAGAGCGAGGATGACGGGGGACAGCAGGGAGGGGGCAGAGTGCCACCTATTGGACAAACAAACACACTTCACTTTTTGCTCACAAATGACAAAAAAAACAACAATCTGTTTGAGACGGCTTCGTGTCTCACTGAGCAAAACTCTCATTATGCATCAGAGTGGTGTGGGTGTTTATGGTAACCAATCATGGCTTCCTATATGGGTATAATGTATCCCCTGACTTAAATCTATCAGTTCTCAGTCAGTTTAATCCTATGAACTCACATTGATGTAATTTGATTTCTTTCTTCTTCCATTTTTTTTTGTCTCTTATGGTCTGAAACTCATTTTCATCCGTTTCGTTAAATGCCAGACAGAGAGAGCAACACACAGTGACTAAACCAACCACATGCAGGACGAGCTTGATTCCAACGTGTCACGAAGAACCAAATGTGCATGAACGAAATCACTGCATCCACACTGACACAAATTATAAGCCTCGGGTTTTGCACACAAGACGCGGAATACAAACGCCGACACTGTGATAGTGTCTCGGTCAGGGAATTAAATTGAAAATACTGCACATGTCCTTCGTTTCAATGCAGCCTAAGTCCGCAGCGCTGATCATGTTTGTCACACATCTAGCAGCTGCCTCACAACCTGAGTCACAGAATAGGTCTGTGAGAGAACCGTGTCCCATCCTGTTCTAAATGAGAGCTTCTTGATGTCTTTTTGGCGTCAAATCTGACATCACATTTCTACAGGCAGAAAAGTAAGAGATTTAAAAACTAAGATGGTATATATATTGAAGTCTACAAGTAGAATTTAATCTCAGAAATAAATACAAAGCAACACCAAAGGAGAAGGTCTCGTCAACAGCACTTCACTTCTATCTACCCTTTAGCATCAATTTGCATTAAGCAGCGTTTTCATGCATTTTATTCTTTTCAGTAAGCTGTGAAAGCCACCTGATGCATAACGAGGCACTAGAATAACCTCTAACAAATCGTCAAGTATAACCAGTAAGAACTGCACGCATGACGTACTGCTTTACATGAATTGTGGGCGCAAACACGGCTCCCTGCATGTGAGGGCATGTGCCGATCAAACTGTGGTTTTGCCGAGCGGCTTCTACTTTAGAATGTGTAATAGTGGGAGTGCGGTGTAGGGCGTTCCTGGGTAAGATCGCTCATTGTTTTCGGTGACACTACCCTGGGTAAATAAAGGGGGAAAAACATGCACACCCACTTAATGAGGAACAGGGGTTTAAGAACAGGCAGCGACAGACACGACGAAGAAAAGTAGCTTAGCTTCATCTGTGCTAAGACAAAGGGGACAGCACATCGGGACCCAGTGTGTATTCCAAGCTTAAAATACTTCACCCGCCCAAAAATGACACAGCAGCTGTCACGAACACGCAAAAACATACACCCACGGATGCACAGGTGGCGTCACCTGTGCGTGCAACGTGACTTCCACCGAGCACTTAAGTATATAAATAGTTTAGTGAACTCCAGGTGATAATTGCTATTCCACAGGCACGAACTGCACTGAAATCACATTCCATTAAAACGACTATGCGAAATTTAAATATACCATGAGCACGTTCCTGCTGCACATCGATCACAGTTGGTAATTAAAGGGAGTTTTGATTTTTACACCAAATGTTGAACAGCGAAATAAGAAATTAGGTGTCACAATTATTTAGTGGTGAATGGATAATGGGTGCAGAGTGAGAATATCTTTGCTGGGATAACATCCCGCCTGCATCACGGTAATCATATCACTCCCTCACTAAAACAAAGCCTTCACAGTTCTGAGTAACAAATTCATCAGACACAAATGGTGGACCACAGCCGCATTTATATCAGTTTGAGGAGTGAAGGCGAGAAGGTGTCTGCAGACGTACCTAGCATGTTGAAGATGAAGTCCTTGGCAGTGTGGACCTCTAAGGCGGTCTGGTCTCCAAACTCTCCCTGCTCCACCAGCACCAGCTCAGACACCTGGGATGACAGCTGATCCAGGGTGGCCCCCGACCGGAAGTCCACCTCCGACAGCTTCTTGACGGGGGCTGGGGAGCGCGGCGCCACCGCACTCATCAGGGTATCCATCTCTACAACCCTGCAGAGCGAGGACGAGACAAGAAAATATGCTGTAGGTTTGCCGAGCCTATAGCTTCAGAGTTTCAATACCACAGCCCTATTGTCACGGCTAACACAGTCGATACGGGATGAATTACGCTACTTTGGAGCATCAAATAAGCTCATGTTGGAGCTTGTAGGGAGCGAGCCATTTTTGTGTTTGATGTTTTGCTCATTTTCCACTCAGCACCTGCCCTTTTGGTTTGGATGTGCGTGTACACTCTTTGTGCTGTCACTCTGCCAATTTTGACTATCGGTTTTGAAGGCTTGAGTATCGCCTGGAGAACAAAACGCAGGGTTACATTTCACCTGTTTTCAGGATCTCTTCTCTTACAACATGCCAATGCAGTGTTGTTGAGCCTTCATGTTTCCGGGTCTGTATAATGCTCGCCTTGTTTTCGACAGCCTCGTGTGAATCATGAGGCTTTCTGGCTCGATTCTGGAGGAACATATGATAGAGGAAGAATTAACATTACGTTTTAATAGCAAAACACGTGACGCTGATGTGGTAGTGATTACAGCTTCGACTATTCAAGCCGATGCTAATAAATACTTAAGCTATTTGAATCAGATTACTTTATGTCCAAAAAATGCATTAATGATTCATGATTAATAAGAGCTCCTCTCTGCTACCGAGTCTAACGTGATCAAAAACTATTTATAAAACATACAACAAGGGTGTTGTACACTCAAGCATCGGTTTACAAATCAATCCGATGATCAATAATGACCATTAAAACTAAGGCTAGCCCAGTTTTAGCCTCTCATGAAGTAGTGTTGTTACTTTGAGTCTTGTTTACTGACGGATTTATTTAAATCACAGCTAAACCACTGCCTCCTCAAAAATAAGCTTGTAAACATGTAGAGTTGAAAAGGTAGTGGGGAAAGTTTATTTTTGAGTCTCATTCCCAATTCGTGAAATACAGACGCTTTGGGACCATCCCGAAGCGTCTGTATTTCACGAATCGGGAATGAGACTCAAAAGTCAACTTTTCTTGAGAAATAGGACCTTTAACAAAACTAATTAAGTTTTTTTGACATTTCTTCTATTCTACCTTGTATCCTAGAAGGAGTCCAGGTGGTTAAACCGGTTGAGTCGTGCCTTTTTTCAGACAGCTTGAGGATGTACTTTACCGGAGACGGGACGGCATAGTTCGCATTCCAGCACAGGCGTCTTTAGGGATTTAGCGTCAAGCGGAGGAGGTATTACGTTAGAAGAAGGGTTTGTTGTTAAAAAAGACAGTCGACCACTTGTTTACACGTTAAAATACTCATTTTAAACAGTGTGCCCCACAAACACTTGTGATGTAAACAAAGTTCAGCCGAGTGGAATGACAACATGGTGGCCTCTGCCCCTCCAAACTAGGTCAATTAGCGAACAAGCTCCCGTGCTTCTAGCTGCTAAGCTAATAGCCGAGCAAATTAGCCAGCCTGCCGTCCAACAGTTCACACTAGCTAATTAGATAATTAGAAATTGATAATGTATTAGCCCGGGCCGCGTCAGATAGACTCGTGTGGCTGCTGTAGTACCGTGTTAGCACTCCATTTGACTCGCAGTGATAAGGTCGGCGTTGCACCTCGCCCCACAGTCGGCCAATTTCGTTTATTAGCCAATATTAGCCAACTAGCTTTGTCAAATTAGCATGCTAGCTAACGTGACAGGTGGGGGACAGCCGAAGGCGAGTGCGGCGACACACACCCCGTTGCATACAAACGCACAAACACATTCAGAAAATCTATACGTACACACTGACTCTCCCTCACACACACACACACTCACACATATACACACACAGGCGTGCACCCACATGCACTCAGCTCGAGTGTCGTTAGCTTGCGAGTCGCGGATCACACAGAAATCATTAGCTATCAGGCTAATAGCCGACACGTATTAAGGAACGGACACACACCCTTCTGCACAGTGACGAGGGAGTCTCTTCGCTATCTCCTACGTTTACTGTTAGTGTGATCCCTGTGCTTCAATCCGCCTTCTTTAGCTGTCATTTCCAACAGGTCCCAGGCGCCACCTTCCCCCTGGCAACACCGTCCCAGAAATCATGGTCCTTCTCTGAGGATCCAGGGATTAGTAGTATGTGTGGCACGCACGCCCCACAGTACAAAACTACAAACGGATTTGCGAGGTCAGGTTTATGATTAAAATTGTGCCCGTGTCCTCGCAGAGAAGATAAGGCTGTGCTACGGTTTGGTGGCGGTAGCCGGGGCAGGGCGGTTTCAGCGCCGAGGAGCAGCCCGGTGTTCTGATGCATGAGCGTGCGAAGCGGTCCTCGGGAGTCCAGCGGCACAGCAGCAGAGGTGTCCTTGCACCAGTGTGGAGCTGGGTGCTGCATGTGGATGGATGTGGGTGCTGCTGTTAGTAAAGCCTGTGCATAGAGGTAGCTTATATATAGTGGATTACTCTAGAGATCATTCAGTATTGAGTTAATTATGGTATTAAATAGTAATGTGGTGATTGTGATCGTTTTGCAGATGGACACACACACAGTGAGGCACAGAGCAGTGTGAGGCTCACTGCAGGTCATATATGATAATATACATATATATCATTAGCCTTCACAAAGAGTTGTGTACAGTGTCTGGATGCCAGCTGGAAGAGAGCAGATGGTGATTGTGGTTGTTGCATAATCCAAATCAAATCACACAAAGTTTATAAGGTGGTGCTGTGAAGGTTTACGGCTAGTTATAAACGTTATCGGCGACGAATAACATTTTCTTTTTTGGCTGGAGTAAAATTTTAGCACCCTACTCATCGGCGTAATTATTCGGAGGAAGATTTATTTGTTAAATTTAACCCGACGCACAACTCTTTTCCGATAAACCATGCATTGGTCCCAAAGGTTTTTAGGCTATGTTGCCCTCATCTGCTTGGTACATTTTTGTTTTTACGTTATAGTCAGTTTTTTCAAAATGGATCTGTCTCTTTGCCTTTTACGAATACACACATACTCTAAACTGAAAAAAGTTATAAATAAATCAACATAACTCTACATAAATGCTTCAATCCAGTTCATCATTTAAAGGAAACATTATGCTCATCTTCAGGTTCATAATTCTATTTTGGGTTGCTACTGAAAAAAATGCATCCGTTTCCTCATGCTGTCTAGTCCATAGCACTATATTCTCTGTCTTAAACATCCTGTTTTAGCTCCTGTCTCTTTAAGCCCACCCCCTCCAGTCTGCTCTGATTGGTCCGCTCACACATGGCTGAGCCCTTTTCACACATTATCGCCGTTCGCCAATTCGCCAATAAAGAGGCGAGATGGTACGCGTCATGATGATGATGTCTGTGTGTTTTTTTCAAGGTGTTTCCCCCGGTGACCTCCTGTTATTATAAACATGTACCCACTGACTGTTTATAATCATATGGATGCTGATATGATGTGTTGTGATTGGGATCCTGACCCACCAAACATCCTGGAAAGTGACAAAGTTACGTTTTTTGCTCTAAATTAGGCTACATAATTACATAATCGCCATCAGTAAATAGTCACGGGGAGGGGGGGAGGGAGGCTGTTTTCTGGGGAAAAGTTCACTGAAGTCTCGGTTGCGAGGGCTGACCTTCGCCGTGATTTTTTCAAGAAAGTAACTACAACAACACAACAGTGGAAGGACACAAACACATGGTGAGTTAAAGTTTTTTGCCCGGGACAGACGCTGTTCTTTTCGGGCGGAAATGTGAGGAAGAGTCGGTAGGACAGACATGAGGACAGAGGCTTTCCACGTATAACTGCTGTATTTTTTTCCCTCATATAAGTTGCCAAAGACACTACCAGTATCTACGTTACTGTTGTTTGGTCCTGTAACGTTGCTTTGTGGGACATTTCTCTTTGTTTTGATGAGTGAAGGACCCGTTTAGTTATCACACGTTCAGACCAACGAGACTCCGCTCTGCGCCGCCGGCTTCTCCATTCACACAGGTTCTGTTCGCCAATGATGCGCCGCCGGAGGTAGTGTCAGAGGCGCAGCGAAATTTCACCCCTCGCCGCCTCTGACACTTTCACACAGAGGAGGGTGCGTAGAATGGGTGCAGGACCCCCACACTCAGAGGGCAGTGTGAATGGGGCTTGTGTTCCCATCAGCTCGGCCATGTTTTCAGCCTCACTTCTACCATGGCTACAGGCATAAATTATGCAAATGTGTGACATTGTGTAGCATAGTGTGAGGCGGGGTTATGGACGAGGCATTTCAGGCCCTTTGGGAGCGGAGACAGACTTTATTGATTCCTTGGTGAGGAAAATTCACCTGTTACAGCAGCTTAAGAGTCATGAGCATAGGGGGAAACAGTGACTGAAAGATAGATAAAAATGTACATCAGATCTGACATACTGTAATTCTACTCAATGACATCCTTCATTAGACCAGTGGTTCCCTAACTAGTGGCTTGGAACCCCTTCCCAAGGCGTCTCAAGATACATCTAAGTGGATTTATTTCCTACCTGGGATCACCTGGATGTTAATGTCTCCAATCTTTGCATCTTCCAATCAAAATAAAGTATAACTTTACCTCTTTGGGACCCTGAAATATTTAAATGAAATAGTCTAAACGGACAAAATCACTTTTGAACTGAACTGTTCAAAACTTTTTTTATTCTTGCTTCACGATACTTTTTAAATTTCTACACATTTACAGGAAGAGATCAAAATTATTAGAAAAAGATACCCTCGCTGAATGAAATAGGTAAAAGTTCTACTTGTACAGTGAAACTTAAAGTTGTCGCCGGGGACATCCTTGGATCTCTGGCAGTTGTTCACCACTATGTGACAACCGCTTGCTGTTTAATATACGCGCATAAACCTCCTTGATTATACCCCGAGTTATTCATTTCCTGCATCACTGCTAAACTTCTTTGGATTGATGGCGTCTGGAATAACCTGTCAGACCTCTCTCTTAGCCTGCCGATGGATCATTACAGCCTCGCGCGCTGCAATCTCACTGGCTGCGAGAGGAACTGTCCGCATACTGCCATACAGCGTCTGATTCATCAGCCTATTCTGTGGTGTAAGTGGAACATTTATCAAGATAATGCCGCACCAAACAGCACTTAATGAGCAAGTTGAGGGAGTGACAGCGCCCGCCTGCCAAATGAGAGGCGGGAGACAACCCTGGCCTTCAGCAGACACAGCGAGATACTTCACGAAATGAGCGCAATGTCTCTTAAACTCACTGCTTTTGACTTTCTTTGCCCTCCTTTTACCCTGAAACGACAGGAATGGAAAAACATCACCAGCTCTCCTGTCATACCTCCATACATCACCCCTGTCTAGAATCGGCGCCGCCATAAAGATCTCCCTCTTTGCAAGTCAGATCAGGCTAAAATTGCAGGCATGTGGTGGAAATGTCTCATATCGGGGGACGGGCAGATATTCCGAGATTCAATTTCTGACACCGAGTCAGCGCTTGTTCAGCAAAATGAGTGAGGGAGAAGTGATAAAGGGATATAAAAGAAAGAAAAGTGGTACCCCAGCGCAGGTAAAATGAATACAGGGAAAGGGGGATGGAAGAGCAGAGGGAAGGAGATGAGGTTGAAAAAAGCATTTGTCCTTTTGCTTCAACAGGAAGTAAGAAATACATCTCAGAAGCTCCAAGAGCTAGATCAGATTAAAGCACCTCAACAGTTTTGGCGATCCCCTGACTTTCCCTTAAGTGAGCGCAGGTTGACATGTGTGATTTAAAGTGACATGTATGAACAACTATAGAATAGATTTATCCCTCCCTGTAATTACTTTTGTGATCCCTGAACTTTTTCCCTAGTGCCATTATAAGTTGTTGTTAGCTGTTAAATGCTAACATACAGTGGCGGACTCAGGATGTTTGAGGTGCAGGGGCAAAAACAAATGTAGAAGGGAACCAGCGTGCAGAAAGTCATGATATATTTATAGTGGAGAGAGGCCACCTCACCATGATTTGTCCACTTGAAGTGCACCCTAGAGGGCACTTCACCATGTTTTATCTACCATAGGAGCATCCAGGTGGGCACTTTCGCTGAGGGGCACCAGGGATGGGCGTTCACCTGATGTGTCGGCGAACCCATTTTAAATTATGCCTGTTAAACATCACAGATGCTCGCATTGTGATTGTGGGCGGGCCAGCATCTCGTTATCGGAAGGTTGCTGGTTCGATTCCCCTGGTCTGCATTGCAGAAGTGTCCTTGGGCGAGATACTGAACCCCTAAACTGCTCCTGATGTGCTGGTCGGCACTTTGCATGGCAGCCACCGCCATCAGTGTATGAATGTATGTATGAATTACTGTAAGTTCGCTTTGGACAAAAGCGTCTGCTAAATGTCAACGTAAATGAGCATACACTCTTGGAAATAAGGGTTCCAAAAGGGTTCTTCTACAAGGGCTGAGGTTCTACCTGGAACCATTTGCTTCTGAAAAAAACGTTTCTTCGGGAAAGGGTTTTTCAAGGGTTCTTGGTAACACTAATGGTTCCAGTAAGAACCATTTTGATCCAGAGAACCCTTTTTTGGAGAAAGAGTTCTTCAGGGATTGTTGAAAAAGGGTTCAAGGTGGAACCTTTATAAAAGGTTCTACCTGGAGCCAAAAAGCATTCTCCTATGAGGACAAGCCGAAGAACCTTATATGGTTCTACTTATAGCTTTTATTTCTAAGAGTGTATGGCCTAGCTAGCCTTAGCATGGCAACAGGCGTTAGCACAACATGCTAAATGCCGTTTTACCGACTATTGCAAAAGCGGTCTTTTGGTATACAGCGTGTTCACACCAGAGAAGTGACAAAATGAAGTCAAAGCAGGCAGCGTGCATGCTAAACGCAGCTCCGTTTAGTATGCTGTCGACGCACAGCGCTCTCCCACAATGCAATCCCCAGAGGGAATCGGGGAGCTGTTCACAGCTCCGAGATTTTGTGAAAAGTGCCGAAGGGAGAAACGCTGATTTATATTTGTGAAGTTCAGCAGTCGCTCTCCACAGTCGCAGTTGGATGTTGGACAACTGACATCACACGCATTGTACCATTTCTGGCTAGTATAAATGGTGAAGTGTGTTGATATATTTAGCACAATACGACGATTAGCATGGAGTACAAACTGTCTAGAATTAGTACAAAGTATGGATCAGGGACACAGCTTGAGCCCAGTGTAGCTATTAATGGGACAGAGCTTAGGAAGACATCTTCTTGAGCATTAGGAAGATGTGTTGGACTAGATAATGTCCGGGGACTAATGTATGACATGTAGGTAAAGAGTTGTCTGATTTGGACCGGATCTCACACTTGTACCTGCGCATTGCTGTCTGTTCTCACAGTTCCTCCCTCTCCCAGTGATTATCACCGATGAGCAGGTACTAAAAATGTTCCTGTGTTATGGTCACAGGAGGAAAAGGTAATTCATTACTTTCAACTTTTATTCGCAGTTGTTAAACTTTCGCCACGTCATTACAGGCCGTTCTCATTTACTCAAGATCGCCGCCACCATCTAAGCGCCTCCCAGCTGGCTAATAACGGTTCCCACACATTATATTAATCCGGGGCTGATAGTGGTTATGGTGATACGGCGACAATGGCCGCTCCCCCCGGTGTCATCCCCCTCAGCTCCTCTGATGCATGGCCATCATCTCTGTGCTGCGGATTGAAGTGAAATGATTGAGTATAAAGCCGTGAAAAGGGGGCAGCAGTGATGGGGCCTCAGTGTCCATTGAAGTGAGGGAGTAATCTATCTGCGGCTGTGATAGCGCTGACCATCATTTAAGTGGTTTGAAAAGGTCAGCCGAGGGACCGAAATGTAGGAGCGCCCGGGACGGCCATTACAGTCATTCCGCTCCGCTGTGCGAAGCCGCCGCCGCCTGATTGATGCCTGGGAGAGGATTTGGCGCTGCCGTGGTTTGTATTATACAGCATGCACTTTAATATATTGCCTGTGTGGGTCTGCGGGTATATATTTGTGTGCGCCGCGGCCCGTGTGAATGAGAGAGGGGAAGCTGTGGGTAATCATGTAAGATGGCCGGTGCCGTTTCATTCCAGGTCTCC
This sequence comes from Lagodon rhomboides, assembly GCA_039737535.1. Taxonomy (NCBI): domain Eukaryota; kingdom Metazoa; phylum Chordata; class Actinopteri; order Spariformes; family Sparidae; genus Lagodon; species Lagodon rhomboides. The sequence goes on from CM077806.1 coordinate 11,002,566, forward strand.
GGGAGAGGATGTGGAGAAGCGTGTCTTTTCCACCGTCGGCCCATCAGCTCCTATAAGCTCTCCATCATCCCACCCCGCTCACCACTGATGACTCTTGCACAACCACTATCTTCATTTTTGACCAAAACAGACTCAGACCAAGAAATCAATGGAACAAGGAGTCGCTCCCCCCGGCCCGCAGAAGAAGCTGATGTAATTAAATCCGTCTGCAGGGTAAGAGAAATAAAGGGGAGGAAAGCTTGTGAAGTGCAGGGGGAAGTCCCTGGAGGTATAATTAACAATATCTACCGTTAGTATCTGCGCCTCTTCTTTCTCTGATGCTTACAACAGTACGGGCTGGCGCAGAGGCAAAACCCCAGACAGGCTTCCTGCCAGCGGGCTTGATTTCTGCAGAACCATCCCGCTTTATTTTCCGGGATTAAACAGCAACATACAGTGCCTATATTAATGATTTGTCACTACTGCGGTACTGTTTTACAACACCGAGTGAAAGGGGGTTTAACGTCGCTCTTTATGACGCAGGGCCCTTTCATAGGACGCATCTAAATCATCACAGGAGCAGCCACATAAGAATTGTAATATGTCACTGTAAGACAAGCTCAGTGTTTCCCACAGAATCAGAGTTTAAGTGGCGGTGGCTGTCCAGCTGGGGTGCCATAGATCATGCGCACTCGTGACTTCCGCCGACCGAGTCGCCTAACTTCTGGTTTACAGCCGAGATAACTTGGACGGGGATAAAATGTAATTGGGTGGCTCTTCTAGACTCTCCAAATTTTATTGGACCGAATTGCCCAAATCCTGACAGTAAAACGAGTCATTTCATGGGGGGGGGGCTTTTGTTACCGTTTTACAGAAGCGTCTTTCTCAGTGTTAGCTTCTGGGAAAAAGTCCCCAGTGCATCACATGACGATAATTACGCGGCTTGGCCACGACAAAAACTGGCTTCAAGGCCTGGCGCTCTTTGCGGGGGCTTGATCTCGACGATGAGGCCAGCCGTCTTCTTTGCAGAGGAAGTTACGATCAAGCCAACTGCGTTAAATAGTCCTCCTCTTCTTCTTCATTGGTTTTACCGGTAGACTAGACACCACACCGCCATCCACTGTATCGGAGTATATAGCATCATGCTATTCACTGACAGGTGCGCTGTCTTGAGTCGGTGAGAATGGGATCCAAACATAGAAAATCAATATGTGGCGGCCAATGTTGATATTGTGGCGGACCGCCACAAATAAATGAATGTGTGGGAAACACTGCAAGCTACTTCAGCTTCAGGGTACTGCAATTGTGCGTGCTGGATGATGCTGTCATAGAATCCTGAAACCCCGGACGTAAGTTAGCATTTTTGCACTTGGAGTCAATGTTTTTCTTGAATGGGTTTTTGGTTTAATGCCTGAAAATAAGGTCTGTGGTTAACACGAGCTTAAGAGACGTTCTGTATACAGCATAAAAATGCATCAGTAAATACCTGATTGAGAAAGTCTTTATGTGTTTTAAAAAGCTGGTTGCTAACAAGCGGCTAAGTGATAAACGCTATCACCTGTGTGTAGTGCAGTCACAGGGTCTCACTTATAATTCCACCTGTATCTGGAAGGTCTGACTCTCGCTGAGTTACTGTTGCGGGCGAAACCTGCACCGTGAAGATAAAGGGATGCCCTCCGAGCACTGATTGAAAAAGACAAATTCCATGTCACCGCGGCCCTCGGGGGACAGTTAAATCAATCATTCTCAACATAACAATTCTGAGTATTTCCCTGCCAGGTGAAGTAACTTTTTTTTTGAGTCAGAAACAGATCAGTCCAGCACACACAGTACCTCCCTATAAATTGTTGAATTGTTGTTCTTTACGGTTACCCAACAGATTGAGATATATGCAGCTAATTAGTGAGATTTAGTGGTTCTGGTAGGCGGACTTTGTTGCATTGACAGAGCCAGGCTAGCTGTTAACACCTGTTTCAAATCTTTATGCCAGGCTCGCTGAGCTGTAGTCTTATATTTACAGGACACAAATGAGAATGGCATGAACTTCTTATCTAACTCTCTGCCAGAAAGCAAAAAATAAGCATATTTCCCAAAATGTTAAACTATTTATTCCTTAAAGAAATGGACAGAGCGTTTGCTGTCCTCAGAAGCTGAATGAGCGTGGGCAGCCGCTGACAGCTCTGAAGGATGAAACTCGCCGGACATCTGAGCAGCAGTTTGGCAGAAGGCAAATGAGACCAACGCTGAGCTTTTTAGCCATCGCATCGTAATAAATTTACCATTATCAGCGTGAAGCATGAAGGTGGCAGCGTCCTGCTGTGGGGAGGCTTCTCCGCTGCAGACCCCGGGAGCAGGGCCGGATTAACACCGCATCAAAGTGGGTGGCTGCATTTGCATATGAAGACCATGTGATATGTATGAAAGTAAAAAGGGTCTAGTATGTCGACCTTGAGTTGGAATTGATTTTTTAACTATATTTGTAAAGTCAAGAAAGTGCTTTCATTCTTCTTTGTTATACTGTGCCCATGTTGTGCATATTCGTTTTGTCCATTTTGTACGTGTCATAGACCTGTGAACCATAATAGCATTTCTTGAATATATAGCATATAACATTACATTTTTATGGTGTGGTAGAAGGCTGCCAAGCCAGTGACTGCAGCTCAAGACTGCGTTTCAGCATTGGTAAGTGTGAAACCGCTGGCTATTGTTGATGCGGCACTACAGCGTTTCAAAGTTTGCTAGCATGAAACCACTGGATATTTTTAAGGAAACCTCAGGACAGTTGTATTTGGCGACAAAATCAGGTTTTTTTTAAACGAGACCCCAAGACATCTCCAGCCATTCATGTAGGGATAAAACCAGGTATTTTAAGCCAAGACATTACCTCTTCCTGAAGTTTCAACATTTGTAAGTGTTACACTGGATATTTTTATTGAGACTTCGGGACAATTTACAGGCGTGTCTTTGGCAACAAAACAGAGACATTTTCAACGAGAAGTCAGGACATCTCGTTCTATGTTTGCAGCGATAAAACTGGGTGTTTTAAACGAGACTTAGGGACATCTTTTGTTGGTTTGTGGCAACCAAAACAGGTATTTTAAGACAAACATGATTTTTTTCCCAACCCTAATCAAGTGGTTTTGGTGCCTAAACCTAACCAGAGCATAAGCACACATAAAACAACATAAAACAGATAAGAGAAGCTAACAAAACACAAAGGTACAACATGATGAAATGTATTCTCGCCATTGGGTTGTGCTTATTTCAAAATAAGCTTGGGGTGTGTGGGGGGCCCAACAGCATGTTTTATGCCCCCAAACCTACAATAGATTAATCCAGCCATGCTCATGAGGCTAGATAGTAAAATCAATATAGGATAAGACTAGATACTCACTCTGTAGAATTCTTTAATCACTGCGAAATGAGGTCAACATCAAGTAGGCACGTTATTTTAAAGGTACTGTAAACTGAGCAGTAGAAAAATATGAAAAGAAAAGACAAGTGCTATTCATCTACATAGTCCGTGGAATGAATAGCTTTGTCTGAATATCCTGAGAAGTTATGGTAAAAGAGATTGAGGCAGACACGAATGTCTCCCTGCATCTCACTTCCCATTTCTCCCTCTCTCATGTGCTCACACATTAACTGTGGTCTGCCAGAGCAGAACATTATGATCCTGTTGGATTTTTAGCACAGAGGTGCTGTGCTGGCAGCAACAGCATCCGCACATCTGAGCGTCAGCTACAGAGGACAGAAATAAAAAAGCCCTGAAATAAGACTGCCGTGTGAAACTGGTCAGAAATGTGTTGCTCACGTCTTGTCAGAGAATCACAAGATTATCCCCTCAAGTATTAAACACCCTGCTGAAAATGTGATGATGCCGCATGGAATATGCATCCGGCAGTGAGGAACACCCTATTGCTTTGAGTCAGGTGGCTTCTGTAAATTTAAAGTTGTGAGTCAGAGATACGTGACTGGGTGTCAGAGCTCTCCGAGCTGTGTGATTGCTAGGGCCTGGAACAGCAGAATGCTTCCCAATAGCTACTTAATTCTAATGAGGGTTTTATGAGTCGTGATCAAGAGCTCATTGGCAACGTGTTCGGTCAATAGCGCCTTCTCGTCTGAGCAGAGCCTCGGCTTATGTGCCGACCCCAGCAAATTGACCCGGAGATTTATACAGCTATTTTCCAAAGGTCCCCATTCGTGGGCCTACAGTCAGGAAGGCGAATTAGTGTTTCAATGGATTTCACTTTCAATTTGAATGCCGAGTGGTTGGAACACGGCCCCGGCAAAGGGGAGGCCGTGGGTAATGAACTCTTTTGTGTTCTGCCACTTAGAGGATCAAATGCTTGAGGCTGTGAAGACACTCAGCACTGCAAGAGAGATGATTTCACTACAGCAGCCATAGGTAGTGAATCCTATAGGTTTTCCTTTGCTGAAAACCACACACCGAGGACACCTGATCCACGGGCACCGGAGTTACTTGTCGTTATTTGCTGTGAATTCATTCAGGATGGATGGATCCAGACACAAGTAAGTGCACCCAAATCAGCACTGAAGGTCTGCATGAATGGGAAGTACAACCTTTCTTCTGTCCACATAGTAATTACAATAGTATTAAAACATAAACAAAATATATGAAAACAATAATGTACTTGATAAAAGCCTTACTTATAATGTACAGTATATGATCAGAGAAATACAGCATCTGAACAATATAGCCAGTAGGTACTAGGAGGGCTATTAGGGGCTAACTTGCACAAACCTCGATCTGATTAAGGGTCCGTGACTCAGGCAGATATATCAGCTAATATATTCAACATCACTGCGCTTCACCTGCTTCTTGGAATTGAAGGGGGGATGCATTTATGTCATTTTGCTAGCAATGGGTGATGGCGCCCCCTACAAACCCCCCTCCACTCACCTACTGATCATAGCCAATATATACTGCAAGCTTCAGCACTCTAAAATGCAAAAGATGCGAACACGCTGAATGTTTACCGGTTGCACTGTTTACCATCTTCATCACTTTAGTCCAGAGTTTTAGCATGCTAACATTTGCTAATTAGCACATAAAGATTCAATATGTATTTTAGTTAAAAACGTAAAAAAAAAAATACAATCAACACAATGTTAGGAAGTAGCAGTTTTGACATGATGTCTATGTATTTTTATTAGAGATAAATACTTAAGTTAGCATGCTAACCAGGTAGTCCCAGCCCGTCCAAAGCTCCTGTGCTAGCGGTGTAAACACCAATACGACCCCGGTCCCGGAGCTCCCCTTCTGTACTGCTAGCTGCATGGCTAACTGAGCTAACTAGCTAACAGCAGCAAAAGTAAGCAGCTTTAAGCAGTTACTCTGGTGATATGCTGCCCCTTATTTGTTTTGAGTATGAATTTGAAAGGTGGCCAATTCTTACATATTGAACCTTTAACACAACATTTAACAAGTATCTAATCATAAATCAAACTGTCAGACCACTTACTGAATATTTGAACAATACTGAATAGAAATCCACAAAGTAGTTGGGTTATTTCACTTAAAGACAAAGATTACAACCTCACGGTAGTGCTGAAGGAAAGCAGATGTCTAACGTTAGTAGGATTCATCTTCTGGGGACCATGAATGTCTGTAGATCATGGGTCTAACTACTGCATACTGAGTAGCTTGTCAGGAAAACAGTTTCTCTTCTGTACATTTAAAACTTCAGGCGTTGATGTGAATTGAAGATCCGTTGTTAAGATTTGGTCTTGACCTTGCTGAAGAATAGCTAGATGGAGCTGATCAAAAAGTGTACTTGACGATCACTTGGAGAGATAAACGTGTGAAGAAATTACAGGACCCGACAATGTGTAAGAAAATGTATTTATTTCATTTGAATCCCTTCATATCATGTGTTTCCTGTAGTAGGGGAAAATGAAGTAAAAATAAAGAAACATGATATACGATTATATTATTCACACTCACACACTCACTATGGATAACAAGGAACATTTCTTTGAGCTCATGAGTGATTTTCTTTCCCAGTACAAAGTTGGTATGCCAAAATGTCACCTCCACAAATCATGCATGCATGACTCACTTGCTTCTACGTTATGACTCTAAACAAAACAGTCAAAGGGCACCAGTCAGACACACACAGCAACGGTAGAAAACTGATAATCCTGTCGTGACCTTATCTCCCGCCGACACCCACAGCCCAGGACAGGGAGTGGTCAGATGTGTGACATAACTCGGCACTTCAACCTCTCAGCCAACACTCGGAGCTCTCCAGCTCATCCGTTAACAGTCCGACAGTTTAGTGTCACAGTGGTGCCCTGGTGATGAGCTGTGAACTGTTACAGTTCAGAGGACGATGGCCAGCCAGCCAACGATCATGGCCATGCCCCCCATGGGAGCCACCTTGCGTAGACCGGGGTCCCCTGTCATGGCCTGGTGGTACAGGGAGCCACAGAACATCCCCATGCCTGCAATCAGGAGGGTACCAGCCTGTACAGAGGGGAGACACAAGAAACGTTTTTAATTCTGTGTTTTCAGTCAGTCTGAACTGAAGCAGGGCTGCATCTCACAACTACTTTCATATTGATTATTCTATTTATGAATCGCTGCATTAAACGATCAGTTGTTTGATTTATTAAATGTCAGATCATGTTTGATCGGTGTTCTCCAAAGCCCAAGATGACATCCTCAAATGTTTTGTTTAGTCCACAATCGAACAATATTCAGTTTACTGGCACACTGTCGAGGAGTAAAGAAAACAGAATTCATTCGTATTTACAGAGAGAAGTAGACTCTTTGTCATTCCGGGCATGATCACATCCACACTCCTGCTCTGAGATGCTTTCAAAGTTACGGTGGGAGCATAAATAACTTCCTCAAAACAAGATGTAAACACAAGTCATAACTGGATGTCAACTGGAAATATACAGCCCATGTTACTGAAGATGGTTGGCAAGTTGCAGGTTACAGTGTATTGGGGGACAGATGTCAAATGTTTTGCTTCACTTTGGTTGCAGTCTACCGCTCTGCCTTTGATAACACACCACATTTGATTCCATTTGGAGTACAGCAACCTTTCTAGCTGATGTACCTCCATCGGACCAAAAAGGGTTGAAGTACTCCTTCGGTGACACCTCTACCCATGTTCCAAATGTGCGGTGGTGTTGGAGTTTTTCTCACACTGGATGCTACTTCACATTTTTAAAAAATATTTTTTCCATACAATGTCCTGGAGTTGCCATAGTTTAAGTTTGCATTCATACTAGAGCAGAGCCTGGAAGTTTTAACCTCTTATAATCTATTTCAGCTTCTAATTCGACTTCTCTGCTCTCCCCATAACTAGTTTTCACTAAATAATTTCTATTTCTTCAAATTCAAAATGACCTGAGCTACTCTGTAGTCTTTGCACGTATCCCCTGGCTACAGCAGGAGTGTCCCTAGTTGCGAATCACCGGAGCCCTCTCCCAAAAAGGCCCTACTAGATGTGACATCCAGGAGATCCTGATTGAATTGGCCGCCACATACTGTATATGACAGCTAATCTGGCAAGCATCTCCTCTCATAGAGTTTGCTGATTTTCAATTAGATATTTTCACCGTGCTAATACTTGGCAGTGCAGGTTTTGCATATGTTAGAAATTCCATTAGTCACGATCTGATAAGGACACACAAACGGCTCCACTGCCAGCTTTTACCCACAGGTGTGTCCAAACTCTAACCTCTGTAGCTGTGGCCTGAACTGAAGGAATACTGATGTTCCAAGTGAGGACAGACTGACAAGTTCAATTCTAAAGAACACTGAAGTGCACTCAGCTCTGAGAGTTGGTATCAGGCTTCTATACTCACCACAGCAGGTTTGCCACAGTGGGCAGCACCCAGCAGGGCCAGGCTGTGGTAGAAATGGTACTTGTTGGCAGTCTCAAAGAGCTGGAGAGGCAGACACACACAGAGACACAGCTTTCAGAAAAAAAGTCTTTTTGAGTGAATCTGAGATTTTCTGGAAACGTTTGGAGAGGGTTAGATCTGTAAAGTGTACATGGACTACAGAATGATATGGAATGGGTTACTACTGTATGCATCTATTACATCAGTCAAGCACAAGGGACTGAACAGTGCCTTTATGGGCACAAAGTTCAACTCCATAGGTCACAATTCAGCAATATTTTTCCTCTTACCTGTAGTGCTATTAATCCACCTAGATTGTTTAGGTGTGAGTTGACAGGTTTTGGAGAAATCAGTTGCATCACTGCACAGAAGGAACCGTGCATCTTATATCAGACTAAAGGTTCATGCTTGTGAGTACAGGACATTAACGGCGTCCTCAGCTGAGCTGCAACGCTTGGTAGCTTAGTAAGCTTGCTTATCGTCCATGAGTAGATGCACGCTTCCTTCTGTCCAGGGTTAGGGTTGTTGAGTGTAGTCTTGAATAACCCAGTCGAGGGCTGCAGTGGTGTACGGGTTTTAAGGTATACCATGGTATGAAAATTGACAGTTATTGCGCATAGTACATTTGCCTATCTGAGGAATTTTACCTTATTAGTGTTATTAAAGTATATATATTTCGGGTTTCTATCAAGAATCATGTCTGTCAGGACTAAATATGTTGTGAAATTACATAATGGTGTTATACAGTGATATTTTCTGAGATGGTAATCATACCACTTAAACCCTAACTGGTTATGATTTCTGGAGAGAGACATTACTGTTGCTGTTTAGTTCCATTATTCTGAAGAGAAGGCAGACATCTCCACGGCTGGTAATCTCCAAAGATTTAGCAACTCACACCACAACAATCTAGATGAATAAAATTGCACGACAAGTGAGAGGAAAAGAGGAAAAGTGTGTACTTTTAATAAATTAAATAAAAAATCTCATTGGCTTTTTTCCCCCCGCATACTTCGGGGAAAAATAGAATGCTACAGTACCTCTAAAACCAATCTCAAAACTGCATAATTAAGATCATGTTCTCCAACACGATAGCTGAAGCAGAAACTTCATTAGGAGAAGGCAACAGCGATCAAGTGGAAAGTTATTAAGAACTTCAACATCACAGTTACGTACCACTCTCTGGTAGTCATCGGGGTCGCTGTTTTTGAACCCTGAAACAAGAAATATGGAGCAGATAACATGTGACAATACATATATGACAAAATCTTACAATATCCCAACACACTATTATAGTGATCAAGTCTTCCTGGATCATAAACCCCTCAATGCCATGAAGCTGTGTGTCACTTTATGCTTGTGAGCACTGGCAGCAGTGGCCCTTCTGCATTCTCTCATGCTGTCAGCCATAGTGCTGTATCAATATTAGGCTACTCAAGATAGATAAGATTGCAGGGTGTGTGCAGCCTTAATCTGAGTTAGTTTGAATGTTTTTAAGGCAGTGTTAGCCTCCCAAAGCGACAATCTACAGGAGTTGCCTTTTCATTCAGTCACTACCAACTTGCACGTTAACATTGAGCTGCTGCTTAAGTAAGCCTCTTTCCACCATGACACACAGTGAGGGAGTCACCTTGGTTACACAATTGTTTCATTTTACTGAAATAACAGGCTGCTAGGTGTGCCATGTGGATGCCGAATTAACCACTAGCCTATTAAACATTAGCAGCAGATATTTTTTACTCGTTTAACGTTATTCAGCTGACTCGATAAGGAAGTCAACCTTAAATTGGCATCTTTCTTAACGGAGGCTGGAGTAGTAGACGTTCACGTGACAGTCGTTCCGGACTGTATTTTACTATGTAGCCTAATGCAACGACCCGTGCATGAATACGGGGCACAAGCTAATGTAGTGACCCTACCGTGAGCCCCGTATGCCCCGGCTGCCACCGCCGAAGCCCCTGACAGGGCTGCTAACCTCCGGACAATAACAGAAGCGGGCATGTTGTTGTTGCTGCGTGTGTGTGTCCGACCAGCGGAAGACTGACGGCGATGCTGCCTTCACTGTCCTTTTGTTAGCTCGTACTTGTAACCTCCGGAGTTTTGGGTAATTGCTTCCCCGCGCATGAGGCTAAATTGTAACGAAATGTAACAGAAAATTGTCCAAAAAATAATGATAATTATATCATTATTAATAATTTATTCTCATGAACGTTAAGCACACATTCTTTGTTTTTTAATTCAAAAAATAATTGTGCTGTTAGACTATTGGTAAACAAAATGTAGGCTTTCAGCAAAATAGTCTGCGTCATATGCCACTAGACCTACAAATGATACAAGACAATGATTAAAATAATATGACACATCACATTCACGCTGATTCCCGCTCCCTCACGTCCCACACGTCTCACCTTTATGGCGTAACAGTACTTGTGCTAATTACGACACTCCGCCGAGTCCATGAAGGCACCACCACCGGGAGACGCAGCTCCCGGACTGCCGAGCACATCCGTTACCCGTTCGGAGGCTTGCGCCAAAATGGCGAATGGCGTGCTACAGTTTCAGCCCACGGGCAAATTTCCGAGCTGTGCCAAGCGGATCTGACACTGACATGACACTCCAGCGGGCACTGCGGTGCCTTCAGGCGTCTCACTTAAGCTATGTATATGCGAGTGTGGGGATGTTACACTCCCACGGCAGGTCATTCTGGCTTTCAGAGCACTTATGTAGGATTACAGAAGACAGTGCAGAAGACAGTGCAATCAGGGTGAAAGTTTAAAAAGCACTTCAAAATGTTATTGTTTTATTCAGTTTGAGTATGAAACCTGGTACCAGCTTGGAGGACTGGAAAAAAAAAAGAAGCTTGAGCTCAATATTGCTCTGACCCACATTGCAAAAGAAAATCAAACACATTTTTATTTTCATTTAATTTTAAAATTTTTGTTTAAGACCTCACGTCTGAAATGCATTATTCATGCCAGACCTGAATTGTACTATTGTGCTGCTTTAGTATGAATAATTAATTTCCCTCACAGAGGGGTTGCTTGGCTTCAGAAGGGGGTTTGTGCTGCCCTTTTTTTTTTTTAGCACCACTGCGCGCACTAAATTGCGAACATAACACACTGAGTGACGGGCTCAGCGGTGCGTCTGGTGCCTTGGTGTGCAGCGCCCCGCAATTTGTCCGCCGCTGCAATTTGGGACACGCTGGTGAATCCCTCTGCTTTGGCGAACCGCTCCTCTTGTTTGATGTGTTTCCTGGCTGGCAGAGGTGTTGTGCCGCCGTTACCCCTCGATGGAAACACACCGATCCCTGCAGAGGGCCCACCAAAAGGGGGTGCTGTATTGCTTTCTCATCTGCCAAAGTTTGTCTAGAGAGGGAGAGTGTGTGTGTGTGTGTGGGTTGGGGGGGACTTCTTCCAATTATCATACTGAAATTACACAGGGTCACACTGCATTACTGGAGTGTCGCTAAACCACAGCTTCCGTCGAGCCTCGTCCTTAGCTGACTTTGACACAGCATTAACACAATGCATACAATTAACACATTTTAATGACCATGTAGCTAATTAAAAATAAGCCTTATGAGTCACAAGCCTTCGTCGTCGACTGTGAACCGGACCTGTAGCCGGTTTGCGCGCGAGCTTCCCGAGCCCAATCTCTGTCTGATCTCGTGCAGAATCCACTCGCACACACACATACGCAAACACAGGTCATTTTCACTCAGGCCCGTGGCAGATGGGACGGCGAGGACAACAAATGAAGTATGGCTTTACATCTTGTTTTCACAGACAAGCAGCAAATTATCTCTTAAGTCCCGGCAGCCGTGTGCTGTGAGGTTTCCTCCAAGAGCCAACATCCATCTCACTTCAGTCAGCCCGCCTGTCCTGTCCTGTCCTCTCCTCTCCTCTCCAGCGGCCGCTTTACTCGCTGCCAGACCGCGGCCTGTTTGAGCTGCAGCATGTGCATGTATGTGTCTGATCGGCTCAGATTGTTTGCCCTCGGCCTGTCTTGTCGTGATCGAGCTGCCGTCCGAGGAAACGTTCGCCTCTCTCTCTCTCTCTCGCAGTGGCGACAAGGGGAACATTACCCGCTTTAAACAGGGAGCACTTCCTGCGAGGGGGAAGTGGTTGCGCCTGTCTTGCTACCTACACGCTTACATGACAGTTGCTGATGCCTAACACTTTGTTCCGTCCTGATGCAACCCTTCTGCAGGGGTATGACAAAAGTCATGGCGCTTCCTCGCCTTCCGTTGCTGCATTCAAAAATAAGTGTATGCGCACGTGGAAACTCACTTTTCTCTCTACTTAATGTACTGCCGTGGGTTGTTTTGAAAATCCAATTTCCTATTCTTGTTAGCTATATTGTTAGGTGTATCTGGTGGCGATGCATCTTCGCTCTGCGGGGGAATTTCAATGCGTGGCAAAATAAAGTGGAATGAGCCCGTCTCGTTGAAAGAAAAACGAAAGATTATGCTTTGTTTTTACTTATCAGGTAATGAGACAGATGGAGACACCACGGCGAGAGCTCAGAGTTGCGATCATTGAAAGGTGCAGAAGGTAGGAATTGGCAACCTGACGGATTCCCACTCAAAACATATAAGGCAGCGGCATATTACCGTTCCGCCAGATGCCTGTGACTGTAGCTGCCAGGAGCTAGTTAGCTCAGTTAGCCATGCAGCTAGTGGTCTGAGAGCACGGGGAGCAGATGCGTGTTTGTGTTTACACCCCTAGCACAGGGCCTTGGGACTAGGACGGGCTGGGGCTAGCTGGTTAGCATGCTAACCCGTTTGCAACACAATAAATACACAATTAATCTCAATTCATCTGACTTTTAGTACATTTTTTAAGAAAGTAGTGCAGTGCCTGTTTGAAACGTGCTGTTCAGCACAGATTATCTGTCCATGTGAGGGGTTTACCGATTTAGTCTTCAGCGTCCTGAACTGCTCACAGCCTCATCTGGGCCGCCCCAGTTATATCAAACACGGACCACACCTAACCACATCGAAGCAGCTGATGGTTCTGCCACGCAAAGGTTAACATTCTATTCCTTAAAGGTGCTATATGTAAGAATTGCCCACCTGTTGAGTTCAACACATAGGGGCACCAAGGTGCTGTTGCTAACTGTAGGCTATTCTATTCTGATGGTAGCTGCGGTTAGCTCACTTAGCCGTGCAGCTCTTCCGACTACTGGGGGAGTCTTTCAGTTTTCAGGCCCAGGGCTAGCCGGTTAGCGCGCTAACTTCGGCGGATGTGAACACAGCACAGCACAACACAGTAGCCCTGCATAGATTTCATCAACATAATGTCAAAATGGCTATTTCTTCAAACTCATTTTTAACGCTTTAAACTAAAATTCGTATTCACCTTTAAGGCTAACTTAGGCTAGCACACTAATGTTGACAGAAACTTAAAATCTCACCTACAGTTCTCACTGAAGAATAGAAAACCAATGTTGACTACGTCTTACTACAGCAAGTTGTTGCGCCACGGTAGTCTCCATTTTGTTTACATCTGCTTCCCCATGAGATCAAGCAAGAGGGGTCATGTGTAAGCCCAGCTACAGCCCAAGTCGTGCGTCCTAATTTCACCACATTTGACACTGCGCTTGCTTCAGTCCTCAGCAACAAACTTGCCAAATGTGAAGAAAATCAGATTAGCGGTTTTCGAGGTATGTGAGGAACAAACAGACAGACAGAGATACCTCGCTTTATAGTTAGATACGCTTCGCTCTGAATGATGCTTCGTGATATGGGGATCTTGTGTGGTCACACTGTTAGAAAGGTTAGAAGCGCGATCCACCTTTTCCTTTGTCGGACTGTGAGATTCCCTCATCTCGGAGTGAAAAATACAGCAAAAAATCGAAAAACAGGACGGCTCCATCCTGTAAGCGATGAAATGCTCTTTGTGTGCCGAAAGCTTTGCCTGCTGGGTGGCGCGCTCCCACCCCCCCGTCCCGATACCGAGATTTTATAAAGGAACCCAACATTTCTGAAATTCTTCCATTAACCTTGATGTGTTTTGACGGTCGCAGCTCTTCACTGTCGCCGGGCTCGCTTTGAGAAGCCGCAACCGCAGCCAATTATCTATCTGTTAGGGCGCTTTCATGTCTCCGAGATGTTTAGTCACAAATGTACGTATTGTGCCCCGGTGTCACAGCTTTTCATGCTCCAGCTCTGTCACTCGTCCATGTCATTACATCCCTTTCAGCGGAGAGGAGAGAGCGAGGGGAGAGGGAGGGGGAGGCTGAGAGAGAGATAGTAGAGACAGGCCTGTCGAGTGACATTTTGTCTGGTTGTCCAGGCTATTGTGTGCTAGGGGAGACAACACCAGTCATTGCCATTACACAGGCTGGCAGTGCAGCACACGCACACACATATACACTGGACCAAAACAGCCTCAGGTACACACACAAACGCACACACTCATATTTGTCTCCATTCTCGTGTCAACACTGAAAAATATTGTCCCGCGGATGTTTTCAGCAAAGTAGTTCAATTTTCCGTGTTTCGTCGGGAGAGCGGCAGGTAGCTTTTTCTGACGCCGAGCCGAACATATGGCATGTGCCGCTCCGAACGAAGCAATCAATGCACATATAGACCCGCAGCTTTATTAATCCATGCGCCGAAAAACTGAGCCGCCCTCTCCTTCACTTCAGGTTGTTTGTCCCCCCGTACTTATGCACATCCAAAAACAAACACTTAGGCATGCAGAGGCATAAAATTTCAAATATGCATACACACACGCACACACACACAAAGTTGCGGTTACAGCAGGCTCCCCACGCCGAGCGAGCATAATTAGCACACTCGTTAAGCTCATCTGCATCTCTCTTCAAAGGAGATCGATGCAAATGGATAGGATTTAGCCACTGGCAGCAATTAGGCCAAAAAAAAATATCCTAGCTGGAGAAACTCGGTTACAGCGAGGCAGAGTCGGCTCCGTCGCAGGGAATAAAATGCATTTTCTGCCCCTGCACCGGGCGCATAATAGAATCCCAAAAAACCCAACAACAAATGCTTTCATTTACTCTCATGTCAAATCAAGTCCTGTTTAATCACGTTCGGTGCCAGCCCTCCTGGTGATCACATAATCCTGGGCTTTAAGAGAGGGAATGAAGTTTCATTAGGAAAATGCAACACCGTCTGAGATTTACTCTACTAACATGTGTCGGCTGTGGAGACGCATCCTGACACAGATCTGAGTCCTCTGCGCCACGGAGCTCCGTTACTGTGCAAAAAAACCCACCAATTAGTTGCACGTGCTGCTTCTTTACCATGAACACACACACTGTCCTGCTTTGTGTAAAAACTAAGCTCACCAAAGCTGAAAATGTTTCAGCTATTCATGTTAACACTAGGTTTTGCAGTGGCTGCTGCACAGTTCCAACCTGCTGCCCTTAGCTGCATGTTGTCCTTTTATCCCAGGAGGATAAAAATGTGGCAGTTAGTGTTTCAGGAAACTACAGATGCGTACAAATCTGTTCATTTCACAAGCTACGTAGACTGTATCCACAATACTAGTCATATGATGCTCACATTATAAGTATTTATTACCTGATTTTCATGTTGGGAGACGGTTGTGGAGTTATTGGCGAGACAGCTGCCAAGCCAGTGACCGCATTTTAAGTCTTTGTTTCAGTATTTGTAAGTGTGACACCATCGGGTATATGCAACAAGGGACCAGGGCGTTCCAACATTTGTAAACCTCACACCACTGGATATTTCTAAGGAGACCTGAGGACCATTTCTAGAGGTGTTTGTGGCTACAAAAAAGCTTTGACAGGAAGTCAGAACATCTGCAGTTGTGTTTGTGTTGATCTAAAAAAAAAAAGAAAAAGAAAATGGTATTTTAGGCGAGACCATGATGTTTCTCAGACCCTAACCAAGTGGATTTTGTGCCTAAACCTAACCAGAGCAAGAGCACAACTTTGTGACAAGAGAAAAAATGAAAATTGAACCTAAACAAGTTAACATGTTGCACGTAAAGAGATGTAGGGTTTTAACTTATCTGTGGTTTTGCAGTTCTAAGCGCTGTATCGTGGGGAAACTGGACTTGTTTCAGTTTCTTGAAGACGTTCCACCTCTCATCCAAGAGGCCTCTTCAGTTCCTGAAGGCTTTAAACCCTTTGTACACAGGGTTTAAAGCCTGCAACTCCCTTCATTTCACCTCTTCTTGGATGAGAGGTGAAACGTCTTTCAAGAAACTGAAGCAAGTCCAGTTACCTACGATACAGCATTTAGAATGACCATGACCTAGATGGCTAAGAACCTTCTCAACATGTGGTTTGGCAGAAACAAACCATCTATTCTGGCAATTGAGTTGCACAATCTTGAGCTGTTTTATTGAATTCAGGCCGAAAAATGTTTTTGTAAAGATTTATTTTATCAGCATGAATGAACGGCTTCTGGCTGAGAGCCACAGAGTGGATTAGGACGTTTTCAAGTTTAGGGGGACGGACTAATGCATTGTTTGCTCTGGTGTTTGGATGGGATTTGGGGAGAATAAGAGCAAGTCTTCACAAAAGTCAGTCGGCTTCATCCTCTGACTCCATGAATGTCTTTACCAGATCTGATGGCAATCCATTAAATAGCCGTGAAAGGGGCTCAGTGGAACGTCTGTTTTGTACTAGAAGCTCGTCGTCCGCGTTATTGGACTCCATTTCTGAACTAATGTCAGCCACTGTTGCTCTCTGTTAGCAGAGAGACACTGAGACAAGGAACTCGAGAACGTGGAAAATGTGACTCGAGTCGTTCACAGAGAAATCCACAGTCCAGAAGACTCAAACAACTTGAACTGGCCACAGGTTTGTATCGGCATACTACGGCAGATAAGATGATGAGCACTTTAACCCCTTTCTTTTGATGACACTGGGTTTATCTTTTTTTATATTACCAATCGCAATGGTTGTTTGCAATGATTTCTGGGTAACCTCTGCATCCTGCACTAGCTTACATACAATTTTCATTATCTTTTCTCATGATTTCAAATGTTGAGTCGTGCAGAAACTGAACATTGGTCGGAGCAACATGTTCAACTATATATCCTCCAATTCAATGGCTAAAATGAAAAGTGCAATAATAATGACAATGTTTTTTTCAAATGTATGTGTTTTTTGTTTTTTTTCATCTGACCTGACTGAGACCCAATATTGGAAAAGTAATGAAGTTACAACCCTGCCTTTGGCAACAATTTAGGCTTGGACATCTGGGGAAAGTGACAAACTACGATGATGACCCTTTTATATTAATAAATATTTCATTCCATTGTCTATGTATAAAATATATGTTGCCTGTGTTTGTCAAAAAGTCAATCACATTCAGAGACGTGCAGAATTTGTACTGCATAGTGATTCTACTTTCCCCCGCCGCGCTTCTTCCAGCTCATCATTCACGTATCCGACCGCACTGTTCTCCAGCGTGACCGAGGATGACCCCTTGCTGACATCGTTCTGTGTCGGGGGGCCACCTCCTCATCCGCCGAGACACCTGGAGAAGCCCCGCCCCTCTCCTCCTGAGGCCCCCCTCTCTGCAGCTCTCATCCGTGGCAGCGACACACATTTCTCATTAAAGATCTGAAACTTGCAAAAGCGCATGGTTGGTCAAAGCTTCAATTTGTTTACAACCAAAACTAATGACTTTGTGTTCAACGCTTATTAGCACATGTCAGCACCCCAACACGCTAACGTCAGCATGCTAACATGCATGCTGACGTTAGCGTGCTGCATAAAGTGCAACTGTGGCTCCCGGAGCTGCTGGTAGGAGCAGTAGCTGCTGTCCCCAAAGACACTTCTTCTTGGTTTTGATTCATTTATCATATTTTGAATTATATATGTATGTTTGCATCATATATGGAATGAATCTTGAAGGGAGAAATAAGTAGTGCCCGTGATCTGTGGGACGGATTTCTCCACGATCGGGCTCGTTAACGTGCATCACATCCTGTCGCCGGATGTTTCCTCTCCCTCCGTCCCCTCGCCGCTTCCTGCCGCCGCTCCCCTCTCTACCTGCGTTTACGTCCGCCATGCGTTGATGCGGAGAGACAGAGAGGGAGCGGATTAGGCGGCGAGCATCCTAATCAAAGCTGTCGCGCAACATGTACACCAGTCACATCGCCGCTCCATCCTGGGGGCCGCCGCGGCTCAGGTCATCCATCTCATTCACTTTACAGGCTCCATCAGTCTGCTTTCACGCCTCTAATGAGTCCCCTCCTGAATGCTTACTTTTCCACAACAACGCCTGAATTTCAGCGCCGGCTCTGACGGACGTGCCGACGCCGGGAGCTAAATCGGAGGCCGGGAGAGCGGGAGGAGAGGGATGGGTGTTTGCGTCCAGAAGATCAACATTACGAGGCCTTTTAATATTCTAACAAGGCAAATGTTGGCTGAAAAGGTGATCAGCATCCCTGCAAGCCTGAATTCCATCAGAGGAGTTAATTAGCAGACGAGCGCGGCTCGGCTTTTTCAGTCTGATACGGAGGGAGGAGACGGGCGGTTGGAGGTTAAGCCTTTCTGTCCAGCGCCTCGGCGGACAACCGGAATTAGCGGTGGAAAATGTAGATGGCAGTGTCGAATGCGTGCTCCTATAGGCTGCAACAAAGCTTTCTTTGTGTGGGAAAAAAAGAGAGCAAAGATGGAAAACCTTTTCAGCAGCCTCTCGGCAGGTTTTCTTTTCTTTTCTTCTTTTTTCCGGCCCCATTAGTCATGTACCTGGAACCAGGAACCAAAGAGGAGACGTGTTTTATTTTTACTTTCTCAAAAGAGAGGGTATCGGGGCAACATGTTCACGCCGGAATGTCGTCATACATCTTGCGAGTCCGCTCCATAGGTGACGGGCAGGCCCCTCATTTAGTGCCGCTCTGCTCGACCGGCATAATGGAGGCCAAAAATTAGAGACGTACATTGAAACAGCGCTACACCTGCATCCACCCACCGCGTTTAATTCGAACATCTGTATGCACATGTTTTACCCTTTCTGTCCTCATCTTCCTTTTAATTTTCTCAACACTCAACTTAAAATGACTGTTTGCCTTAACTATATACTTAATCTGTATTCAGCTTTTCACGGTCGAGCTGTTTCTGTTTTTTTTTTTCTTACTGCTGTTATCTATAATTACAGAAACGACATAATTACCTTTGGCCAGGTTTGGCACCAAACACAGACAAATACTTTGAAAGTAATATTTTTCAGAGTTTCACCTATTGTTGAGGACACACAGTTTTATGAACGAATGTAATGTGTTTTTCTATGATACTACTGATACCTAAAGAGGCAGGTACTCATGATTTTAAGATCAAATTGTAAAGGTATGTAACATTTCTACATTAAACAAGACCTATTAGGCTCATTTTCAGGTTAATGATTTTATTTTTGGTTATTACTAGAATAAGTTAACATGCTTTAATGCTCAAAAAACACATCAGTTTTCTCATACTGTCACTATATTCCCCCTCTGTCTGAAATGCTCTGTTGTAGCTCCTGTCCCTTTAAGGGCCCCTCCCATCTTGAATACCCACTCCCCTCTGATTGGTCAGCTCGCACATGTGTGACCCAGCCCCGCAAGCAACAGCAGGGCAGCTTTGCTAAATCAATTCTCGCGTGCCAAATTAATTACGCGTGATGTCACAAAGTCACAGAATTAAGGGAGGGACTACTGGCGAGGCATTTCAGGAGCAGTGATTTCTGTGGGAGAGAGGAGCTTCTGTTGGTGTGGACTTTTTTAACTTTCGAGAACATATATTGAGGATTGACGTAAAGGTAAAAATACCAACAACAACAACAAAAAATAGGTTTCCTTTAAAATGTCTTGAAATCACTGAGACCTTTGTTATATTATCCCTAATGTTTCCGACAACTTTCAATTTGGACAAAATGTGGAATTTTGTTCAAGGTAACAGTGCGCTATAGCTATCGCTGTAACTCACAGGAGAAAGTCAGACAGTGAGGAAGAAAGTTGGCGAACGAGAACTGAACAGAAAGTGAATAAAACTTGTCCATGAACACTTCTGCGTCACGCAAATAGATTTTCAACAGCAGTGGTGGTTGTTTCATGACGACAACATCTCCCATGATCCTGCGCTACTTGCATCTTTTGTTTTGACTGAGAGACCCCTAGTGGCAGAAATTACACACTGTGCATTTAATCAATCATTTCAATTATTTGATTTTTATCTATTTCGTCACTGTCGACGTGTTGTACAAATCGTACAATCATACATGTTCGAAGTGTTGTGGGTTTTTTTCCTTTCTTTTTTATCTTTATGTTATAAAGTTTGCCTATAGCAAGTAAAGCTTTGATGAAACATTTAGTTTAGTCCAGTGGTTCTCAAACTCCTTCTGTCATGTCCTACTTTGGAAGCCTAAGTACATTTCATGGCCTTTCTTTCCCCTTGTAAACCAATTAAAAGGGTTTCTTCAGCCAAATTACAGAAGTCATTTTTTTTTACATGAGCTGCGGCGGTATCTAGCTCTTCCAACTCAAGATAAACCAGTCTTTTGAAGTTCACTGTGAGGACAGCATCAGCTAAAACACATGTCCTTGTTACTGTTCTGCATAACAAAAGAATGGAGATAAACTAAATACAGACTTAAAAATACTGGATGTGAGCCAGTTTAACTACAGCTGGATAGATTTTGCTGTTTTTATTGCACCAGGGAAACAAGAATGCGCGTCCACAGACCTTATTTGGACAACGTGAAAAAGGGTAGGGTCGAAGGTCAATGGACATCAAAGCTGCATGGCCACCAGGGGGCATCACAACAGGCTGAAATCACAACTACTGATTTATTATCACCTCCAGCAGACACAGAGGAATATATTGTGTAATATAAAAAAGATATAAGTCCAATAGTCACTGTTATTTAGCTTTGGTTTGGTCTCCATTAGCTCGCTAGCGGATCTGCCTGGATGCTAACTTTGTCTATGAGCCGTTACGCAGTGTAAGTGGGTTTGTCAGAGCTTTTTCACTAGAACCAGCACGGTACGTTACATTTGTTATATTGTACGCTCAAACACACAGACAAACAAACCGTCTTTCAACACCCTCAACATACAACCCAATATACCAATTCATATTGCTTGTTTGTTTATTTGTCTTGTCTTATCTCCATTGTTAACAGTATCTTTCTCGTTTCACACATAGTGTCATTCCTACCATGTCTTGTGTTGCATCTCTACATAAGAACAAAAACACATTTGTTATATTGTTTGACTATTTCTACAATATGTGTCGTATCACCTTCAAATGACATGTATATCGGCTGACTTCCATGTCAGCAGGAGGAGGGGATGGTGGTGGCCTGATGGGTCTGTGAATATTCTCATTCATCCAGGTCATAGTTATCTCAAGGAAATTGAATCGAACGCAACTGGATTTGGTTTTTGTCTTGAAGACGTTTCACCTCTCATCCAAGAGGCTTCATCAGTTCCTGCTCGCTTGACTAGGCTGGGACTAGTCCGTTCAACCTGATGGCTGAACAGCTAGGCAGCTAGGTGAGATGGCTTCCAAGCTAGAGACCGCTGTTCGAGACATCATTTAAAAAATTTTGAGCACAAAACCATTGGATATTGGACCGTGTAAGTGGTGAGAGAACCGGGTAAGCCCAAAACAAGATCTTTTCCTAACCCAAGTGGTTGTTGTGCCTCAACCTAACCAGGCCGTAAGCACCGCGTTGTCACAACACTGAAATTGAAAATTGAACATGAAGAAATGTAATGTTTCAACATTTCTGAAACCAGCCAGAAAACAACTAACATGAGAGCTTGAGAGCTGTACAAACAAAACAGCACAGTCACCTGTCTTTAAACCAAAACAATGAGCTGAAAGAAGATAAAAAAGCTCCATAGAACCGAGAGGAACTGCAGAGTCAGGTCTTCCACCACGACTGAAATCTTTACATTGCAATTTGTTCCACTATTGTATAACGAAATTGACCCACTACCCATTTTTACCCTTGTAAGGTAAGCCCTCTGGAAACCTTTGTATTCCCTTACATCTGCGCCTTCTTTAATGAACTCCATCCCTCTCCGCCCATAACAAATCCACAAAGTAATCTGTCCGCCATTGCGCTCTGTTGTACAAATTGCATGCAGTATCATCTTCAGTCATTTCTATTTGTTTAATTCTTATCCAGATCTGGCTCGCCGCTGCTGCAACAAGCCCGGTTTCCTCGCGGGGACCATTAAGGTTTCATCTAATCACCTAATCTAATAATGCTGAAAAGTTCAAGCGCTCCGCAGATCGCAAGCAAACTATTGCTTTAAGCCGAACGCCATCCATCTGGAGCGATGATGTTGCTCGTGATGGAGTCGTTGAGATGTCTGTCATTTGGATACTCCTCCCAGAGGAGCCATTCTCCGCTTTCATTATGTTGATTTAGCTCGTCTCCTTACGCCGTCTCCGCTTTGCTCACAGGGCAGGGAAAACAAAAGAAATGCGAGCAGGGGATGAATTAAATCTATCACAAACAATTACAGTCAGCAAAATGTCAGGCCAGGATACGCCTGCCTAACAACCTGTGAAATGATGTCTCTTTCTGCTTATTATTCATAATGAAGTGTTAATGTGGACACGCAAACACACGCCGACACGCGGGGCGAACGAACCAGCACACGCCAGCGTTTGCGCCGGTGCCTTCGTGTGTGCTCGACGGTGACGCGAAGTGTTTGATTTACACATGATTCAGATTCATTACAACTCAACAACGTGTTTCATTTTTGATTGAGGTTTTTGTGATCCTCTTCTCTCTTCTCTCTTATTATCCATTCAAAAAAACATTTGTATTCCTATGCAAATCACTCAGCAACGAGCGTAATTAGTTACATCACTTGTTACTTTACTGTCATTACTCAGCCAAGCTCCATCAAAGGGGCCCTTTCATTTTTAATGTGTCTCTTAATTTGCCTCTAGACCGATATGTCACATGGACTCTATTCAACATGTTTAGAAAACAAGACATTGTAGTTTAACGAACTGACTTAAGCTAATGAATTAGAAAGATTCACTCACTCAACGACTAGCTTAGCTTCAGGGGCAGTACCCCAAACCCAGGTCATCATCGATATAAGCGTACTTGAGGCCAGCTAGCTAGATAAGAAGACTGGATATTTATACTCTATTTATTCTAATTTCATCATTGCGTTAAGAGCATGACATGGATGAGGACGTGTTGATTCATGAAGTTGAAATGAGGAGTTACCTATAATACCACCTCGTTTTAATACAAGAGCCAAAAGGTGGCAGCTGGCTGGAGGGAGATCGCCAGGGAGATGAAAGTTTCTGGAAAACACACAATTTCTTCTTAAATTTCTTCTAAATTGTAAGTAATTTCCAGTAGAGACACATCTAAAGGACACAGTTTAAAGACAGGCTGCCTTTGCAACCTTACCCATCATTAACATGGGTGGTTAGGATGATTTAGTGGGATCCATTGGCTGAAATGGAATATAATACAGTGAACCCTCGCTATAACGCGGTTCACTTTTCACGGTCTCGCTGCTTCACGGATTTGCATCATGCATTGTGTTCTGCATTCTGATTGGCTAAACAGTCTCTCCGCGTCTTCTCTACCTGTGTGTCAATAACGTTATGGTTTAATATGTACACGTACGTAAAACAGCGACAACAACTACCGATAACTATGTTCTTCTCTCCAAAAAACACACCTGCACCGCAGGCTTTAGAAGAAAAAACGCCACAGAGCGGAGTCAGGATGCAGCGGCTCAGTCAGAAGAGCAGTGAAATACTGTACTGTACACGTGAGTCACTATTTGTCCTACTGTAGGCTACTTTGTATTTTTTTTCATAATCATTTTTCATTTTCTCCCGTTCCAATCCGTCACGTCACAATATCAACCCTTCAGTTCGTATTGATGATTAAAATTATTATTTATTTATTTATAACTATATTATTTTACAGTACAGTACAGTAGTTATTTGTAACAAAACAAACTAAAAAAACCAACAACAAACGTTTATACAGTACTTTTATTTGTTAAACAAATGCTTGGGCCTGTAAAAAGGTTTTGTTCCTTGCTTTCAATGTTTTATGGAGTATTTCATTGTATAATAACTGTAAAAAAATAAAGGTTTCTACTTCACGGATTTCGCCTATCGCGGGTTCTTTTTGGAACGTAACCCCCGCGATAAACGAGGGTTCACTGTATTCA
This sequence comes from Lagodon rhomboides, assembly GCA_039737535.1. Classification (NCBI taxonomy): domain Eukaryota; kingdom Metazoa; phylum Chordata; class Actinopteri; order Spariformes; family Sparidae; genus Lagodon; species Lagodon rhomboides. Next base: position 11,026,589 of record CM077806.1, read on the forward strand.
TAATTCTGTCTTTATCTATTTATTTTAGTATAACGCTGTGTTTTCTTTACCTGAGGATGAGTCTTTTATATCAGCAGATGGAGCTGGTCTTGCATATTTCTGCAGCAGCCCAGAAAGGGTGAACCAAAGAGCAGTTCGCAGACGGACTTCCTGGCTCAAATCAGTTCTAAGCAATGTTGCACTTTTTTCAGATCCCAACACCTACTTTGGTTAGAGCAATATTATCATCATGTATAGAATAATGAAGGAAATAATAAATGAAATGAAATGATATTAATAAAATAATGAAATAAAGTACACTTTTCCTTTAAAGGATCAAACCGAGACAGGGGCTACTCAAAAATCCCATCAGTGTAATATGTAGACACCAACGATAAAGCAAATTTAACAAAGCTGAAGCCCTAATCATGGGCCTATGGTGAGAATAAAGTCGGGTTAAGGCTATCATAGCAATATTCAGTACAAATGGATTGTAAGACATGTGTAGTGTGTGTGTGTGGAGGGGAGAGGAGGGCTTCTTCATGCTTATTTCAAATAAGCATTTTCACTCTGTGCAGGTTTACTATCTCCTTTGCCATGAATAATACATGAGTCCTGAGCTCCTCTCTCAGCACGGTCCCACACACACTCACTCACACGGGTACAGGCGCAAGTGCAGGCATCACGGCATATGAACCGATCAGTGTTAATAATGACAACGTGTGCTTAAGTTGTTTAATAACACGGCCTGAAGTTAAAGTTTCTGGGCCAGGGGAGGTAATAAAAAAAAAAAGCAAAGTCACACTGTGCAGGTCTGCTTCCCTCTTTATACCTCGCTGTGGCAGCAGGCATCGATGGGACATGTGGCGCTGCAATTAGCACTGGCCGATCTGTGGGTGTGGGAGACTATGCCAGTGCTCAGATGGGTACAATTAAAAACAGATGCCGCTCTGGCTATGCGCTTGTGTGCGGTAGGTGGATGTTGAAGTATATAGGCCGAAAGAGAGGGGGTGGCATACGATGGGAACCAATGCAAGTGGAGCTACTTAAGCACTAATCTGGAAGGCTCCCTGCTGCTGCAGATCAGAGGAGAAGGATGCGATCCCCGACCCCAAGGGGCTGAGGGCTTGCTGAGGAGCAGAGATATAAGAAAACAGGGCGGGGAGGGAGGGAGGGAGATGGTAACCATGAAATGTAGAGGGGGCCTGAGCAAGCCTGAGAAACAAAGGCAGGTAGAGAAATCACCGCGAAACACCACCGGATCACACGCCCGCCGAGGTGAGGGTGAAGAAGGAGGAGGGGAGGAGGCAGGTGAAAGAGCAAGGCTCACTGCAACACGGTAGTGGATGTAAAATAAGGGAGGAAGTGGTTGGAAACCATTGAGAGTCCACTGGGAGAGATTGGCTAAGAGAAGAGCTGCAGGTGGATGAGGTAAGGGGGAGCGTGAGCCAGAGTGCTGGAAGTATTGGTTTCTCAGAGGAGATGTTCATCATCTTAAACGTACTACAAGGGACTTTTAACTGGTTATGTAACAGTCACAATTTAATACCGAAGCCTCGACATGACCTACATAAGCCAACGAGACATCAGCGAGAAGATATAGTTATTATACTTCTTAATGCCTGTCACCGGATCGGATTCCAACTTATCCGGGTCAGAAAAGTCATAAAATGAAAACTTTTTTTTTTATGGCTGAGGATGAATTGAGGTCTCTCAGCCGAAAGGAAAGAAGCAGCTCTAGTCTAGTCTGGTTTTACGGCACTAAAACAACGTTGCCTCTGTTTCATTATGGTCATATTTGGATTATTAATCGTACAATTAGAGAAAAAAAGGCAAATATTGTAAAAAAAAAATAAAATAAAAAAAAAGTCTGTGTAGTTCTTCTATTGGATTAAAATATGTGCACACACAAGCCGGATCAAGATCTTTCTCACAGGAGGCAGTGGTGCTCATACCGATTTCGTCCACAGGGGTCGCCAGAATCAACCAAATGGAAAGTGCCTTGTAGCTGCTTTAAAAATGATTATGTCTTTCTGGTTTTTAGGGTGCCTGCTGTGGATTAAATTAACCTTTAGATCTCATTTGAATTCAATGTATTAATGATTTAGCATTTGGGGTTTAATTCAGGAAGCATTAAGGCCAACATCCATCCCACTGTGTCCACATGTTTTGAAAAATCTTCTTTTCAGTGAATCACGTTGGGTGACCAAGTGTCGCGCAAGTGTCCTGCATTTTTATTGGCTAAAGTCCAACCGCAATCGCTTTTCTAAATCTGGCTTTTATCCAATGACTGTGAAGAAAACAGTGGCTGTCATTAAAGGGCTGTGTTTGTTGTCTATAAAAAACTGTTGGTTGACCTGTCTTGGCTGCCTATGCTACTGTACACCCAATAAGGTTGAGCGCAGTATTATGGAAACTAAGACTAATAACAGCAGTTGAAGATAACATATAACACACTGTGCAGCAATCCCAGGTCAGCAGACAGTTGTGGTCAGCTAGCAACGGTCATTTTCTCACACTCAGAGAAAAGAAAAGAAAAGAAAAAGAAAAGAAAAGAAAAGAAAAAAAAAGAAAGGAAAGTAATGTATTTGGACAAAAACAGCCACTACTGAATAAACCAAGGCAAAGCTCTTTGTTAGCAAACAGCCACATATTTATCATGTCTCATATTCACTGTTCTTTTAGCTCTTTTTTGGTCTCTATCTTTGTCTGGATGAATGCTAACTAGCTAGCTGCTAACATTGTCTTTCTGCTGTTTGGTGCTGTAAATGGCATTGATGGGAGCAATGGAACTGAACACAAACAGTGAAGTTGTGGGATAGAAAATTAAATGCAATAAGCTAAAAGACACTCAAACGTCCTGCTTCAGGGAACAGCACACTAAGGTGGAAAGTCTAGGTGGGTTCATCACTACGATAGACATCTTTCAAATCACATGTAGTAAATTGACATATTCTTAACATAAAAAGCCTCTGGTTGGTTGTCTCTGGTTGATTGGTTGTCTCTTGTTGGTTGCTTGTCTCTGGTTGGTTGCTTGTCTCTTTTTGAATTATAGTGTCTGGTTGGTGTCTTGTCTCTGGTTGGTTGCTTGTCCCTGGCCAATTGCTTGTCTCTGTTTGGTGGATTGTGTCTGGTTGGTTGGTTGGTTGTCTCTGGTTGGTTGTCTCTTGTTGACTGCTTGTCTCTTGTTGGTTGCTTGTCTCTGGTTGATTACTTGTCTGTGGTTGGTTGATTGTCATCTGGTTGGTTGCTTGTCTCTGGTTGGTTAATTGTGTCTGATTGTTTGCTTGTCTGTGGTTGCTTGTCTCTTATTGGTGTATTGTGTCTGTTTGGCATCTTGTCTGTGGTTGGTTGATTGTCTCTGGTTGGTTGATTGTCTCTGGTTTGTTGGTTGTCTCTGGTTGATTGATTGTGTCTGGTTGGTTGTCTCTAGTTAATTGATTGTGTCTGGTTAGTGTCTTGCTACCTGTGGTCATCTGATTACACAAACTGAAAGATGTCGACAACACTCAAAGCTTCACCATGCTGCAACCAAGTGGAATGTGTCATTGTCTCGAGGGGTGTAATGCATCATTCTGTTTCATTCTGAATGCTGCAGACACATTTTTCAAAATGTTCCATTTGCACCTTTTCTCTCCATCACGATGATGTAAAACGACAAGGTCAAAGTTGGCAAGGGTTGCACTTTGGTGTGACTCACAACTGGCAACCATTGTTAACTGCTAAATGCCATAGGCGCTCCACTGAACTCCATAATACTTAAGCTAACATCCTGTCTCAAACCTGACTCACACAACACATTCTCAGTGTCTGTTTCACCCCACATTAAACACCGGTCCAATAAATAACACTGTGCTCCAGCATAACTCCAACCCTACAGAGATAAGTGAGCATGTGAGGAACAGAACACGATGCCAGGAGGTAAAGAGCCGGAGAGGAGGTGGGAGTGAAGTTGGAAGAACACCAGTTCCCAACCTCGGAGGGGGGTGGGGCAGGCGCCTCGTGGCGAGCAGGAAGGTAAAAAAAAAGAGAGATGAGAGGAAGAGAAGGGAGAACAAATGTGAGGCTACACGGCAGTCAAGAAAGATTACCAGTGATGAAGTTAGCAGTGAAGGGGGGAACCGGTGTGAGGAATTCAGACAGGGTGTGACGTGTAAGAGGTTTAAAGGTGTGAGGGCGAGAACACGGGGGAGGAGATAAGGGCGCACGGGGGAGAAGGAGAAGGATGAGATTTTGAACTTCCTGTGTCATACTGCGTGAGTGTGAAGCGGCTGAAGAATAATCGCTCCTGCAGGGACAGGAGGACAGTGAGCACATTTCATTTAAAGTGTATTCCTGCCATGCAGTTCCTCTGCCTTCCCTGGCAAGCTAGCGTCCAACTGTGCTAAAGCCCAGTCTCTTTTCGCCAAAAACAGCTTTGTAAATTAAAAGCTCCTGGCATCGGCTAGCTGGAGCCGGTTTTCAGCTATTTTGGAATGACATCTTTGCGGGCCTTTTTTTCTCCCACTGAGGAATAATAGCCTGCAATTATGCATCTAATGCGTGCGTGTGCACAGGTGAGTTTGTACAGTGCCACCACCCTTAGAATTAGTCATAAACAAGCAAATAAATTGTTTTCTCTTTGATATTCTATTCCACTCTCTGTGACAGCGTGGGCTCTCACAGTCTGCAAACACAAGAGGGGATCCGTGGGCATGCTCAATAAGGTCAGGTTGCAGGAAAAGTAAATTAGGCGGAGAGAAAATGGGCTTTCTTGGCACCTTCGACAGAAAAGGTTAATGGCTTTATGAGATTGCAATGACATATTACCGCAAACACCTCCGAGCAGACAAATTATTTGATTGTAATATCGCAGAATGTCGCAGCCCGTTGTTAATGGAATATTAAATCCACAGGCATGTGCATATACGTGTGATAATGTCTTACAGCTGCACGGACATGTGTATGTACATGCATTTACATATGCGACAATGGATGCGGAGGATCGAAAACGCCAAACTCAAATATAAATCAACGAATAGAAAAACTCAATAAATAAATTAATATTCCATCAAATGGGCACTTTGTAGTTTTGGATAAGAAATTCAAACTCAGAAATGAATTATTTATGATGATGAATGAGGTAATAATACCAACTCAGAAATATTTATTTTCTCAATAACTGAATAAACAAGCTGTTCTTAGAGGGAAATAAGGTCCCCGGAACACTGTTTGAAGCAAGAAAGGTGGCAGGGTCCGCCACATGTAAACAAAACAGTATGAAATTGCGTTGTCCTTTATGGTCAGTTTTCTTTATTACGTTTTTATGTAATTTAAACGAAGACAGCTCATTTATTTAGTTTGTTTAGGCATTAAAAAAAAAAAAAAGATATATCTCTTCTGATCAAAATTCCTTCCCCAAAACTGCAAAGTGCACCTTTAAATGATGATTAAATGTGTTAGGAATAAATACATTTAAAAACTGATAAATTAATAAACAAAATGGAAAATTACACGAGAAAGGAATTTAAAAAGGTCAATAAATACAAGAGAAAGTAAAAATATAAATATTTATTTATCTCACATTTAATCCATTGATAAATGCCTTAGTCAAATTTTAATTGTTTGGCTGCATTTAATGCAGATGCAGATTAACTAATTTATTTGGTCATTTATTTATTCATTTATGATTTTAGCAGTTTCTACCTTTATGTGCGTGTGCGTATGCTTACAGTATTTTCCCCGTGGGTGCTCTGCTCCAACCTCGACTGAAAGCCCAGAGATAGAAAAAAAGAGCCTGGGGCGTGTGTCTGTACCGAAAGGCCTTTTCACTGCACTGTGCTAATCAAGCATTATTATAGTATTCCGGAGGCATGAGAACATACAGAAACACTGCAGAGGAATTCTCCACAGACCAGCAGCTCCCCCTGGGGCTCCACCGTGGCAAACTGACCTCTAACACAACATATATCACATCTGGGAGTGTCTGCGTGCAGGGGAGGGATAGTGTGTGCTCTCTGTGTGTTATGGGACTGTGTGTGCCGTGATACATGTGTGTACCACCGCGTATCAGTGTAGTCCATCGGAGACAAGGAGATGTGTGAGACAGGCGTTGAGGTGAACGTGTGTGAGTGTGCACACGTGAACGTGGGCTCAGCTGTCAGGCCTCCCTGGTGGGCCATTAACACTGATCCTCTGCAAGGGTCTATCGAGTGGAGGACATCAACTTCACCCCTGTGCGTGAAGACACACACACTCGCAGGCCCCCTCTACCTCCTCACCTTGGCCTGATGGGATGTCACTGGGGGAATGTACATCCACCACACCAAAGACAATTTGTCTTGATAGCCGAGATCGTAGCCCCATAGCGATCTCCCGCTTCCCCTCTCTCTGCCTCATCTGTGTCCCTCAGGTCGCTGGATGTGTCCGAAGGTAAAAAGCACGACCGGCTGACATGATGTTTTGGCTGATTGACGACGGGCTGGCTCCCCACATGAGCGGAGAGGCGGCCCGTTTCCCCCCTGCCCAGGGTTTATACGAAGAACTGAATGAACACTGGCGCATGGATGCTGAGCAGTAAATCTTCTCTGCAATGAGATCTGGATGCTGCCTGGAAGCACATGGGCATCATTTAGATGTGACTGGGGGCGGGAATCATTATACTCCGGCTTAAGCGTCGGCAGATAATAGCAGGAAAACAAGCAACAACAGAGCAAAATTCAATTTTTTTCTTTTTTTTCTTTTTTAGGAGACTTTTATCCTGCGAGCTGGGGATTTCTGGCAGGTGCCGGCCCACCAACTGTGGATACATGGCTGTGCAGTGGGAGAGTGACGGAGGCAGATGTTTGGCTGTGTTATGACCCCGGTAATAAGACAGACATGTGGCTGTCCTGCATCCAGAGGAGCAGGTGCTGCCACCACACAGCCATTACCATCTGCACTGATGAGAGCAGGGACTCAGCCATGCTGGATGTTAGATGGTTATTACCCCTTAAAGTAAAACATAAAGAATATGAATGAGCGGGCTGGTGAAGTCAGCGGCCCACCGTGAAAAAAAAAACCTCGATAACATTCCAAAAGGGACTTGTAGTGATGATTAGTGAGTGCATATCCTAATTTTACTGTATGTTATATCATTTTTATCTGCTGTGGTGTCGCTATAAAGTTCATTTAATACCCTGTTTGGCTCCCTGTGATATGTATCCATCAGTGATTAACATGGTGAGCCTCCTGTAGGGATTAGCCCGGGAGAAATAGAATTAAATGTTCTCCGAGTTTACAGGGTAAACTATATGATGTGCATCCGTGGATGTTTCTTTATGATGGAGGGAGAGGTGGAGGAGTTAAAGAGGGATGCTCGTGGTGGCTGGGTGAACGGTGAAAGGACAGTGGAAAAAAGGAAAGATGCAGGGTGGAAGGATGGATGGAGTGGAGGAGAGGAGAGAGAAAAAAAGGGGGCTAGTATGCCTTTAACGTCCTCTGACGTCATGCTGATGCAGATCTGCCCGGCTGGATGCGAGCGGAGGAGAGGAGGAGAGAGGGATGCCGAAAAAAATTAAAACTCCTCAGCGTTCATTTTTCACATCCCTCCGCAGGAGAGGCCGCGGACCGACGCTGCCACAACCTCCCGCACACCGACTGACACCTGACTCCGCGACAGGAACTGCGCCGAAACGCCGCACATTTGTTTTAGCATAACAGCGACCATATTGAGGTCAGAGGAAAGCGTTGCCAAGGCGACCAGCTTGCTAGGGAGGACACTGCGGCGCGCGTCACACGCCGAGAGCGAGCGAGCGAGCGTGCCTGCCAGCGTGCGCGCGCGTGCGACAGCTAGCCGACGCGGTCACGGCAGCCACACAGCAGCAGCGGCGGCGGCAGCGGCGGGAGCAGCAGCAGCGGCAGCATCTTCAGTCCTCACAAGACTACCCGGCGACAGCGCAGTTCACGTCCGCCGTCAGCGGGACGACGAGCCGAAGCTGAGCCGAGGCTTGCAACGTGACTTCGGCGGTGTCGGAGTTCGCCTTTAGGGGGATTTATTGAGGATTTATCGACGACGTACCGGAAAAAAAACGCTCAAAAGCTGAGCAGCCGCGACCAGCGGGTCCACACAGGTGACACTTCCCGGCTATCAGAACCACCGAGACCCCGCGGACACGTCCGGGGTATTTTGGGGGCTTGTTCAAGCGTCGATAAAACAGAGACATTCTCCCCGAGGCAAACCGGACTGTCAGCCGAGAAATTAATTAATATATTGCCGTGGTGGAGGAGACGTTTACCGAGCCGAGCCGAGCCGTGCTGAGCTGAGCCGAGCCCGCCCGCTCGGATGGGGAATCATACAATATCCCGCTGTATGTGTCGGCTAATGCAGTAGAGCGGCTTGATTCCTGCTATCCAGCCTTCACTGTCGCTGTCTCCAGCAGTCATGAAGTCCCACCTGCCGGCCCGGTTGGATTGAACGAGGTGGTGCTGTCGGGGGACATTTTTTTTTTTTTTTGAAGGTTTTTTTATTTTTTATTTTTTTATTTTTTTTAGAAGCGAGCACTTTTTGCTCGCTTGACATTTACCACTGCTGGAGGGAGGGTTGGTGAAGAGGACAAGGAGGAGGAGAAGGACGAAATCTCAGGAAAAAAACCACACAAAAAAAGGGAACATCAGTGGGCATCTGGCACCCCACCAGCACCAGAGGATCACACATTAACAGGTAGGCTGAGGTTTACACGGTCTGTGCTGATTTCTGCTGAGGAGATGACATGACACTGTAAAATGTGTTGTTCTAACTGATCATTCCTCTAAAGTTTGCATTTTTAAATGTGTGTGCGTGTGCTTGAAGATAATCTTTGACGCCTAGTGGAAAAAAATGAGCATCAGAATCAGTAACATTGGGGCTGAAAAGAGAATTTATGTGCAAATGTTTCTTATTTTCTTCATCAGCCTACATGTCCTTTTCAAAAATGCATTTGGTGTTGCCCAAAACATGTCTTGGAATGATTGACATCCTGTCGCTCTTTGGCCAATCTTTGGGATTTGGCAGCATTTGTGTCTGTATTTTTGCTCTGTGGTCATGTCAAACCTGTTGAGAACGAGTCGTGCTTCGTGCAGACGCGCTGCTGCTCCTTCACAACAGAGAAGATGTATCCCCGAGTCCGTACCATTAAGGAGGACTCGGACTCGGAGCCCCAGTGGTGGAATGAGCGAAACAGAGGAAGCTATTCAGTTGGACTGAGCTCCTTCCTCTGTCCTCCTAACATGCAGGATTTTTAGCGTATTAATCGAAGTCATCAATTCTCGATCAGTTGTCGTGCGCATGGTGATCATTGTGCCTCTCTTTAATTGTGTATCCTCTTGAATAAGAGTAGAATGAATAGGAGTGGAAGGGACATTCTGCCAGAAAACCACCCTGTGTTGCGGAGAGATGATTGAAACGATGCACACACACTCACAAAAGTCCCCCTTCACCAGCTAAATCATCCTTCAGCTTAATACGAGCATATTTTCCCGGGGTCTTTGTGCTCAAAAAGACCCAGGAAACGCCATGACCATGAGAACATATTCTCCTAAATGCTCCCCTCTCCACACAAACACAGATACGTGCACACACACAGCATGAAGAATGGGGCGCATTTATATGCTGCGGCTGGTGTTGTGGGGCATTCGGATCGGCAGGGCCTGCTAGATGATAGAATTCAGCGGGGACAAGAAGACCTCTGTTCTTATCTGCGGCGACGAGAAGGGGAAGGCAGCTCGGCTCGGCTCGGCTCCTCTCCCCTCGCTTTAGGCAGCTAGCGTGCCCAAATAGGCAGATAGGGACACCTCCTCTGTGGGAAGAAAGTGTTTTAATGGAGGCGGGGGGGAAAAATGTGCCACTGTCCTTGTGCTAAATAGATGTTGTCACAGAGGAGCTGTTATTTATCTCGATGGCGGCTGGCTGGAAACTTTGACGACCTGTGGAGATGTTTAAAGGGGATGAAGGAGGCAAGATAATGCAGTCTACAGAGTGATTGCAGGCATTTGTGTGTAAGAGAGAAATATGTACACATAGAGGGGGGGGACATCCTAGAGCATTTCTGCAGCAATGCAATACAGTGTTATTGGCTGATTTGCAATAACCTTATAAAAACAGCCTTGTCAAGGCCTGTACACACCTTTTTTACGTGCCTGAGCATTCTGCCATCGAGAATTTGTTCAAAAAATCTTTCTGTGCGCGTTCCAACCAAACGCAGGCCAGGCCCCTGAAAGCATCGCTCAGTGCCATCCATCTCCTGCAAGGTGCAGCAGAGCCGGAGGCAGATGGGGCCGGAGCGTTCAAAGCGTGTTGTCGGCGAGATTGATGGCTCCCAGCGCGGGTCGCCAAGCAGTCAACAGATGCAGGCTGGTGTTGTGACAGGGTGGGTTGAAATAGCCATCACAATCACACTTCCACAGTGCTTAAAATCCCTACCTGTCCGTTTAGCGCTGCTAATTTTGTCCCTCACTGTTTATTTTTACCGGAGATGAATCAGTGACAGCAGGTCCCCCAGTGCGCGAGGATGTTTTTCTGACTTTCGGAGATGACAGCAGATGCTGCTAATTTTAGGTGAGAGGTGTCATCTGTGTAAAAAATCTCCAGCGTTATGGGTGCTGTCATGTTGACTGGAGGACTGGAGTCTCATCCGATGAACGCCGGCGAAATTAGATGTTTGTTTAGCAAAGTTGAAATGAATTAGTAAAGCCAAGGCTGGCTGAACACACGAGTCCTCAGGGAGGCACTGTTGCTCACGTCTCCCTTTTTGTTACGAGAAGATGAGGAAGGGAACAATGTGTGTCGGTTGTTGCTTTGAAGGTGCAGAACTGTACTTCCAGGACAGCTGGCACGACTTTGTTTACCCAACAGTGAAAATGTGTTTTCCGCTGCTCAGCCAACTTGAAGGCTCAGTTAGCGGTTGTGTATTTGATGGAATATTCAATAACCGTGGGGACCTGTGTGCACATTTGACGATTAACCAATTAATGTTTTGTCTACAAAATGTAAACGGTGCAAAACGGCCATCATAATTTCCCAGTGTCGTCTTTACATTGCTTCTTTCGACCAACAGTCCAAAACCCAAAGACTCTTTATTTACCATCATTAATGACAAAGACAAGCAGCAAATCTTCACTTCTAAGAAGCTGGAACCTGCAAAGGTTTGACATTTTTGCTTGAAACAGTAATTGATTGTCAGAATAGTTGGCGATTAATCTTCTTTCCATCGACTAATAAATGAGTCGATGAATCATTGCGGCTCTGAATATTTTGGCAGATGTGCCTGTTGCTTGGACCTCATGCGTGTTACCACCAAACTCCACTCTGTTTTTTGCTGATTCTCCAGTAGAAAATAGAGCTGATTAAATGGAATAGCTCCACAATGGGTCCTCTTTTTTTATGTAAACCAAGGCTTGGTAATTAACAACAAGCTGCTCACAATGGGAATATACCTCTTCTTCTCCCTTGAGCGCCGTTCTCGGCGTGTAATCACACAGCCGTCTGCACGTGTGCGTTGACATGTGTCGGCTGCCGCTCTCCGAGGCCGTATACACTCCGCACGTCTCCTTTATCCCTCATTCGTGTATTCATTTGTTTCTCTCCTCCATTCACTCGCGTCCGACTCCTTCATTTGGTTCAAAGGGAGCCTGTCTGTTTTTTTTCGCGAGGAGTGTGTGTCGTTGCTATGGCAGCATCTTTTTGGAAGGATAAGCCCCGCAAAGATTTTAAACCTGAAGCTTTGGGTTTGTTTTCACCGGTTTGTATCTGTGCTCCAGCATGTGTCCGTATACATTAAGGCTGCAAAATTCATCAAAAAAAACAACTGACATCAACACATCGACTGCTGCAATATCCAAAGTGCTGGAGGCTGCATTTTTTTCTTTGTGATAAAGCCCAGTAAACAATGTTCTCTGGTGCTGTGCAGAATCCCGACATGAAATCGTTACGACCAAATATTTTACTGTGGTCGAAACGAGCAAACCTAAGCATTAGCATGTCTTATTTACTCCGAGTTTGTGGAGCTGAAAAAAACTTGGATGTCCATTTTTCGTTGTTATGCAGTTCTTGCATATGTGGTGGTGAACACTATTGATCTGGCAATTTTCTTTCTTTCGGAGTTACTGAAAGAGAAAAAGGAAAATATTACATTATATTGTTGAGGATGGTTCCCTGAGACGAGTACCTCCATCTTCCCTGCTCAGCCTGTCTGTTTTGTTGTGATTCTCTTATAGTGCTGGTCTCCCACAGTCCCACCACAGTGGCTCATCTCTCTCCTTTGTCTGAGCCTGTTGAATTTGCTCTGCTCTCTGGGGTGCAAGATGGGGATGAGGGGTTAGAGCCATTACTTGTCTCAGCTCCATTCCCCCGCTCTCTTTTCTCTCTTTTCCTTCTGCCTCAGCCGTCCTCTTTTTTTTCTTCTGTATTGCAGTATATTGTTTCGGTCTCCCATGTCCTTTCCTCACACATTCTCTTCAAATATTTCTTCCTCCGCCTTCCTCCGTTTGTCTTCAAAACCCCTCCTGTTGTCCATCAACCAGAGGCGAACGCTGCTGCACCGTCCCCGGTGGGCTCATTAAGGTTAGATCAAGGTCGTACGCTGTCTGACACATTTTGATCGAAAAAACCTGATGTCCGCTTCCTCGAATCTCCGGCTAATAGCGGCAGCAACCTTCACATCGCCCACCCCCTCCCGTCTCCTGCTAGAACCAGGCTGACCACCGGCCAAGATCAATGAACGTTTTCTCCTCTCTCTTCCAAAGAGATAAAAGCCAAAGGAAGTCACAGAGACAGTGAGAAACCACCCAGAACACACCCATAGCACCGAAGTGCTAGCTCCCCTCTCAAGTTTGACAGCGCGGGAGGTTGGATACAGCTCCGCGTTCCCTCTGACAATAGACAACCTGCGAAGATTAAAACCACTGTTGAGTGATTTCTGAACAAATAATTCTATTCATAATAGAGGTGCAAGGCTACAATGGGATTTCACGCTCCCGCGTTGCAGAGTTGGACCCTGAATAGAAAGCTGGATACAGATTTGATGGAATCAACAGCGCTGGAGTCAGCAACAGCCGGGATTAAATACATCCTGCTTCCCGGCCAATCAGATTGACTGACAGTTGGAATCCATGCTGCTCTGAGCGGTGCAGCTCATCCCTCTGGCAAACTGAGCGACTTCCCTGCGTTTCTCTGCTGCATCCATGGGAATTCTACCTGCGTGTTTTGTTTTCTGTCCTTAATACCCCTCTGCAATCCTTTCCACAGTCCAGGGATTTTATACACAAATCTCACTGCGACATAACTTTGGAGATTAATGTGTTCATGAAAAATCCCTTTTTGTTTGCTTGTTAGTTATTACAGTTGCGTGCTGTCTCTCAGTGCATCTTGCCGCTACATTTCGCCATCGATAGGGGACGTGGAGAAATTGAGTGAGTTATGGTATTGACGGCGTCTCAAGGTCAGGAGTAGCCACATCCTCGCGAGCGCTCCAGAGTAAACCCCTCGGCATCGCAAACAAGCTCCGGGTCAACGGGTCCGGAGACAGGCAGGTAGGCAGGCCCGCCGTTCCTGCCCTCTTACCCCAGACACACACAGCGAGAGGAGGAGGAGGAGAATGTGCTCTGAAAGTCAAGTGACCGCGGATGTCGCGAGGAATGGAAAAGAGCGGAGGTAGCGAGCTGAAGAGCAAACAGGAGGGGGGCTTCAGAAAAGCAAGCTTTGAAGGAGCATACTGTATGAAAGAAAGGCAGAGGAATGCCTAAACACTACAACACCACCATCTCTTTTGCGCTCCTAACATCTGCTATATGCTACCTCTTCCCCGGCTGGCGTACACACATTAGTATGGGCTGACACACCACCACACATATTAGTATGAGCTGTCAGCCGAAAGCCCTAACAACTAGCTCGGGAAAGACCAGTTGAATGGTAATGCTGGCGAAGGAAGAGGCAGCAGTAGTGGCTGTGTTGGCCAACACGCTGAAGTGCTTCCACTGTGGCTGCACTGTATAATGATGAGGGGTTTGTTATAAAACACACGTATTTCCCTCTTGTGCCGGCAGACACACATCGAGTGCCAATCTCAGTCAGTCACACATAATGAGCCTCCTTGTCGGCGTCGCCAGCGGCCGTCCCACAGTACAGGCTACGCCGATAATCGATTTGATGCCCATTTGTTGACATAAGTGACAGCGGGTTTGAGACGTGGACAGAGACGCCGGCTAATAGCGACACTCGAGGACGCATTGATACCAGTTGCCGCCGTCGGTCTCCCAGGGGTTGGTGCCGCCGCGGAGAGGAGGTCTGGACGAGCAACATCGTCACAACCTCCTCCGCTGCTGGGAAACGTATTGGTAGGCGGTGGATGTGCGTGGGTGCATGCATGCGTGTACAGTTGCACGTCACCTCTTCAGCCTTACTCTGAGAATGGAGCCTCAACCCCTCCACCTCTGAGCAAATGGAGCGTTTCAAGTACTTCCGTGTGCCGTCGAGCTCCACTTGATGCATTGTTAGGCTGCTGGGCTCTAGCCGTTGCGATGGCGGGCCCTAATGAAAAGAATAAGCCTGTTCTTACGCAGTGAATTAATATTTCTCTTCTTTTGACAGGCCCTTGCTAGATTCTGGTTTAGTTTGTGTGTGTGTGTGTGTGTGTATACGCTGGTTAGAAATGAAAGCAGAGCCATGACAGTGATGAATGAGCACCAGAATGGCAGCGTTACACTTTCGCGCTCGACGATGCCAAGCAGGCAATGATCGTCGCTGTTATTGTCACAATCAGCAAAGAAAACACTAACCCCGAGGATGAACGGGGACACACACATTCGCAAGAACACACACACACACAGTGGAAGGTTCTTCCTTTGTGCGCACACTAAATAGCAAACGCCTCGAAACCTCTGGCACGCCTTTCTTTTTTGATTTGTTTTAACCGAAGGCGTTTTCCTTTTTGTTTTTCTCTTAATGTTTAAGGATGCGGCATGTGTATCCTCCATCCCTCATAGAAAACAATGTGTGTTGGTTAAATCATTCATCTGTGGCTCTTCACACTGTCTCTCAAGGCTGAGGCAATTCTTCTGCTGACAAATGGTAGCAGGGAAGAGGGGCTAAATTCCAATCTCTGCGGATGACTTCTGGGCCAAACAGCCTGCATGAGCTGTTTTTTTTTTTTTTTTGTAGACTATACTTGCACAGGTAGCAGCTCACAGCACCAGGAACATAAATGTCAGTGTTCTGACTCGTACCGAACTTTATTGAGTGCACTTATCTGCTCCCCTCAGGCTACAGTATCTCGGCGAAAATGACTCATCTTCCCTGTGCAGTGCCCTTCATACGTCCCCTCCGTCTAGAATTCACCAAAGGTGTAAGAAAGGGGGAGAGAAAACGTAAAGAACAAGGATGGGCATTTGGTTGTTGAGGCATTTAAGAATTTAGAAGATTAGAAATAAGAAGTATGGAATATGAAGGTGAAGGGGACAGGAATGTATAGGTGGCATGTAAAGAGAGGAACCGCTCACCATTAGAGGAAGAAAGATAGGGTCTTGTCACCTTAATTAGCCGGGGTAAGGGAGTGTAACCTTGATCGCACGCTGGTGCTAACAACTAATGAGTGGTGAGATTGCCTCGCTGGGATATATGATCACGTGTATCGCTTATAGATTGCGGATCGTGGCAGGGTGGTGGTGGTGGTGGGGGGGGTGTTCCTGCGGAAACGAAGACCTGGGAAGAAAGCAGCCGAACTCCCCCGGTGCCAACATGAAACGATCTCTTTCCATTTGGGTTTATACTCCAGGGACGCGGAAGCAAGACGGGGAATGGGAGAAGGGGGCAGCGATTTAGAAGGCTGCGAGTCAGCAGGATTTCCTGGCCCTGCTTCTCTTTCTTTTTTTTTTTTCCACTGCCTCATTCTCTCTCTCTCTCTCCTTTTGTTGGGAATAAACACATTTCAAAGGATGAGCTCTTTCCCTCTCGCCGGAGGACGTGCTTCACATTCTGGAAGACGGAACAGCCGCAGTGGTGTGGATTGTGTAAGCGGGGTTGTGCGCTTGACATGTGTATTCCTCCTTTTGAGGTTTTGTTGACAAGTAAACACCTGAATTGATTTTCCAAAGGTCTCTCTAAGACTGCCCCATGGATTGCTCTCTTGACATCTTATTTTTTCAAGACTTTGACAAATCTGAAGAGGTGGAGTAGTATCGATTGGAGCAGGTGAGCCGATAGTTCATAATCATCTCTAAAATGAAGAAATTCCCGTCCCAGAATTATCGGACGGTCCCAGTCAATTTAATTAAGGACACACGGGAATTTGACTCTCACGGTTGGGTCCACATCCTACCTCTCCACCGGTCACCCTGCTAACCTCCACCCATTTGCCCTTCCGCCCCCCCCTTTTCTTCTTTGCCACTGGCTGCTCAGACCAGCCCCTGCCCTCTCCATTTTCCCGTCTCTCCACTTAATTAACCCATTGATCAGGACGCTCATAAATTAGTCCTCTGGAGAGGCCCTCATAGAGCACTCTTCCCCCTTTCTCACACCCCTCACCCGGAGCCATTAATTCGTCGGACACACGGTTACAAACAAGGTCCCTCGACCAACCCCGAGCCTCAGTCGTGTCATCGTTTGAGACCAAATGTATTTTTCAGAATTCCAGTCGATTCAGCTGGTCGTGGATTTACGGCGGGGCAGTCGGAAAGAGGCATTAAGGCAAGTGGGAAGCAGGGAGTCGGGTGGAGGTCAATGCTGCCCTTGTACAACCTCTCGATTCATTAGGCTCACATAGCTCAACCTTTTCATGGCACCCCCCTTGTGTCTGAAAATGTTTTCCACTTCCTTCCGTCTCTCTCTTCGCTCTCGGTCCGTCCTGTTCCCCGGAGCAGGGTACCGGGTGCCTGCTCAGAGATTTGCCCAATTAGGAGGATCTCTGAAATCATAATGGAGTGGCCCCTCTAACGCCCCCTCCCCAACATCCTCTTGCCTATTTCTCCCATGTCTCCTCTTCCTCTGCTCCGCCCTCCCTTTATCTTTAACCACGACCTCTTTCATTGTTTGTCTTTTTCGCTCGGAGGACCCTTTTCTTCCGTGTTTCCTTCTTGAATCTCCTTTCTGCAGCTCTTGCTACACTCTGACTTAAATTATCTTCACCCTTACCTGCCGTATTTCTGTAATGTTTCATCCATGCTTTGCCCCATGATGCGTCCCACCCTTTGCCCCCTGTCAGCTTTTCATTGTTACCTAACGGAGTGCTAAATGAATCCGAACCAGGAACACGTGTCATCTATGGTCTGATTCAGGGTGGGCGACTGTTTCGATTTAAAGGCTTGGCCTACGGTTACATTCATGCATTTATATCTAAATGTCACCTGCGGGGGCCACAGCCAGAGACCAGAGTATTAACGGAGCCAGAAGCTATGTGTGCATTTCAAAGTCCGTTAAATATAGAATGCTTTGGCACAGGGGAATGCATATAGAAGAGGAATGCTTTCTGTTAACAGCGCGGCGACAAGAACTTTGTCACAATAAAGTTCACATCGGCTGAACGCTGCAGGGGGAATATACTGAGCCACCGGCGTAGTGAGCTGGGTTCGCTCCTCAGCTGTGG
Source organism: Lagodon rhomboides (assembly GCA_039737535.1). Taxonomy (NCBI): domain Eukaryota; kingdom Metazoa; phylum Chordata; class Actinopteri; order Spariformes; family Sparidae; genus Lagodon; species Lagodon rhomboides. Next base: position 11,044,138 of record CM077806.1, read on the forward strand.
TGCTTCCAGCCACACTGGGTGCTTCATCAACAACTTTTGGCATGTACCCATTGGGAAGGAAGCCATTATGTATTTGCTATGCTACAGTAGCAGCTCCACAAGAGCCCGTGTGGAGTCTAGTGGGACACTGTAATGTCAACCTCGGAGCACATCTTGGTAGAGCTCTTCCAGGTGAAGAGACGACACATGGCAGCCTGCGCCCACCCTGGACTACCCGAGAGTATAAGAAGAGACAAGGCCAGCCGCATCTTGGCCATTCCAATGTGATAACGATGGGAAAAAATGCCACAGTGTCACGAAACAACCTTTTTTTTTGTTCGATATTAATTATAACCTTGGCGAGTCCAGTACCACTATATAAAAAAGAGGCAAAGACAGCGAGGATTTTGGACTAAGAAGAGCCGAGCATGCCGAGGGGCTGAATGGATTCCTTTCTGCTCATGTGTTAGCTCTCTGTTGCTAGGGTTGAAGCCCAACTCATGGTTATTTGTCGATCGACAGTATTTATCCATCTTATTATATCAGAATGAGGCACAGCAGTGGATTTTATTACCTGTTGTTAATATCTGGGGGAGTTTGAGAGGTTCTGTGGAGGTGAGTTATCGCCTTTGTTGTCTGACCACGTTGTGTTGTACATTGTGCGACTGTTGACTCCTTTATGCCTAAGTAGCTCAGCCTGTCACGCACAGGCACACACGCAAGGACACACACATGCAGGCTTCCCTAGCCTCAGGCATATTTCACTATAACTGTCAGGGCTACATGAGAGTAAATATGTTTTCGGGAATAATCTGATCTGCCAAGTGCCCTCTCCAGCTCACGAGTCTTTTCTGTACAACAGTTATAATGCTATTACATTTACTCCTGTCAAAGCCCAACTTCAAGGTCAGTCACGACAGGCAGGGATTTGGAGTCAGAGCCGAGCAGAGAACAAGTTAAACATTGTGGTTTTACGCATTCGAGTAAAATAGTTCCCAATGGTTGTACAAGTCAAGGTCAGTGATTACACTATCAGGTGAGGTTGCAGTATTAAACACCACCCCAACTTTACCCCTGGAGTGGTGGAGTCCATAGAGATTAGCATACCTGTCAGCCCCTTTAGTCAGCATGTTTGTATGCATAATGTTATACTGTATAAAGAATCTTATTTACAATTATTATTTACAAGAACACTTCAGCTTATTTACATCCAGCACTCTCTTCACCTCTGTATTCAAAGTGTCCATGGAAATATGATACTCTACACGTTGACCAATGCAAATTGATCCAATTTTTTTTGCATATGAAGCAAAGCTATGTTCTGTCTTTGTCTTTATATTTTAAAATAAATATTAGTTGTGTAAGATCTCCCAGAAAGCTGTATTGTAGGGATGTTAATGATGAATCGCCTTAGAAAAATGTGATTGATGACATGAACCAACGAGGAATTAAGTTGGACATTGTTTATGCATCCAAGGAATACCTACGTCAATGGAAAACTTGTTCCCTGTGAAGAAAACGTATTGAACCATGACCTTTCTAACCCAGCGTACGTGTTGAACCTTGAACACGATGTACACGAAGAGCTTATCTCAAAGAAGACCTTAGTTCAGATGTGAGCTATTGAGTACCTTATACGAAGACTTCATGACGCATGGTTCTTTAAAAACCCACCCCTTCCACCTACTATACCTTAATCCCCACCATTATGCTCAACCTGGAAGCAGTGAAGTGGTGGTAAATTATGACTTGCAGTCAGTCATCATCATTAAGCTCTGTTCAGCTGACGCCAGCCTCGAAACGGCAGCTGTAAGTACCCAGGATCAGACCAGGCGGAAGGGCTTTTTCACTGCAGTCGCATGTCCATGAGTTAAGAGTATACATCTTTCATCTAGCATATGATATTTATTGTACCCTTATTCCAGTCTGAATAAGTTTGATCTATGCTTTGAGTGTATTTCTTTTTCCTTAGAATATTTAGAATCAAATTCACAGCATTTTAGACCAAATTTTAGTTTAGGAGTTCAGGTAAGATTTCACCGCTGCCACTCCCCCGCTGCCGGGCGCACGGCGACACTCTAAATCGAAAACAACATCCAGTTTATCATGTTATCTTGAGCTGATGCATGATGGGCACAGACCCTGGCACAAAGCAGGAATCATCATTCACTGTGCCGTCTGTGCCTGTGATGGAATAGCTGTCGTGGTGCAGGACGACTGTCGGCTCTTTGTGTCCCATCATGGAAGACAAACAAAGCAGCATCTACATACAAACAGGTTGTCTACACTGAGAAACACAGGAAAGCATCGCTGAAAGATAAATGCAAAGAGAGGATTCAAAATTCAAGCTCTGTAATTCAAATAGGTTGGATCTGCATTTATGTATGTATGTATGAATCCATGTGTGAAATAAACACTGTAACTTCCCTATCATACATACACATGATTGTTTGAAATAACAACTACACACTTCCTTGTATTATCATGCTCATACACAATTCTGACATTTCCAAAGTTCTTGTACTGTCTCAGCATTTTTACTTGGCTGCTTTTTGGGAGCATGCATAATAAGTTTTCTTGCGACACACACACTCACACAGGTTTGAGCAGCTTACCCAAACCAGTTTAGGCCTAAACCTAATCCTAACCTAACTTCAATTCATACCTTACCTCTGAACTTAACCAGGGCCTCAGAAAGCATGTTTTGCACATTAAGACCAGTCTTTGGTCCCACTGAGAACTAGTATTCCTGACATGGTAAGCGTTAATGCCAGAAAGGGTCCCTAATAGGTCATAAAAACACACACAAACACATTCATTAACATTAATTGTCCCCAACAGTAGCCTATGGCAGAAACACACACAGAAAGTGTGCACAATACATATGCGTACATACAGAGAAATTGCATTATTCAATATCATTTGGAAAAAAAAGAAAAGAAATGTAAAGTAAATGTATGTAGACACACCAGGCACGCTTCCACACAGTCTGCACACATTAAACTCATTCAAGCATAACAATATTTTCTTTCGTATAATATGTATAATGGGATCAAATTACCATACATACTGTAAATCATGTCGGACACTAAGCATCGGCACACACGCCTGTACTTACACACAGCCTGTATCCTATGCAGATAGCACTTACAACATGCAAGATACTTTCTCAATGGCTCATAAGTGATACAGCTAAGTGCTTCATCTATTTATCGCTTTGTGACTTAAATGTCACATCAGTGGTTGGCTCGCCGATGTCTTGCACGAGGCGCACTGACAGGTTCACAGGCATTACGCCTCGCTACCTCTGTCGTCAAGGAGAATATTAGTTTTCTTCGGAAAGGTCGCCCTGAGTACTGTGCTCCATCAAAACACATAAGTCAGAGCTTCTACCTGATGTGAGGCGAAGTGCGATAACACAGCCACACCAGTAACTCCTGGGTGTCTTTGCCACTGTCTTTCTTCCATCTTTGTGTGGTTGTATGAATATGATTAATAATCAGAATATAAGTCAAAAAATAGGTATTTTTCTGTATGGTTTTAACAACGGAAGCTGCAGTTAGTGTCCTGTTCCCATCCTCGTCTGACCAACAGTCAAATTTGACTTCGTTACACCATGCTTGCTGTCCTTCCTGAACCCTCACCAAGTAGTTTTTGTTACCTGAACCTAACCAAAACCTTCCTTGTAGTAGGACTGCAACTAACGATTACTGTCAATTCATCTGCAGATTAAAAATTGTGATAAATATGAATCAGAATCTCCTAGAGCTCAACGTGACATCTTGAAATAACTTATTTTGTTCAACCAACAGTCCCAAACCCAAGGACCCTTTCAGCAACTAATTGATTAATAGACCAATGGTTGCAAGCTCAGGTGATTGTTAAAAATTAACCACCTACAATGCCACTGACAACCATTCACACCTGGGCCCACCTAGCAACCCACATGAAGGCCGGTTGGGTCAACAACCCACAAGTGGCCCTCTTGGAAGCCTCTTGGATGGGAGGCGAAAGGTCTTCAAGAAACTGAAACAGGTCCAGTTGCTTACGATACAGCACTTAGAACTACCATGACTGAGAACCTTCATCAACACATTGTTAAAACTGTTAAAAACTCAAATATGTTGATGGAAGAAAAGCTGTACGCAGCCTGGCTTCACTTCCTCCCTCTCTCATTGGCTTCTGCAGATACACAACCTCAAACGCACACACAGGCTGAGGCTCTTCCCTTTTCCCGATCCATTTCCCCTCTTCTTCGTCCACACACACGGCGCTCGTATCTGTGTGGTCTCCACTTACACAGCTATGTAAGGCGCCGGTCCAAGCAGGTGTTGCTGAGAGATTGTGTTTTCCGAGCTATTTCTGGGCACAGGTGGACGCGGACAGTCAAAGCAACACATCAGCGCTCCCAAGACGGCCCAGCCATCCGGGAGCCCAGATGTTTCAGCTCTGGCAGGAATAAATCTGTGCGAGTGTGTGCGTACGATTGTGTATGGGCGCATTTGTCTTCCAAGCACTTCATGTTGACGCTTCGAGAAAATGCAAGTGCGAGGCGGCAAAATAATATGATTGTATCCGCTGTCATAAATACGTTTATCTTGCACTTAAAGACTGTTGTGACTCTAGTTTAATAGCCTAAAGCTGCATATCTACGTTCTGCAGTATGTCCATTTTTCTCCATCATGCCGCACAACATACGTGCTTCTTAACGGCTGCGGGGGGAAGATAAACATCCTATGGGCTACATGTTTGTCTGCAGGTGAACGCAGCGCAAGGAGCGCTCTCTGCGATAGCCACACTCGGCCGATAAGAAGCAAAATGGGATCCAGAGGCCGGCGAGGCATCCGGGACGAGCGCGCGTACGCGTGTGTACATTTCGGCGCACGACTGCCGCGCGATGCGGAGATTAGAGCCCTGTTTTCATGATAAGGTTTGGCTTTTAGAGAGTGACGTGGAGCCTGACTGATGTTGCTGCTCTGATGTAAAGGATTATCCCATTACTGAGACCTGGACATTAGCACTCAGTCACTCACCTCAGGGGAAGGGAGAGCTGGGGAAGAGATGGGGAGGGTGGGCTGAATGAGGAAGGAATGGAAGAGAAAAGTGAACGTGATGGAAAAAGGGAACGGGAGGGAGATAGGAGGGAGGGGGCATAAAAGAAAGGGTCGAGAGAGCAGGGATGAAGTGAGAGATCGAGGTTTGCTGCATGGATAGAAATAGAAAGGGGCAAGAAGCAGCAGCAAGAGAAGCCAAGACAAGACATTACCAACGGGGGGAGAGAAGAGGAGAGCCGGGACACTAGATAAAAGCCGATGATGAAGATTTGATAGTGTGGCTGTGAAAGAGATAGAGAGTGCATTAGGGAACAAAACCATGAATGATGCATCAAAGAAAAGACTGAGTTATTGGGGCTGGGAGTGGGAGTGGGGTGGAGGAGGGTGGAGGGGGGGGTCGCTTGAAAAGAGAATTTCATAAAAAGGGGAGAGAAAAGGCGATGGGCGACAAAAGAGGAACGGAGGATTACCGCGGATGGCAGCGAGAGGAAGAAAAGATGGAACGAGGGGGGCAATATGTGAGATTAGAGGAAACGGAGAGGAGTTATTCCTGGACCAGTGTGACAGGAGGAGAAGATGAATAAGGGAGGGATGAACGAAGAAGGTGATGTGTGTGTGAGCGAGCGGAAAAGGAGGGGGAAGGAAAGTAGGGACTATGGCTACAGAGAAAGAGAAAAGAAAGGCTGATGAAAACAGAGGACGGGTCATTATTCTGTCAACCTCCTTCCCCCCGTGGATTGATCCAGTGATCTAGCCCGCCCGCACACTGGACGGGGGCAATGGACGTTAAACCCGCATTGATTTGATTGGGGTCCTGTCCGGTCCTGTGTCGGCTGGTTGTTTACGAGTTCTGCGTACAGCGCACACACACACTCTCACACACACACACATACGCAGCAGGGTGGTTTACAGCCTCACTCCGCCGTTGCCCTTGAGTGTGTCCATATTGCAGCGCGCAACCTTCCATCAGCCGTACCGAATCTATAAATTTGGGGCTTTTATTTCCCCCAAAACTGACAAATACAAGACTTTAAGAGGACTGTAAAGCAACGGTCAAACAAACATAAGATTACTGATATGTTTTACGGGGGTCACATTCACCAGCGCGGCCCGGCCCCTCCTATAAAACTCTTTGTTAACTATATTTAGAAGTAGTTTCGTCGGAATGGGGCATAAAACCACTGTTAGAGATCATTTAGTTAGAGTCATGGGGCAGGTTGCAGTCAATGCTTATGTGCTAAGCATCACTCAGAACAGCCATTAAAAACAGCCTGTAGCCCCAGTGATATTGAATATGAAATGATCTGTGGCATCGGGCTCGGCTACCTTTGGTAGAAAAAAAAATCCTTCCCCATATAAGCACCTTGGATTGTGTTTTAAAAAGCTGCTCTGTTGCCTGAAACCTTTCCAAGAACATCTCAATCTGCGGTCGCATTAAGAGTAAGACAGAGGTGTCGGCACAAGCTGTTCGGGCAAATGGTTTCGCAGGTTACAGATGCACGCCGATGTTTTGTTGTTTTGATTTGGATTTGAGTGGGTTGCAGCCCCTGTCAGATACAGCCAGCAGGTAAACCGCACGGCCTGCTGTTGCTTTTTCAGCGACGGCGAGTCAATGCGGCAGCGCACACTGCGAGGGCACGGAGTAACATCCATTCCTCTGATGACGCCTTTAGAAATTAAAGAGGAAGCTGGCACGCAAACCCGAGTGGGAGTAAGGGGAGCCGAGGAGTCGGAGAGCACCGAGACAATTCGTGTCAAACACTGCGTAACGGCAGTGAGCGATTACATGTGTTTAAAGAAGAGGCATCAAACAACAAAGGAGCTGTAATTAAATATATTTGCAGTCAGTGAGATTTTATCATTGCAGAGTAACGATGATAAAATGTGATGATCATTGTGATGCACACTTTCTCAACATATCGCTTGTTATTGCAATAAGGGTTTTGGTCAGAGTGGAACTGTAAAATCTTTCCCCAAGTGTATTCAACTTTCTTTAATCAAGATAACACATGCTGCCACACCAGCCTGTTGATACGGCTGCATACCTGCCTTTGAGCAAACAGTTTTTTGAACGCACTGAAAATGTAATTTGTTAAGGACTAGATGCCAACAAATGTTGATAAAAGCAGAATGTTTTGTCGCAAAGTTTTGAAATTATCACCTTATTTCAATAAAATTTGCGTTTTGGACCTGACAGCACTCTGCAGTTTGGATCCTTGGATCATTATAGTTGCAGTGTTTCCCACACATTCATTTATTTGTGGCGGTCCGCCACAATATCAACATTGGCCGCCACATTGATTTTCTACTTTTGGAGCAGTCTCAAGACAGCACACCTGTAAGTCAATAGCATGATGTTATATACTCCGATACAGTGGGTGGCGGTGTGTCTTTTAGTCCACAGGTTAAACCAATGAAGAAGAGGAGGAGGGCTGTTTAACGCAGTTGGCTTGAGCGTAACTTCCTCTGCAAAGAAGACGGCTGGCCTCACCGTCGAGATCAAGCCCCCACAAAGTCGTGGCCAAGCCGTGTAATTACATCGTCATGTGATGCACTGGGGACTTTTTTTCACAAGCTAACATTGTGAAAGACGCGTCTGTAAAACGGTAACAAAAGCCTCACAACCCCTGCGAAATGACTTGTTTTACTGTCAGAATTTGGGAAATTCGGTCCAACAAAATTTGGAGAGTTTAGAAGAGCCACCCAACTACATTTTATCCCCATCCAAGTTAGCTCTGCACTAAACTGGAAGTTACCTGACTCAGTCGGCAGAAGTTTACAGTGTGCATGCTCTATGGCAGCTGGACAGCCACCGCCACAATTAAAGTCTGATTCTGTGGGAAAACACTGAGCTGGACACTGGAATCTAATTCTAAAAATAGTATAATACTAATGATGTAAGTGCAGCCTAATCTTTATCTGCAACTGTGCAGAACTACCAGGGTTAAACAGGTCTGATCTTTACTGTTGGATACAGCCCTAAAAAAGAAACAAACAAACATTAGTCAAACTGGACAATAATTCAAATTGAAATAAATATGATTTTAGTATTCATACCAAAATGGCAAGTATTTGACATATTTGACATATGGCATTTGATGCTATGTAGTAAATCACCTTCTAAGTACATAAAAATATGATGATGTTTAAGTCTGCACAGAACATCACCACTGTACAGTTATTATCACTTAATAACCTCCATGTACAGTAGAGCAGGCTGTAACAGGCGGGTCTGTTGTGCCAGCACACACTGTCAGGTCAGAGGCTGCTGGATGATGGAGAGACAGAGAGAACATGTGGCAGATGTCAGCCCGGTGATAATGCTGCATGTCGAACTCTACCGCACACACGTGTGTATGCGAAGAGCGGCGACAGCTCACACATGAAAACACACATCTGCTAGTTCAGCGACGACCGAAGAAGGATGCTGTTATCTGCCTCTTATCCGCCTCTCTCGATTCTCTGGGAAAATGACAGAGCTTCATTTGTCTCTGAATGATCCCTCGCAGCTGGGCAAGTTGAGAATTTGTGCATTTTCATGCCCACAGAGGCAGCGAGAGGGAAGGGTGGGGACGGTCAATAGGGAGCCGGTGACGCAGGGAGACCGTCAGCCAATGAGGTTCTTGCCATTGGGCTCATTACTTGTGCCAATCAGCGGATCAATTGAGCCATCCGAGGGGCCGTCTCTGGAGGGGGCTGCAGGTTGAGAACGACTGGAGAGTGATGAGAGGGACAAAGTGAAAGAGGAAGAGACGAGTGCCCAATTTTGTTACTCGGGTAATATCGTGTTCGTTCTACAGTTCCACAAAGTACTGGATGTGTTTTTTTTTTAACCCGCTAATTTCCCCGAAGACAGTTTAACATCCAAACATTTTAAGTGAAGAGAAGATGAGAGAAATTATGGTACAGGGGAGCGAAATTGCTTTTGCAATTGCTGCTTTTCTTTTTTTTTCTTTTTCACGTAAAGTGCATCAACACATTTAATGGAGAGACAAACTGTAGTGAGATTGCGGCGTAGCAGAGTGGGTCGGTAATGTAAATGTTATCAAAAAAAATAAATAGGGACGTCAAGTGGAGTGCATGTACAGAATGTGGAGGGCCACAGTTGAGGGTGTGCTGCCCCGTTCTGCCAAAGTGGAGCACATTTATGATGACACACACTGCTGGTTATTATACTGATGTCGGAGGAAAAGCTGCGCGCATTCCGTTGTCGGCACGGTGGAAACAGCAGGTTGTACATACTGTAGTTTTTTCGAAGCGAAGTGTAGCCTTTATTTGAACATCAAAGCTCGATTGTCACGCACAGCGCGCTCGGAAATTAGACGCTGCAGCACGGCGCTGTTCTCTAAATAATTGAATGAATAATAAAATCGGCCCATGCGAAATTCTCTCATTCCTTCCCTCAAAAATAGCTCTAACTGTCTAATTAATTGGCTCGCGTAACAAAGGAATCGGCGCATTATGGTCCATCTCATCAGGTGGGCCTGCTTCTTCATTACACTTTTATTATCGCCGGTATTAATTGTTCCGTTTCTTTACGAGTTGCACGGCTCTTTGTGGCTCCGCTCTATTAAAGTAATTGGGCAGTGTGCTTTTTTTATGAGTTTTGGATGAGCGACTCCGCTGGGTCACCGCCACCGCGGCGCCCGGGAGACTGGATGCTCGTCGCTCTAACGCCAACCTCGCAATCGATCACAGAGCTCGGGGCCAGGAGGAGGGAGTTCAAAACACACTCATTAGAACCGAAGACACAAAAAAGCAAAATGTGTGTGGCGTCTTCTTGACTTTTTTGCTGTCTGACTAAAAAGGGGGCCTCATAAAACAGATGTCTCCACGCTGTGTGGTGAATGGAGTGCCCTCACGGCCGCCCAAATGGAGCCAGCTCTGCCAGTCTTCATTAACTGGAGCACAGCTCTGTGCCGAAGCAACCGTCGCACACTTCCAGAGGTGCTGGGAGGCCCTCGGCACACAGACAAGACACACACATCCACGCACAATGTGCAAACAGACGCATAAAAACCCGACAAAATCGACTGGAAGGGTAGCATACAACTCAATGTAGACACATTTTGGTGAGACATGCCTGCACAAAGATCAGCGCAAATACTACACCTCCCAAAACACACATATATACACACACACTCTCCTACCCAGCTCTTGAAGCCAAACCTGTTAGCCCACAAGTGGTTGAGAAAAGAGTTAGAGAGGCTTGGAGTCAAGATGGCCCCGGTTGATTAGGAAGTAGCAGGCGTTTACCTCCTTGTGTAAAGATGATAATGACAACTCCAGCAACTCCTCGGCCACAGCGGACCTGCGTGGAGGACCTGTGTGGAGGACCTGCGTGGAGGGCCTGTGAAGAGCGGCCCGAGTGGCTGGTGGGCAGAGGTTCGGCTCTTCAGGTTGAAGGGCGCTCAGCAATACCGGCGGTGAACTTATTGTTTAACAAGCTCCGGGCTGTCCAGTGGCGTCCTGGGAATAGCGAGGGGATGGAGAGGGAGTGGAGCCTGATGGAAACCGGATGAGGGCAATTAAATGTTAGCGGGTACTGTACACCGGTACTTCTCATTTTGGGTGCATTTTGGCTTTGTGCTCCCTCTCTATATTTATAACTGAAAGCTTAGACACAACCATAAAAAGTCATTTAATCCAGTATCTTAAAATAGGTCAATTGTAGTTTGTGTTCAGTGGGCTGCAGAGAGCAGTAAACAGTTTGTCATGTCTATCGGAGGAAAATGCAGATTTAAGACTGTAGGACGACTAAAAGGCACCTCTGTCACTGAAAACCTCCTCCAGACTTTCACATTACCATCGTCCTCACCTGCAAAATTCCAATTAGCCCAGTTGTTTTTGCAACCAAGGAAACAGGAGTCAATAAGAGACCTGTCTGAAACACTGAAATAGCTGACATGTGGACAGGTTAATGTAATTATCTGAAGGCAACTAACTGTTTTGATCATCATTGTCTTCGTGTCATGATTGATCGATCAATCATTTACAAAATGTCAAGTAAAATTGGCCAAAATTGTCTTCAAATTGCTTCTTTTGTCCAACCAGCAGTCCAAAACCCAAGACTTTTCAATCATGAGTGACAAAGAAAAGCAGCAAATCCTGGCATTTAAGAGCTGTTTGATGGTGTTGCAAAATAGTTAGTGATTCATTTTCTTTCAGTCACCTCATTGATTAAGAGGTTAATCATAACAGCGGTCCTGCAAAACATTTCCAGAGATTAAGATGTCTAAAATATATAGAGAATAGGGGTGTGTATCTAGCCTTCTCTGACAGTTTGATACAGATCTATCTACACCATCCAGTGTGATTTCAATCAACTGCGATTGAGACGTTCGATCTTTAATTTTTTGAATAATGAAAGTGTGATTAAAATAAATGATTTCCTCCGTCTTTGAGCGAAATACTAAGTGCTCCAGAAAATCATTGGTGCGTTCGAGCGTAGTCAGTCCGAAAGGTGCCATTTTCTTTCATCCATTTTCTGACAGCTGAAACGTTAAGTTTAATTCAGACAGAGAGTGCGCTCTACAACTTTGAACACTCTCTGTTCAATGTAGAGCGTCGGCTTAAATATATGAACGCACCATACATCTTCTGCCACTCCAAAAACTGGGTACATTGTTAGTTAGTGCCCAGGGAGTACAGCGTACTTACTTTTGGTTTTGTTTACTCCAGCTTTTGGATCACCATCAATCTTTTGAACCTGACATTTTCTTTTAAATAAATCAGTACATGACGTCAGTAGCTGGAAGGGCCAGTCGTGAGCAGCATTAGTCGTATCATTTTTTATCCAGAATTGAATGCAGTCTGAGTCAGATCTATGGTTGTGTTGCCATGAAGCCAGTCGCTGACTCCTGTATCTGTTTGCTGATATGTATTGATTATCAATTTCACACCTTCCTTCAAAATTACAGTAATATGTTTCCACATTTCGACACAGAAGGTGCCACTTTTTTTCCTCTCCAAAAGATAGACATGTCACCAATGGAAGGAAACACTCGATATTGGCTTCGAGCCCCGTACAAAATGCCCCACCACTCCTTCATGTCTCTCCTCTCTTGTGACAGACAGTGTTTCCCCCTCCTCTCCGGATGACTCTCTTATATTGCCGTCCCTCTTTCTCCCCCCCTGGCTTCCATTTCTCCTGACTCGGCATTTCCCAGCCAGATATTACCAATAGTCCCTGTGTCAGAGCGCAGTGTGGGAGCGAGATAAGCAGATATTAGCCGGCCTTGCCGTCAGCAGAGCGGACCCGAGGGGAGGACGGGCCGGTGCGAGGCTTGGCTGGGCATCAGTAGGCACTGAAGGGCAGACGCTGGCGAGGACAGCTGAGACCGGCCTCTGCCAACAAAGGTTTGGGAGGACATTGATTACATGTCATTCTGGGGCTCCAGTAATCTGATTTCAGAAAAACCAATATCTGTAATCACGCATATTCAAAAGTAATCCGACTAGAAAGAAGAATGTTAACTAGACCAAGGACGGGTTTTGTTCTGTGCAGCACTTGTGCTTTTTTTGGACTCCTAAGCTTCAGATATACATTCACAATTGAGTTAAAAGTGGTTTTCAAGCACAGAAATCTGTCATAGGTGAGTCAAGTTTAATGGTTTGTTGGATAATTCATTTTAGTATCTTAGAATAACAGATGTTTCACCAGTTGGCAAATAAACATGTATTGGTTTTCTGATTTTGACAGAATTCTAGGATATTTGTTCAAATTAGATTTTAAATATCATTCATTTTAATTCATGTTTCTGGCCACCTGTTAAAGTCCAGTATTCATGATGTTTTACCTCTGTTTTGTTCTCCACCAACTTTGAGGGAAATGTCTTTTTAGCTGCTAAACGCTCCACTCTGTTCAGCAGCTAGCTGCTAGCTTTCGTTTGGTGCTAGGCAGGTGGTGTGCAGATGGTTTTCATCAGGTCTTCTACCATGGTCTGAGGGAATACTTGATTCTGATTGACTACAGGGTGTCCATTCCCTGATATATGGACACCTACTAAGTAGTTCCAGTCAAATTGTCTGTTCACTGTCTAAATTCATGCGCTAGCTGGCGTAACCGTAGCAACACAGTTAAACATACTTGCTAGCATAGCTTTCTGGCTCATTGCTGAGCGGACTAGAATATCTCCCATTGCCAAGTCGTATTTAAGGTCCGTCCTATTTACTGGAGGAGTGAACAACGTTTCCGTCGCATAAGAACCTTACGGGAGGGTAATGATTGTTCCAGGTAGTAGTCAAACCCTCAGGCGTTACCAGGGAAACTAAGTTATTGCTTGTGAAAAACTTGAAAGAAGATGCATTCTATTGAGCATGAAAAAACAGTGAAGTTGCGGGTGATAAAAACAGTAAAACATTAGCTCATAGGCACTAAAATGCTACTAACATTTTAAAGCTGAAATATGAACTTATCAGAACACACTGTTCTACACTAACTTCATTTATTTGTACTGACTGTTTCTTATTATTATCTTAAAGGTCCAGTGTGTACAGCTTCTGTGCAGAGATGGAATATATATTCATCATTTGTTGTTGTTTTCAGAGGTTAAGAATCATGAATGAACGAACGAGTCGTTGTTTTGACTTTTCCAGCGGCCATCGTGGGGGAGGGTGATGCAGTGCATTTTCATTTGGTTGCAATCTGCAACCATATCGCCGGATCCACTAAATCCTCCGAAACACCTTGAACATCATATTGTTTATCAATAAATCAGTGGCGAGGTGATATCAGATGATAATATTGGTCATTTCGTGGTATCAGTCTTGCTTTAATCTGGAAAACATATTGATGTAGGTGCATTGGATATTGATGGATAGGATGGCCAACTTTATTCAAAATAAGAACTTAATCAGAATAAGAACTGCTCGCCGGAGTACAGTGTGCGTGTAAACACTCTCATTACTCTTCCTAAAGTCGGCACCGGTGGATGAAATCGGCTGAGAGCCGTGGTCAGCTGGCAGGGCGCCACTCGGAGTGGCACTGCGTTGCTCTGCAGCTCCATCACCACCCTATCCCTCCATCTCTGCCTGTCCTCAATCACCTCTCCTTCTCACCCGCTGCTCTCTGTACCCTCCCCCTCTGTGTTCGGGGAGTCGTGTGTTCAAACCCCCCAAACTCACCTTCTTCATCACAACGGACGAACTCACAGTATCTGCAAGACATCAAACACGGACACACGTTAAAGTACAAACAGGCCAAAAATACACTCGGTTCTAACAGATACATAGAGAGAGATGCACCAAGACCGCTGTCACACATACACCCAGAGCCAGACACACACACACACGAGCAAGTTTAATTTAAATCACCACTGCACCCGCGTACGTCCCAACACTCCACTTTTAATAGACCTCTGCCTCTTTATGGCTTTCCGCCTCCTAAACCCATCAATCCTCTCCTCCCTGTCCCTCTCTCTCTCCTCTCTCGCTCTCCCTCTCTCTCTCTCTGTCATATCTGATTGGAGCTGTGACGCAACCTCCCTCTCTCATCCAGCCTGTGTCTTAGCCCGCTTTATCTCCCTCCTTTATCTGACCGACTGCAATCATTTGGTCTTTTTGTCTTACCCCCAGCTTTTCTTTTAGTTGTCTTTGCCTTTTCCCCCCTGCCACTTGCTACCCACTCCTCTCCCCCCCTTCTTTTTTTTTTTTTACTCTGCTTCTAAGAAGGCTGGAGCCAATGCAGCAGTGCATGTGGAGAGGGATTAGATAAAAAGAGAGAGAAGAGGAGAGAGATGAGTGGAGAGTGAGTCAGAGAAAGAGACCAAGGACAGCAAACAGAAGGAGTCAGATCGACTCAGAGGCTGTAAATGAGTGTTTGGGATGGATGGATGGATGGATGGATGGATGGATGGATGGATGGTAGAAGGACGAAGGCAGCACGACTCGCCGAGCAGTAAATATGTTGGCTTGAATCAGATCTGATCAAACGTCTTTCGATTTATTTAACGAGACATGTTCATGATCATCGCAGAAATATGACCTCCTAATGTATGATGTCATCAGCAATGTCAGAGAATACCGAAAGCACACACTTTCCATCTATAGCAGTCTGTTTTTGTCAGACCCACAGTGATATTATATTTACAACGATAGAAAACTGAAATGGCAATTCATGTTTTGTGTTTTGCTTAATGGTTAGCTGATTATCAAATTGTAAAATAATAATTGAACCATTAAATCTCTAATCGGATAAGATGGATCTGTGTATGTAATATGTGTGAACTCGTGTTTAAAGCAAGGTTATGCAACCTTCTAACGCTAATGGTTGCAGTCAGTATTCTACCCAGCATTCCTACGATAAATCGAGTTGTCGGATAAGAAATACTTTTGCTTTGTTAAAGAGCAATAGTGAATAGACAAAAGAGAAAAATAAGACGGCTCTCTTAAAGTGAACGACAAATAGTTTATTGACTGCAGTGTAATGTACTTCATTAGGCTATCGTATGAACTAACAGTGGAGTTCATGAAACAGTAAAACTAGCCAACAACCCAAATTTATTTGCTAGCCTTCATTTAAAACAGCAGTCAATCACCGGTATGTTGACATTGACGTTGACATTG
Source organism: Lagodon rhomboides (assembly GCA_039737535.1). Classification (NCBI taxonomy): domain Eukaryota; kingdom Metazoa; phylum Chordata; class Actinopteri; order Spariformes; family Sparidae; genus Lagodon; species Lagodon rhomboides. The sequence continues at coordinate 11,059,737 of CM077806.1, forward strand.
ACATTATCGTTACCTTGTGTTGGATTGGATCCACAGACTGAGTGCTTCCTGCTGAGCTGATGCAAGCACTGATGCAATTTCTTTGCATTCAAGACTTTTAGGATTTGAGTCCTGTGACGAATCATCTCAGCCCAAAAGTGCACTTTCCTCCACCTACAAAGAAAGAATTGAATTAAAAAGCAGTGATGCAGTATTTCTCATTGAGCTCGCTGTCAGCCCAAGGTGGATACAGCAGTGTTACTGGGTTATTATTTTGCAGACTTTGTGACTCTTTTACTAGTGCTCTACATTTTAGCTTTTACAATGAGCTTGTGATTTTTGTGTATGGCCTCAGTAGCTGCTGTTCAGCAAAAGTTATATACTCCCACTTTGAAGTGAGTCACATTTGCACTTCATCTGCCATTCTCTGATATTAATTACCTATTAAGAGCATAAGAAGCATACTTACAAACGACTCGCTTTAAACGGAACCTTCCATTATGTGGCCGTAATGAATTTTTGCAGTGCTCCGGTCCAGACGGAGCTTAAATTAGCTTTGAGCAAATAAAACGGGAAAGAGGCGATGTTGGTGGGGCTGGCTCAGGTGGCGTGGATGGCAGGGGTCCTGGGTTAAGAGGCGGCAGGGCCCGGCCAATACATCTGCACACCTGAACCCTGCCTCCCTCGTCCCACCTCCTCGCTCCTCTAAACAACTCCCAAACTAACAATCACACTCCCTCACACAGCTCTTCGATAACAATTACTCCCCGCCTTAGCCCTTATCTCCCCCTGCTTTGTTATCCATACCATCAGGCACCTCGTAACCCCTTACCTCCTTCAATTCCTCATCCCTTCCCCATCGTTTGACCTGAAGAGAAACCCAATACGTTTTCACATTTTCTATCTTGATTTCCATACTTAAATAAATAATTATTAAGTTCATGAATAATTAACTTATATTAGTCCAGCACCCCACGACTGATGTCCTTCATTTGAGAGAGATTTTTCTTTTCTATTTTGTCCTCAGTTAGTCACAACTACTGTCCTGCTCTAACCCCAGTGCTAGCACTGTTTATAGCAGAATATCAGGTGTATCAGGGAGTTGAGCACCATACATCAGGCTCGGTTCCAGAAAGCCAAGCTGCGGGGGTGGACAGGAATCACCTGACTGTTATTTAATTTGCCACAGGCCTTTACATGTTTTCAAAAGCAGAGCCAAATCAATTTAGAAGGAAGCACAGCCCGCTGTATATATATAGACCTCCCCCGATACTTTGCTGTGAGATATAACTTCTTGACGTGACACGGCAAAAGCAACAACAAAAGTAGCACCGTGTGAAACGTTAAGGAAATAAAAAATGGACCCAGGCTGGAAATGTCGTTCTGTTTTCTCGCCCACCACTTTGGTCCTAGTCTATGGCTCGATGGTATTTCTATTCTAAACCAATTACAGTCGTCTTGGGCAGTAAAGAGTCCAGGATGCAGCGACGAGGCCCTCGTAAAACTGTCGATGAAGGGACTAGTTTTGGTAGAACACTTGTACGTGGGGAGGTGAGCTACACTCCCTCAAAAGAAAAGGTAACAACTGAAGCCTGTTTACATTTGAACCATTAGTTACCAGGTTAGGGTAGCTTAGTAATTTGCTAGCTCAGAGGTTGTTGTTTTCCATTAGAACTGGGGATTTGGAAAATGCTAACATACAGGTAGCAGAAGGGAGGAGAATGCTGTCTGAAATAGTACAGACTTATTTAGTTCAGACTGAAACTTCTCAACATTGGATGGCTTGAATGAACATTTGGACATTCATGGTCCCCAGAAGATGATCCATACAGACCTTAGTGACACTTTTATCAAGCCACACCATGAAGTTGACATTTTTCTTTCTTGAAATCTCTTGACAACTATCGGATGGGCTGTCATTCTGTTTGGTTGAGACATTCATGTTCCTCTCAAAGTAATAGCTCTGTTGATCTCTCAACATTTATTTAGCGCCATCATCTTCATCATTTTTCATTTGTCGAATGCTTGGGTCATAAACCTGAACTGTGCTTTGTTTTAAGCGATATTTAGCAACTTTTAGCATGCTAGCACATTAGACCATGTAGATATTAAGTGTATACTTGCTCAACATTTGCATGACAGCTTTGTCATTGCAGCCAAGCTGATATTAGCTTTTAGCTCAAAGCCCTCACAGGCGCACAGAGCTGTTGGCACAGCTGTAGTCCCTTAGTCTTGTTTGCTAACACTTAATGCAGCATGTATTGGATTATTGCCTTGCTTAAAGGCATTTTTGAAAGGATACGTTTCCTGGTGGTGGACACCGGTTGAGCGTTTTAGTGAATGAACTCCTGAACCCCGGCTATAGTCTCCATTAGACCAAGATCAGCTTTGAATAAGTGGTTTGGGCGAGCTGGTGTAGGGGGAATATGATTTAAAGCACTGTATGACAAAACCTGTCTGTCAAGCTGAATCACTCCGTATCTCTTGCCCTCCTTCTTAGAGACTCTGACACACACACACACCAACCCACACACACACACACTGACAGTCACACATCGACACACATGGGGGTGTTGAGGTGAACTGTGCAGCCTCAGTAATACCTGTGTGCACAGGGGTGTTTCAGCGTTGAGAGGAGCCCTCCTCAGAATAATAAAGGGACGGACAGAGGTGAAGAGGAGAGGATGAGGAGGGCAGGGGAGGGGGAGGAGGCAGGAGGGGGGATGGGGAGATGGAGACTAAAAATAGCGCCGAATCGCCAGCCTTTTTCTCAAAACAGGCTTTCGCGACTTCACATTTGCCCCGAGCAAAAGATTTGAAGTCTCCTGGAATAATAGATTCACCATGCGCTCTTTTCTTTCCCCAACATGGCTTTCTCCTCACGACAAAGTGTTACAGTTGACGGAGGGGAAGAAAGAGAATGTCTCGTCCATTAAGGCGCAAACATTTCTACTCCTAAGTTTAACTGAAACCCTTGAGATCTGAGAATACTTTTTTTTACCAGATTGAGAGCATCATTTTGACAGTAAAGAATTAAATGTTGTCAAGGCATTTCAGGATGATCTCGGAGTATCTCTTTTCCCAGTCAATGTCAGTATCATCCAAAAACCTTCAGCTGTACAGCCACAGACTATTTGTGGGTGGATGTTATCATGCTCGCTACAGTTCCAAAATGGATTTCAACAGACTCGAGCTAACGAGGAACAGTTCGTAATAGCTATGCAGAGGTGAACTTTGCTTGGCTTACTGTCAAAGAGCTCTACACAACAACATTAAAGGAAGAGGAATCGAGAGAGTTGGAAAAACAAATTAAGTTCGGTTGAGCGGGGTTTTGTAAGGTAATACGCTGTTGGCAGGATAAAGGATAAAGCATCATCCCCTATTTTCAGACATAACCATCTTCTCTTTAAGTGTTGACATTTAAATAGATAGGGAGATCTCTGAAAAGCAAGACTCCCTCTGTATTGATCCCTTTGGGGAAATTGTCTCGCTGTCCAACTCGGGCCACAGTGAGGACAGAGGTCAAAACGAGCTACAGAAAAACACCCCGGGGCTAGTCGGGATACAATGTATTGCTCAAGGACAATCCAGCAGATGCTTTCTGATATGGGTCTTGAAAGGTTAAGGAACATCCTGCCGGGCTAAATAATTTACGGCAAGAAATTTCAAATGAGGGTTTGAAAGCAGAGGAAGTTATTTTAAGTCCTTCATCTGCAGAACATGCATCTGTTCTGTGTGGATTTGATGTGTTTTACCATAACTAGATAAGACATTCTCTGGTCATATCTGCATCTAATTTATGCTTATACAAGATTGCGTGTAATATGGGGAAATAAGCAAATGTCTATTTACAGAAGAATTTCCCTTAAGAGGACACACTACAGGTGAATAGTGTAATTTGTTCGTAATGGTTATCACCATGAAGATTCTCCAGTTGGCTACCTACATTTAAGACTGTAATGTTTTCTGATATTTAAAAGAATTCTTGTTGTCTCAATTCTTATTCTATTTTGATGACATTGAATCAACAGTGAACACAGAAGGAATTTATATCCTGCATGAATCAGAAAACACTGGCAGCCATTCAAAATTGACTTTTAATAAATAAAATGTTCTATAAATCAGGCTTTGAATGATATATGAACACACTCTGTAAAAACCTTAAGAATCTAGTTCATCTTACATGTATATAGGATACAATTCTATATATTTTTGTCTATACAAATGGTGAATAGGGTAAAAATCTTCAACTAACTGATATCACCATGAAAAAACCCGTTTTTTTTACTGACACTAAGTTTAACATTACACATCTGGTATATTATCTGATCTCATCGTGTTCTTTTAACTTCTCTGAAAGGAGACAAAGTTGATCTCATTCAAATTCAAATTTGGGCTATGTGCTGTTGCTGCACATTGAACAGCCGCACAATAATCTGGTATTCACATGTCTTTGTAATGTGATGGGTACTTTACTGGGAAACTGAACCACTGACTTGATCTGGACCTGCAGCTCTACTGGAATGATCCAGGCAGGCCTGTAAATGTACATCAGTTTTTGCCACAATGCCAGGGATAGCATTCTCTGTTGGTTGATCCTCCACTTTGGTCCAGACTGAAATATGCCGCAGGTGTAAACCCTACTTTTTTTTTTGCAGTGCTACCACCTTTGTCATTTTGATGAAATATCACAACAACTATTGGAAGGATTGCCATGAATATATCCCATGAGATTTGAATTTATGTCTGCCTAAGGATAGTTTGGAATTGCCTTTGTGATCCCTTAACATTGAGCCTGTGTCCAGTGTTTTGGTTAACAGTATTATCAAATACCATGGAAAGCTAATGACATTCCCATCAGCCTCAGCTGTATTTTGAATTTGGTGCTAATTAGCAAAGGATCCAATGCTAAAGCAGGATGGTGACAAGGTTTAAACAAAGGTTGGCTCAGAGTGAGACTGCAGACTGATAAGAGTAGTTTCCTGTATCTGTGTCACGTGGGTTTTGCCACTGCCCTGCCCCTTTAGGACACTAGCTTCTGGTCCTGAGTCTGTTTACTCCATGCGGGTAGTGAATGTCAGCACAGATTAAGACATATTATTTCGGCCCGGTTGTCCCCTAAGTAAATATTGGACCCCTTTTTCACAAGCCACATACATTCTGTAGTGCACATTCTGACTCTAAAATGGAATTTTTCAGATTATATGAGACAAATTAGAAGAAAATGAATGTTGTTTAAGACTTATCTGTGTCTCGGAAGCACGAATATCACAAGATCTGGAGATTTGGAGTGACCATATAAAGCTAGCAGATATATTCAAGTTGCAAAATAAGGCATACAACATGAATTTATACTGTATCTAATGTTATATTGTTTTGACATGGACAAGGAGAGGTGGCCACGCCTCCTTGGGAGACAGGAAGTATATACCATTTCATACCATTGGCGCAGCTTGCAATGCACCGTCTCCTGTCATAGAGCATCTTTGGTAAAAAAAATGGTACATCAGCTTTTAGCATCGTCACTGTGAGTGTGTTAGCGCGCTAACTTTAGAATTAAGCCCTGCTGTGCCTGGGTACAGCATCACAGAGCTGCTGGAGAGGCTGTAGAGTGTGGTGGAGTCACTGCTGCAGAACGCCAGGCCAACAGAAACAATGTAACCAAAAAGCAAAGACAAAAGAGATAAGTACATCCATCCATTTAGGAATTGGATGCATGTATGAATCCATGAGCACTTTGTAGTTAAGCCACATAATATCTAAAACTGTTGTTTCTGGCTCAGAGGACGTTTTGTTGCCTGGCAAACAGCCTGATTGGGCATTTTGTCAGGAAGCAGGGGAATCATTTGGGACCACAGAGGCGCAGCTATGGCACACGTCTGCGGAGATAGATGCTCCGACTGAGCCAAAGGTCACCGCTGTTTGTACAGTACCGAACAGATGAAACCACGCTGGCAGATGTGGCGGCGTGTGCAGCCCGTACCCACACAGACAAGGCGGTGTGAAGAGATGCTTGAGGGCATTGTAATAAACCCTTACTGTAACCTTAATGTAACCCTAATTAAGAAACATTTAAACTACTTATTACTCATCGCAGCTGAAGTCCAATTGGGGTCACTAATTCTAAAATGAAGCAAAGTTTCTCGCAAAATAGGGCCCTTACGACAGAAACGCCGGCAAACATACACACACACACGCAAAGCCCTGCATCCAAACATCAGCATAATTACCTGCTTAATTCGTGCCCAATAAACAAACCAAACACACACACTCTGTCCCCTGACTCCAATCCCCCTCAATCCCCGATGCAGCCGGCGAGTTCGTGCTTGGGTAACAAAAGCGAAATCAAAGTGGTGTGTGAAATATAGCTGGGATTCGTTATTAGGTGAAGGCTTTGTTTTCCCTGGCACACAGGCAGACTGGGGGATTTAAGCCTCCCAATTGGAAAGCATACAGATTAGCCAGGAGGGAAGCAGCAGCCGCCGCCGCCGCCGCTTTTTTTCCCCCCGAGTTTGTAGCATGGTCGACTCCGGGCCGGCCCATGTGTGGAGAGGAATGGATAAACATTCGGTGGCGGCTCGGAAACTCGGAAAAGGTATTCAGCTGAGGAGGAAGATGACGTCTCAGTGAACCAGAAAAATAAAGTTTCCAGGGAATAAGCTGTCATTCTGTTTAATTTTGCTGTCATGTCCGTTGCCTTTAATTGAAACAAGCATAAATAGAAAAGAAATAAACAACCCCATTACTGTCATTATCCTCTCCCGGTTCACTGCACTTGATTGGTCAGCCGGAGATGAAAGGGAATTACTCATGCGTGCTAATATGGACGGAAGAGACTTTTTGAGACGTCCTCCTCTCTATTTTTATACGCTACGTATCTGCATATATGTGGGAGAGCAGAAAGGAGACCCTAGCTCGGGGGCATGCGACGAGGGACGCACATGCTAAGTGCTAGCATGCTAGCACGTATACGCGCGAACACACATGTGCACGCGTGCACTCAGAGTGGCTTTTGTGGGGGTAAGGCCGCGCTGTCCTGTCATCTTTTATTCAGGCCAGCTCTATATGTCTATTTTCAGCCCTGCATCACTCCGTATAGATGAGCCGCTCTCCACCGACGGGGTTTAGGAGAATGGGATCGTTTCGGCAAAATACGCTCCTTTACTGCCCCGTTCAACCCGGTGAACACACACACAGAAAGTGTACACAGGCATACACACATTCTGTGTAAATTACACATCATTGTGGCTGCTCTGCATATTCATCGAGGCGCTTTGTGCCAATGCCGTGGCAGCATTCCACATCTAACAGCAGGGTGACACAGTCATTTAAATACTGTTCTCCCATACTGCAACACACTCTGCTTTCTGCCTACATCAATTTACTATATATAGACGCGCAATGAGCATTTAATGTCTTTGAGAGGCAGACGGACTTAAAGAGGCAGAGAGAAGGAAGAGATTGGAGCAGGTTTTTATTTTTTACCAGAGAGAGAGAGAGAGAGAGAGAGAGAGCACAAGGTTACAAGTGACAACTAGAGAGGAGAGCAGAGATGGCGGGGCGAGGACGGAGGAGCAGAGGGAAATGGAGGTGAGGGGCTTTGGCTCCTTCTGTGGTGGCCTCGATGACTCAGCCGTGGAAGCCTGAATAATCAGAGCCAGTGCTCTGGGTCCCTGCCATCATTAGATTGGTGCACATATTAAATATTCAATGAGACATTTTGGGCAGACGTGAAGGGGAACAGGCGAAAGGGCAACTTTGCCGGAGAACGTGCCATGTGCCGACAAAGATATGTAAACGTGTGCGTGTGTGTGTTGTTTCAGAGGTCTGATTTGTGTGTGTGTGTGTGTGTATTTACATGAACATACATGCAAGGCCGGATCTTGATTGGCTTATGCCAACATAGCCGCTGGGGTGAGTCAAGGACATCAGTTCACCTGCACGGAGTGTGAAGCCTGTGTCATAATCACACCGGCCACCGAAACTTTTAATTGCAATTTCAGCGAGTACATTTAAAACGAGCGGATGACTGATGACTAACAAGGCTGTCCACTCAGAATTTGATTAGACATCGACGAAAACGTACAGCGCGCCATGAAATTGCTATAGCGAGGATCACACCGGGCAAAAGCAGTGCTAATCAAGCACCTCCCATCGCCACATGCTGCAGGTCCAAACGATGTGCAAAGCAGAGAAAACGGAGATCCAAATCGCCATAAACAATGTGGATCCAAACAGGGATGTCTCAATTATCCAAATACACGATTGTTAGACCCACATCTGGGTTTGTAAAGATCAACAGATCATAACTTTTACTGCCATGGCAACTGTCCATTACATTTTCAAATGATTTTTAAAAAGATTTTCCAACAACGATATTGCAGATACTTCCTTTGAATTCAGTGATCAAAACTGAAAGCTCTTATATAAGCTCGTATACATATCTATATCAACTTGATTCCAAAAAAAGAATTGCTTGGGGATCACCATTAGCTCTACAATCCACCACTGGAGCCATCTCAGTGTGTGCCAATACTGGTTGAAGTTACACTGCGAAACCCTGAAATAAAGATATGTCTTCTGAGTACATAATGGCAAAGAACCTTGTGTTAAGGTTACGAGAAGCAATAGAAAGTCAACATGATTATGCAGCAACATGTTTTTTGTTGTTTGAATGACTTTCCAAGGCCCCTGTGTGGAGGTGGATCTGCACGGGGCCATTGTCTGTTCTACCACTGGATCTTTTGAAGAAGAAACACACTCCTACACACACACACACACAGAGGGCAGATGGGGTTGCTCAGGCACCTGCACAGATGCCCTCTTTAAAAGAAACTGCCCATTGGCCTACATAACCGACAGTATGGACATGTTCCTCGGCCACGCCGGGATTTCTCGAGGAAAGACTCGCACAGCCGGACCAGATGCTGAATGGGCCCGGATCGCTGGTGGATCGGAGCCTTTCAGTACCACCAACCCTGCAATAAATGTGCAGCATCCTGTCAGGCCTGCAGATGTGAGGCTTTCTCTTCTGCTCCTTCTGTTTTTTTTTCCTTTTGCGTCGGCACTTCATAGAAACTGGCCGTCGAGCAAGATGAATGAACGGCACATACTTCATTATGCCGTCTCAATAGGTGATGCAGCTCTTAATTAGCCCATTAAGCATGTGACTTTTGTTAGCTGCTCGAACACAGCCGCTGGTTGAAAAGAGCAGCGCACGACTGGTTAGTGTGAAGCCACAAGTCGTTTGGTCTAATTACAGTCAGAGTTATTTTGCCTTTAAAGAACCTGGTTTGAAATTCCGTGGTGATAAGTGTTCACTCATCAGACTGTACTGTACCAATTTGGCAAATAAGATCACTCCTTATTCCAATCTCTTGAAACAATTTGATTTCTTTTACAATCTAATTCAATTGTCTCTCCGTACTGGCAGATGATCTGCCAATATAAAGGAAAAACTAGATTCAGACACCAGGACTCGAGGCTGATTTGTTTAAGATGGCTAATTGTTTTAAGCTAATTGTCTTCGTAGCCACTTTTAGCTCAGATTCTATGACTTCCTACTAATGCGTTCACTGGGTACCTTTATTCAGTTTGTGCTGTTTTATCTCCGTATTCGCATTTTAATTCAGCCTCCCCTTGTGAATGTGTTATATAAACAGATTTCAAAATAGTTTCGTTAGTGCCTTGATGAAGATCATTACACTCGTGAAAAAAGATGTTTACCATCATTTTCTGATTGCATTTTTTCAGGCGAGGGTCCAGATTCTAGTCCGGACTTTAAGCAACAGTTCACTCAACAAAATGTTTAAATCTTGGGACATCATACAAAATTCTTTATGCGTTTCCTCTTTGTGTAATGAAATGCTAAATCTCCTGTTTGTGAGATCGTAATTCTGACTAGTAATACTCAAGCAGAAGGTCCAGAGAAAGTCCAAATCTTCAGACGTGGTGATAACGATCGTATTGCATAACAGAGCTTCTGCAATGCTTGATACACTGCCAGACAATCATCGACGAAACATCAGGACGTCTGTATTTGAAGAAGAGAAATGCCTCTCGAAAGGCAAGAGCAGGAATCATGTATTCACTGCGTTGTGTTGTCAGTTTCGTAGGATTTTAAAACTGAGATGAAACAAAGTTGGGGGCCAGGTTTACCTTAAAGCACCTGCACATTTAGAAGTCGTCACACAGGCCCACACGGATAGCAATTTTGCAAAGGTTAGATCCTCCCCTTTCTTTTTTCTAATTCATTTAGTGACATTTTGTTTGTGTATCCGGCCTTCTTTAAAGGCTTGATTGCGAAACGCAGATGACACAAGCCGCAGGGCCTCCTCCAGATCCGCGTACGTACCGCGGGGCCGGAGTCCAGACCGTTCTGAAGCCTCAGCCACTCAGACCCAGACATGTTGGCGCGCCGCTGCGCCGAGCGAGCATCGTAATGAAGGAGAGAACAAATTCAACACTGTTTCCTCCATCAATCCTCCTCGGAGGCAACATGCCTGCTGCTTGTGGCTGATGTATTGTTACTGTACGTTGTGCAACGGCGCTCCATTTGTCTCAATCACCCGATCCTTCTATTATCATTCCAGCGCAGTTACTTTTGGGAATGTTACCAAGCATAACAAATGAATAATACAGCGCGTATTCATTACACAAATAAAATGCGAGACGTCCGCATGCCAAAAGCCTCTTTTAACAAATGGCCCTTTGGCTATGTTTAAAGAGACCAGTGGTGCATTTAGCTGACGAACAATCACAGGCATCAATACTGGCATCCACGCTAATAGCCAACGGACATCAACAAACAAATGTAGCGAATGCAGCAGTGCACTAATTAGACAGCTATACTGTTGATGACCATTTCAGGAGTGAAATGCATGAGCTGGAATGTCGATACAGAACACAACATAACACAGGATCCTTACGATAGATCAGATCTGTCCCCCGAATCTTTTAATAACGGCAGCGTCGCAGCGCCGCGGCCCACTTGCATCGCATTACCCACTCTGAGGTCCTCCATTTCTTCCCATCAGCCGGTCTCCACCGTCTCCCCCCATCCCAGTCAATACTCCCAAACCAGATTGATGGCTGTTTATTGCATGCTTCTTTATGGCCCGAGGCGAGAGTGAGTGAGTTTGCCGCTCCGCGGGGAGAGAGAAAACAGTACAAGATTACACGCTAGTGTTCCACTCCCGGGCCGGGCTCTGTCACCGCGCGCCTCAATCTAATAAACACATGTCTTTATTGATCTCGTCCGCACTCTCCTATGTTTTTTTTGTTTTTTTTCCATTTGCACTTCCCGCCTCTCCCCGTGTCTGTAAACACAGCCATCCTTTGGTAACATATTTGATCTTAATGCAATGGTAAGAACATTGAAACGAGAGAAGCTTACGTATACGTGCCTGTGAATATTCTCATTCATCCAGGTCATAGTTACATTACAACAAAGCCTCATCTGAAGCCTCTTGGATGAGAGGTGAAACGTCTTCAAGACAAAAACCAAATCCAGTTGCATTCGATTCAATTTCCTTGAGATTACGTATACGTGTCACGATCAGAGCCAGGTATACAGCTGGAGTGGGTTTGGTCCATGATACAGGCTTTTTTTTTACTGTGACACAAGGATGACTTAGGCTTTGTTGTAATGAATCTCCTGCCGAGTCTCATCAAAGTTATTCAAACTTTTAAAAAAAAAGGCCTGTGAGTTGATCTGAATTATGACGCTTACTCGGTGTAGCTGCTGGTGTAACCGTGACAGGGCGGAGGGGGAGCAGAAGCAGCAGCTTTGAGCGACATCATTTCGCTTAATTTATGATTTAAATCATTTGCCTGTGTCTATTTAATTCATGATTCCTGCAGGAGGGTATAACACCAAGAGTCATTCACTTTGTGTGTGCTGTGAAAATAGCCCCTATAAAAAAAAGCTTCATTCTAGGCAAAACATGCATTCAGTGTTTTATAGTCCTTTCATGGATAAGTGATTATTGATCACTAACGTGACACTGATTAAAGGCTCACTCCGTATTCATATGGTTTCAATTGCTACAAGAGCACAGGGCCGCCAGGTTTAGTCTCCTTCAGGCGGAGAGCTCGGGTGGAGGTGTGTGTGTTTGAGTGTGTGTTCTGCCCTGACCGGGTGCAGCCGAAGCGATTGCGGTCAGCGGCCCGGCGTGTCAGGCTTCCGCGCGTGTGTGTGCGCGCTGAACCGCGGCGGCAGGGAAACAGAAGAGGAAAGGAGGGACGAGAGGGCGAGGGGGAAATGGGTGAGGTGGAGGTGGAGGTGCACGTCATGGGGGTTGTCAGAGGAGAAGAGAATGATGACAGCGGTCACAGAGAGATTTAAGGCTACAATATGCCACGAGGCGGACGGCGGAGAGGGTGGTGGGACACAGAGCGCCGAGGTATCAGAGGGGATGAGACACTGAGATGAGACAGATATAGTAAGAGGAACATCTGGAACACGTTTCCCTTTTTTTTTCTCCCAATTTGCTGTACGTGCAGTGCACAGAAACAAAGAAAGCACATGCACTCTTAAAGATAGAATAAGTAGGATTTTCCGGCAATGTTCGAAACCTTGCAGAGCAGCTGGATTCGTGATCATGTGCTCTCACGAATCCATCTTGCCAGGCTTCAAGCTATGGGCTTGTGGCTGAACACAGCGGGTGAACCAATCAGAGCTAATCAGAACTACTACTGGCAGCTGCAGGCGTGATTTAGATGAGACGACCAGCGGGGAGGTGACTGTTTGATAAACATCAATGGCTGCCCCTCGAGTGGTTAGCCTCGCTGCTGCTAGCATCGCTTATATCAGAAGGTAGAGCAAAGAAAGGCATCTACTAGCTTTGATGTAAGTTGAGTTTAACAGGCTCAAACGGTGGCAGTCCTCTCCTACTGCTGATCTGATTGGTTCAAGTTAGGAAGTGATTGACGGATGATTCGTCCAGTCAGCTGCTAAGCACTTTTTCAAAGAGCCTGGCCTTTTTCAAGCAGTTTCTAGTGCCGCTGTACCAGACGGTTCTCCGTAACAAACCATGTTGTGCGAGGGAAGAAGCCGGCAAACCTGACGAATCATAACCTGAAAGTTTAAAGCCCGACCTCGCCTGTGAACCTCCCTGCCTGAGACCTGTCGGGTAGATTTTCATCTGCGCCGGTAATTGTTTAACAGTGAAGACAACGACTCCCATGAGACCCCGGGTGGCGGAAACTACACAGCGTGCGTTTGAAATACGAGGTGAATAACATGATGCGATTCAATTAAATTTTTTGGATAAACCCAAAATTGAAATCACAAGATAACGGCACACACACACACACACACACACACACTTGCCCTTGCCATATCTCTCCCCCATGACTACACACTCTTAATAATCCATCCACTTGTTGGGAGCCGGTTCGCTTCTGCTCGTCTTCCCCCGGTTCAGTTATTCAGTTTGTCTCTCGATTAGTGCGTACGCGTGCAAACCGCCGAGTCAGCAGGAGCTGTCATCCAGTCAGACGGCGCGGGGGAGGGGTCGTTTGACGGCGGCATCTGTCTGCGCTGCACCGACACCCAAAGTCACACACACACATTAAATGCGAACACACGCTCGTGTAAGTCCATGTATGAAAAGATACCATCAAGACACGTGAGCACATCATGATACATGCGTTATCTCCGAAGGGTTCGTCACAGTCGTTTACAGTAAATACAGTCTTCACTCCCTCCGGCTCCTAAACGACCAAGTGGTGACATTTACTCCAATTCGATTCCCCCCTATCGGCCTGTTTTAGATCAGCGCTAAGTGGTTGGAGATAAGAGGAATGGCGCCGTCGCCGGAGCCGGCGTCTCCCGCAGATGAGCCATATTCTCCTGAGGCGTGACCGCAGCAGTCAGTTTAAGGAGCCCCCGTCACCGCAGCCATTACACACCTCGTTGGATTAAACGCGAGCGGGGAATCATGCGGCGGCCAATGGGGTGATAAAAAGAGGAGGGGGTGTAACGGGCATGTACGCGTACGTCACCCCGCGTCTCCGAGTGGCTGGCCGCCTCCAAGTGCTCTGCGGACGTGCGTAGTTAATCCTCGCAGCGCGCGTTGGCTCACTAAGAACACGAAATGAAAGGCACTGAATCCTGAAATGTTATTCTTCAAACAGAAATAACAATGATGAGAGAAGTGAACTAGATAATCTCTCTGTTGCAAATTAGAATTAAACTGCTGCCTCATAGATACAGTAATGGTTTATTTAAACGTGAAAAGGTGTCGAAGAATTTGGCATTACGGGACAAATAATGGACAAAATTAATATTGGAATAACTCTCACAGCCTTTTTACATTTTTTACTATATGACAACAATATTTACTTAAAGGAATAGTTCACCTTCAAATCAAAAATACATATTTTTCCTCTTACCTGTAATACTATTTATCCATCTAGATTGTTTGGTGTGAGTTGCAGAGTTTTGGAGATATCAGCCGTAGGAATGGAAATAGAACTATGTATTTGAAAAACTCAACAGCAACGTCTCTTTCCAGAAATCACGACCCGGTTACTCACGAGGAACTAGAGGAACTATTTTCTTTCCGTGTCACTGCCCAGAAGGAAGCATGCGTCTGCTCACGGACGACAGGCAAGCCCAGCTAAGCTAGCTAATGTTGCAGCTTAGCCGAGGAGGACGCCATTCATGTCTCATCCATGAGTGGATGCACGCTTCCTTTTTTAGCGGTGACACTGTCGGTGCGTGTAGTTTGGTAAAAAGAAAATAGTTCCTACGTTGAACTGCTCACAACAAGGTCTGTGGATTGTCTTGAGTAACTTGGTCATGATTCCTGGAAGAGACACCGCCGTTGAGTTTTTCCAGATGGGTATTTTTTGGCGCTTCGAGCGCCACAAAGCTGAGTGCCATCTGGTTTGATTATATTCAAGAGCCTGTAGACATCTTTACGGCCCGTATCTCCAAAACTCAGAGACTCACACCGAAACAGTCGGGGTGGATAAATGGCAGTACAGGAGAGAGGAGAGAAACTGTTTGAGGCTTTTGTTTGAAAACTGCAGTTTTCTTTGACTATGAAAAGGTGATGTTTGGGAGCCACATAATTAAAGTCCTGATCATCCCTATTCCAAAATCCAATCCAATTATTAAAGAAGGGGTTTTTTTTGTTTTTCCTTAGCATTTTTAGATTTATTCGGTGGCATATTAAGGTAAAAGCAAACTGAAGGAGTTATTGCGGTAAATATTTTCCATTTCACGCTTCGTATCTCCTCCCCGCCTCCGTTCCTGTATACTTTCTAGTAAAGGCAGAAATGCCACATGAATAATGAAGAAGACCATGTAATCTGTGTGTTGGTGCATGTGAGAGAGAGAGAGAGAGAGAGAGAGAGAGAGAGAGAGAGAGAGAGCGAGCCTTGCAGCATTAGAACAGGTAGCAGCCTAGTTGTTGATGCTGATGTGGTCTCAGTATGCATTTCGACGAGGTTATATAACACATCACGCTGCGTAGCTGGCGAGCGGTGTTGCCGCTATTTATAGAAGCGCTTTGATGGAACAAACTCTGTGACACACAGACACAAAAACATCAACCTGGATGCGTGCGTGCAAAACTCATTTGGAAGCGACTTAAAGTAGCTTCTCCCTTAATACATCCTCCTCCGTTACTCACACGCACTTATCCACACACAACAATAATACCCTGATATCCAATAAAATTCTTAACTACCACAGGGATGAAGAGGCTATATTAAATTCTGAGCCTGCAGCAAGTAAACAGATAATTATGGTGTATAATATCTAATATATATGTGTCCTGATCAGTCACCCTGTCCACGGTGTCCCCTCATCACTTCCTCTCCGTCTGCCTCCGCCCGTCTCTCTTCATCACCATGAGTCGATCTTCCGCTTCAGCGTCGTCCGTCTTTCTTTAGCGTGCGTATACGTAAATGTGAGCGCACACTCCTACACACACACACACATATGTGGACGTAATACACTCAGCCACAGTCTGGTCCTTTTGTTCATTTAAATACCAAGGAGTCCAGACAAAAAACCATTACGGGGCGCAATGTGGCGTGACGGCTTTTTGATCAGCCGGCGAGGGAAAGAAGGGGAGAAATGTTAGGGGCATTACCACTCATTTTCTCCAGGTGCTCTGATAACGTTTAACCAGCTGATTGCTTTGTTTGGAGCCCTGTCTGCCACCGCCGCCCCGGAAATGTGAAGCCGAGCCGGGCTCTGCCCACAGTTTGAATAATTACACAGCTATGGTATGTCGCGCTATAATGGTCGTACGCATACGTCGCTTTGATTACAAATGTATGTGCGATGAGATGTTTCAGATCGTGTCTTCTTTCAGCTAACAGCGGCTCTGTGGGAATAAAGACAGGAAGTGACCTGATTTATAATCATGTTAGCGGCCTGGCTGTTAGGATGGCAATGGTGGTTGTTTGGTCGAAAAAACGCTCCGGTCGAAACTGAAATATGAGCCAACAAGCTAAACCAAAATGGCTCTGTAAGTAACATCCCTTTCATTTTTCCCATAGACCAGGGCCACCCAAAAATGGGGACCACAGGCCAAAGTTGGCCCACCATAAGGTTTGACTTGGTCCGAGGGATCTCTCTAGCAAGAAAATGAATATATTAAACATTAATTTAAGATTTTTTTAATTGTCATTGTTTTTGCTGTGCAGTGAAAGTGCTCTTTAAATATGTAGGACCCCTTTAATTTCTTCATTTTTCATAACCTGAGCACGCTGGGCAGAGGGTCAGCATACCATTCTCTTAACAATACAGTTCAGTGGGTGTTTGCTTTTAGTCCGTAGTCAACCATTCAGTTTCAGTTTCGGTCCTTGAAGGGTAAAAGGTTTCGGCACATGACACGCAATCACAGCTCTTGTACAACTCGGATCACCATGCAACTCACCTGGTTAAATCATCAGTTTAGAATTTTTAAAATTTTTTGGAGGGGAAGTTAACTTTGTTTCCCAAAGGGCATTTCAGTAAGAAACACCTGATAACCACTGAAGGTGGGTGGGTGCCAAAGTGTTGCCTGAAAATGATTCTATAATCAGCAGCTTCAGTCACTTCTCTTACAATTTTCTGGGTCTCGCTTGGTTGAGTTTTGCAATCATGGCACAGAATTTAGTTGTTCTTTTTCCAAACTGCAACAACAAAGAGTTCTGATTTCACTGCCACTCCACTCTCGTGGGTATTGTCGGATTAAGAGCTATCCAACGTGCCGAAATGACAAAGTCATTACATCACCTGGGAGAGTCATGTGTTTTTCATCGAAGATATTGTGTCGAGAACAAAACGAAATCGGAGCAGAGTGAGGAAAAACAGCGGCGGCCCCTCTCACGGTCGCTCAGGGTTGTTCAGGACGAGCACGATTCTACATCTGTCATCTCTCTTGTTCTTTCGCCGCAGCGTTTGTACAATATCACAGTCATTTCTGCGGAGGCCGATTAAAACCAAATTCTACTTCTTCATAATCTTCATAATCAAATCATTAAACTTGTATAACAGGTCCCCGAGTGCCTCTGTGATCTCTTCAAGCTGTGCTGTGATTTTTAATAATTAAATACTAAAATCCGACCCAATATGCGTTTTGGTTGGGAAAAAATATTCTTGGCCGCTGCATTTTTTTTCATCTATCAGTCCCCTTTGGCCAGCGAGTCCCCCCTCATAACAAATCCCAAATTAACCCAACAGCATTCGCAGCGATCCACCAAAAGACTGCAGCAGAGAGCCGCTCTGAGTCAGGCTGCTGTGACTCTCTGTTACTCTTTCATGTCCTGTGAGCCACATGCTTTGTTAATTTCCCTCCATGTCCACCATATGCTACATTAGCTCCCCGCTGTTTAAGATCTCCGTTCCGGCGTCGGCGCGCCATGAACTTTTCGCGGCGCTCCCGGAGGCGGCATCCGGTCCGCCGTGCCCCGCTAAATAAACCTCGCCGTATAAAGAACAATCAAAATTCAATATAGAAAATTGCCTTTTATGCGAGCCTCGTAACCGTTCGGCCTCTCCGCTTGCCAGTAGCTGTCACGAAGTCCCCGATTCGGCACAAACAAAAGCCTCGAGTAGATGGCTCTCGATAAGGTTGTATCTCAACAGCTGGTCGTGTTCAGAAGACTAGATAACGCGCGGTGAACAGGCTGTTTGGCGGAAAAAAGACTCAACATCAGGAATATAAACACATTTTTGCCTGATTAATATCTCAACCTTCTGTTTTCTTTTTGCAGAGTCGAACACTGATTTATAGGAAGGGAAATTAATAACCAGATGCATCTACTTTCAAGACGCGTTTGAATCTTTTCCAATATTGCATTGACACGTTAAACCGAAGCGCCGTTGAAGTCGTACATTTACAATTATTTTTACTATCAGATCCCTGCCACTCTTGTTTTGATCTGAATGATTAAAAAGGCTAAGAGATAGAGAGCCAGAGAGAGAGATATGAGAGAGAGAGAGAGAGAGGGAAGGCGCAGACATTGACAGCTGCCCAAACCGAGCTGCCTTTCAAGATATCAGAGCAAAACCGCAGCACCTCGGCAGCTAAACAGATAAGACTCCAGCCAAGATATCAAACAGCATCAGCAATAAGCAGCAGCCGCCACAAACAAACACTTTCCCAGCCAGCCACGGGCCCCAAACCAACCAGCCAAACAGCCATGGGCCACCTCGGGAGGTGGGGACGGGTGGAGGAACTGCCCGAACAGGTCGGAAGAGTCCAACCTCACCCCGGTTGACCTCGCCGCGCTTCCTCATCGAAAAACCCTTAATAAAGAAACCTAGATGCTGTAGAGCGCAGAGTACAGGCGTGATGGGGGCACAGAGAGGGGAGAAATTAAAATGAATGTGTTACTCGTCATTGCATCATTATTTTACTGCCTTTAAAATAAAACACCAGAGGGCAGTTGGAGGTGATAACCTGGAGGGGGGTTTCTAAAAGTCAGTTAATGCCATGAGACTGCTCAAGTCCAAAACCATCACAGAAAGATTACGTATTTCAAAGTGTTTGTGACTGAAAAGCATCCAAAATATCAATATTCAATTAAAGAAATCACAACCCACGTTCCAAATTCAAACTGCTAGGTGATCAAAGAGAAGAACATCAGATTCGATTTTCTTCTTTTACTTCGAGATTTCACAGATGTTTCTGAATTATTAAAGGCTCCGTTCTGCGGTTCCATCATGATACCCGAAGCGGCGCGACTGAAAGCGGTTGCGACACCGAAAAAAGCTGTGTTTTCCACACTGTGAAAAGTCCCAATGTACATGATTAAGTCGAACCATGTTGGCAATCATTTTGATCTTTCGTCGCTTCTATGAAGACACGCAGGAAAGAAATTCGAAGCATGTTTCGCCTACAAGCACAGCTTAGAAAGGTTTGCTTTGTGTAGTTCCAGCATAACCTTCAAAATGTCAGAAGGTACATTTTTGTGGTGATTGTCAAGTGTTTTCTGTCTGTACACTTAATGAAACTCCCAAGGCAAGGTTTGCTAATAGCATCTGCTAAACAGCAGCCACGACTGGTAACAGTTATGGAAATATGATACAGGCTTAAACCTACCTAACAGTTGAACATGTGGGGAAGAGTCACAAAGTCAGTGAACTAACTTGGTAATATCAGTCACACGGTGGCAGTATCTATGAAAAGCTAGCTAACATTAGCCGCCATAAAGTACTGACCATACCAGGCCAAGTGAGGCTGCAGCAGAAAACCCCCGAGTGTTTTGAAGTGACCGAGGGTGCATGGATTTTATAGCTTACGAATTTAACGTTTGATTTGTAAGAGGAAAAATGACACGGTGTCAGGGTTTGCTCTTCGTAAACAGCATTTATGCCGGACTGCCTGCCCTTTTTCAGTTGTTGCACATGGTTACCACTCAACCTCAAGGAACGGCACGGGAAATCATTCCTACCTGGTGCCATCAGACTTTATAACGCTCATCTATTTTAACAGCTGTAAACACATCTAGCATGATAATGGGTTGTCGCCTAGTATAATTCTAGCAAAAGTCACTACAGCATGTACCTACATGTTTATTTGCACAACATTAGGTGACATGCGATTCTCTGATATAAAAATGAATAAATCTAATTATGTGGAAAAGCTTTTAAAAACCCACCCATAAAGGGTCTGTCGAGCAGCTTCTGGTTTCTATTACCTAAATCCCTCTTGAATATTAATCCAGCTAAATGGGTTGTCATCCAGTAAGTTTCAGAGAGCCTGCTCCGTGAAGGCGCCCGTTTAGATTCTTCCTCCTCCATACACGAGCATATTCAACAGTGCGGCATCAACAGTGCGGTTGTGTGACAGGCTACACCTTACAGCTTGTTTTGGATGTTGGGAATACTCTTAGTCTTTTATGGTGAGCTGAGGACAATACACGGCTGACGGCAGTAGATTCATCATTCCCCTCATAATGCCGGATATGAATCATGCTCTCTGTGTTGTCCCCCGCTGAAGGAATTAGTTAAGAGTTGTGAGGCCGTCCCATTCCTCATCCATTTCCTCCGTCTCATTTATCTCTGTCGTCCTCAGGTTGTTTTTTTCTTTAGCGCTCAAATTTATTGTCATCAGCGCAGGGGTGCAAAGCATATCTTACTTTACAAACAAGGAAAGATTAAGACACAAAAAGAGACGGCGCAGACAGCTGAGCCCATTATGAGAGGAAGATGAGATAATCAGCGAAACCAGGGGCACGCCAAAATGAGATATCTTGTTCCAAAATGAGACATCTCTGACCAGTTAACATTTACAGAGTGGGTTTTTGGCAAATGCTCCGAGCTAAACAGACCTCGCCTTAAATTATGCTGTACGCCACATCAGTGTGACAGAGAAATTTAGTTATAGTTGTACCTGGAGGCATAGATTTATTTTCCTGGACTTATTACTTCAGTGGAGATTACTGTTGCATGGCAACCAAAAGCACATAGTGCCCTGTGTACAACACTTGCTCCTTGTACGTGATAAACCATCTCTGCTAGCAGTAACACTCAAACCTCCACCCTCAGTTTGAGAATTCTCATTGTCACAGTTTGATTCAGGATCAGCTCTCGATTCAGAATTGATTCAGACAAAGGATGTAGCAGTTTGTGCCATTATTTAATTATTTAAATCCCTTTCCCACGTGATGAGAATGCTCTGCACACTACGCTGAGCAGCTGCAGGTCAGGAATTATTCTATTTACCTGATCAAAGTATGAAGGTCTTGCAGTATGTGTTAGTTTGCCGGCTTGTTTGCTAGCACTTAATTTTGGTGCTCTGCTTTGCTAACGTTAGCCTTGGGGTGATTGAAGATTATTCACTTCATTGAAGATTATCTCTCACTAACTCTCTTGTGTCTACAATAAGGTGTCACTGATACAGTTAGGAAGAGTTTCAGTCTGGGTTCAGGGCAAAACTCAGAACAGAGACTGTCTTTACCAAGGTTACCAATGACCTGCTTTCAGCTGCTGACACTGGTTACTCAGCATCCTTTAAGATCTTACTGCTGCTTTCGATACGGCCTGTCAGAGTCTTCCGATGAACTGGTTAGAATCACTACCTAGTGTCGCTGGTTCTTCACTATCCAGATTCAAGTCCTGCTTCACAGATAGACAACAACTTGTCTCTGTTCAGAACATTAGGCCTTCCACATCGATCCATTCTCATGGTGTCCTCCAGGGCTCAGTTCTTGGGCTCTTTTCATTATTCACATTCTACAACAAAGTATAATGGCCTAAATTTGCAATGCTATGCTGACGACACACAATTTTACTTGCACACCAAGCCCTTGGACACTACCTCCATCAACCTGTTTACTCAATATTAATTGATCTCTCATTGAAGTATTATTAAGTACTGACTGTTTTATTGGTTGGTTTGTAAAGAAAGTGTTTTGAGTGACTCGAAAGGCACTTTGGCAATGTGTTACCATTGAATTGATTTATTTTTTCAAAATCAGTACCCAACATGGCTACAGCCTTGACCTCTTTGTAATATTCAAATACTGCAGCTGGTACAAACGCTCCATAGATGTATACTGCTGGCTGCTTTAAAAAATGCATGAGATTGTATTACCTTATGCCATTCTGGTATTCAAACAAATGTTGTAGAGCAAAACAGCCCAAGGAATTACATAAACATTGGATGATTGTGCCTCTGAGGACTGACATCCATTGCCAATGCTCAGTGCCAATGCAGGAAGTAGTGTATCCTTTATATAGTGACTTTTTTTATTTACCATAATCACGGTTTTGAGTTTATACCTCAACTGTAGTTCATTTCCATTCCCACAATCCTTCTCCAACCAAAACCACGCTTGAGTTGGCCAGGGGCAGGTATTGTAAAAAGAAAGGATGCCTTATGGTGTGTAATCTGAATTTTGGTGACTAACCACATTTGCTCTGATATGAAAAAGGGAAAAATAGGAAGGAAACTGGAAATCTTCCAAAGTAGCATTTCTTTAAAAAACAGTTTTAACTTTGTATCTCTGCCCAAAGAACATTTTGTTCCGGGACAAGTTAGGAGTTTCTTGTACCCTCCTGCTACAAGCTCCTATCGTGAGGTTTAATATCAGCCCAGTCAAACTGAGCAAACTCTCTCATAACTAAACAGCATGGTAAACAGAGCTGAGATGGAGTCGCCCTGCGGTACATCCCGACTGCTCTCCCCCCTTAAATCTCCTCTCAATAGCCTCTTTATCAATCTGCTTTTTTCCGCAGCACTTTCTCTATTCACTCTCTCGCTTCCCTGCTTCCTTTCATCCTCAAAACTCTATCCGTCTCTCTGACATCTTTCCTCCTCCTCTTTTCCTCCTGTCCTTCATTTGCCCCTTCCCTCCATCCTCCTCTCCCTCCATCACCCCTCCTCTCTGCTCCGCTCATTCCTCGCCTCCTTCCCTCTCCGGCACCTCCATCTTAGCTCGTCATTGCGGAAGCAGGTTTTTTTTTTTTTTGTGCGTGCCGCTGATGTCACAGGTGGAGTTTGTGTGTGTGTGTGTGTGTGTGTGTGCGTGCGCGTGTGTGTATCTCAGAATAATATCTCTCTCCTCCGGACCGTGTGAAGGAGATGATCCACCTCCTCGCAGCCTCCCTGCCTCCACCCGGCACCCCCCCACCCACTCTGTCGCACACTTCCACTCACATAAAGGAGTCAATTTGTCAGAGATGTCAGGGGTGCTAACGAACAGCCAGCTTCTTGCCATATGCCTGCGTGTGTGTGTGTGTGTGTGTGTGAGCACGTCCATACCGTTGCTGCAGCATGCTGTGAGTGAGTGTGTGCCAAGTGTACTAAGCAGACAAGTACACATGTATATATAGCAGCTCTATGGAGGGTTATGGAGACAATTTTACAGGTGTGACATGGTGTGTGTGTGTGTGTGTGTGTGTGTGTGTGTGGGTATTCAGCCTATAGAGGTGGTAAATGTGTTGATTAATACATGACAGCTCTGTGCTGTGTGTGTGTGCCTCAGCCTGCCTCCGTCTGTGTGTATGTGCATGTGTGTTTCTGTTTGTGTGTGTGTGTGTGTGTGTGTCAAGGCCCCTCTTCTTTCGGGGGGCCGCCCGAGGAGCGTGATGACCAGTCTATTTGACAGGCGTTCCAGTCACAGCGGTCGCCCCGTCACCGCGGCGACTGGGTCATCGGAGTTAATTATTCTCAGCGCTGGTCCATCACGCCCCACGCTGCGCACACACACACACTAACTCTCATACACACCCGCATATGCTGTCACAGCCAGACACGTGAGGCGGAAAGCGCACGTTCCTCCAGCTTTGACCCGGTTAAGCATGATTGCTTTTAACTAAGGACTCCAAAAAACACACCCACGGGAGCGTTGTGGTGACCCGGCGGTCTAACGTGCACACTGTGCAGTGTCCTAGGTTACACTGACACCATCCACCTATATGCAGACAGACCGAGGATGAATGACAGTGACTAATGGAAGGCAGTCTTCCCGCTAATTAAAGTCTAGTCATACATTAATTACCATGAGCTGCAGTATTTAAGGTCTTAATCGCGTGCTGGCTGATTTTTCCCTTTAACCTTTGTTAAACCGGGATTTGTCTTCTGGCGAAAGGTGACACTGAATAATGAGAAATGATGGATTCCTGTTTCAATAAAGAACTCTATTACTTTATTTTCTCCTAGACAATGCCACCGAAAGACAGCCGCGTTGAATCTTTTGGCGCACGTGACGTCTTCATTTGAATTCTTCATTTGTGTCCGGCTGCACTCCAAAGCTCAACTTCTTGAATCATTTGTCATAATAGCATGCTAATCCCTGTTATCTTGGTTAATGTTATATGAGCTAGCTAGCTCACTGACTTGTGTCAAAGATGTATTGTTTCCCAGGAGAATAAGAAAGAAGAAAGTGACACATTTAAATTGCACATCATGGCAGTCGCCTAGAAGTGACCTAGAAGGTTTGATGCAGCGAACCACCAGTTCTGCAGAGTCATCTTGCTGAGGAGATCGCTCTCTTAGGGATCACACCTGACATGTTTCACCTCAGATCACATGTTCATTCATAAGAAAGTAAAAGCTGCTAAAGGTGCAAATATAAGAATTGGCCCCCTGTCGAATTCAGGATATCACCAAAGCAACTGCTAACTGCTAATAACTGTAGCTGCCACTAGGTATTTAGCTCAGTTAGCCATGCAGCTAGCGGTCCAGACTGAGAGCTCGGGGGCCTGTGGGTGTTTTCCTAGCTAGTAGGGGAGATTTGAACTCAGGCAGGACGGGGCTAGTTGGTTAGCATGCTAACTAGATATTTCACATATAGACGTCATGGCATCAAAA
Organism: Lagodon rhomboides; assembly: GCA_039737535.1. Lineage (NCBI taxonomy): Eukaryota > Metazoa > Chordata > Actinopteri > Spariformes > Sparidae > Lagodon > Lagodon rhomboides. The sequence continues at coordinate 11,084,486 of CM077806.1, forward strand.
CTATTACTTTTGCACATTCAGAATTTTTTAATATTACTTTTTTAACTAAAATTCTTACATATTGCACGTTTAACCAAAAATATGGTATATTATTTGTTTACAGTATAATACATAAGAATACTTGAATGAAGTTATAGATTTTAGGTAGATGTTTTGTTTCCCAGGAGACGGCCCAACTGATAAATCAGCAGAAATATAGATTTCAGCACATTTGTGTTGGCGATAGATACCACAGTGACAAATCTAGTTGTTATCTTGGTTACCATATTTAACGTAGCCTTGGCAAAAATGTACCTTCACTTTACACATTTATATAAAGAAAATTAATATGACTGACAAGTAGTGATCATTTTTACATCCAAAATTTCAAAATTGAGTAATTTACCTGAAGTTTACCATCCTAGTGGTAAGAAAGAATCCTTTCCATTAGCAGAGTGTGACACAGTGTGTTGATATTTGTGTATAATTCCTGACTTCTTGTGTGTGACATCCTCATGGGTGATCTAATCACCACACACTTTGTGAGTGTGATGGCAACAGCTGTATCTCCCAAGTCCATACAAAAGAGACTCGGGGGCGACAATGTAACATAACACACATGTCTTTGAGCGTGGTAATTGAAATCGTGTTTCCTTTAGTGACGAATAACTCAGCCTGACACTTGTATTTGATGGCGCAGCGTTAAACGCCACACTTTTTGCCCTCTGGCTTTCTTTATGTATAATTCAAGCAGTCTTTGACCGTAGAAGCACCATGGAGCAGCGCTGCGTGGCCTTTTTAAATGCACGTTGAATGGAGCTACATTGTTTATGATGCGAGATGCATTCGTGGCTGTAATGTGAACACTGAGGCGAGTCCTGGCTGAATGAATTGGAGCAGAAGGTGGGCATGTGTGAGTGGGTGGGGTGGTGGCAAAATGCTAACACAGATATACACACACACTCGCTGTTCGCCGGGAAGGCCGTGCTGTTCAGCCTCCATCTGAATTACGGCGCTCAGCGACGGCGTTCACAGAGCGAACCAAATGTTCCAAATGTCCCTCGCTCTCCCTCGCTCGGCGCGCCACAGCAGGATCGCGGCTAAAAGGGGGAGAAAATCCCACGGCACAACAAAAAAAAACAGCTCCTAATTTGGCAAAACAAATGAGCACCCTCGCGACTGTGAGCACATCAGGCGAGTGATATGCAAACGAGTGCGCCGCGTGCCTTCGAGCAAGCTCGCCAGCTGCTGGTGAGCATGGCCCGACGGGTGGGTGGTGGCGCAGCTCTCACAGGGAGAGGCAGGAGAGAAGGCGGGGGGGTGGTGCCCGTTGGGGGTTTAAATGTGGTGTGATTAGCACTGAATATTTTGGCAATAGCCTCGGATTTGGCACGAGGTGTGAACGGGACATTTAGAAGAGCCAGCGAGGCCGAAAGGTTTTTTTGGGGGGTGGGGGATGTCAGCACCCACAAATCACGAGTGGGATCCCCCTGTGAGGGAAACCTGTGCAACAGCTGACGCGTCAAATTTGCGTAGAGAAGCAGGAAACGACCTTAAAGGGATATTCCGGTGTAAATTTAATCTATGGTCTAACACACCTTGACACCGAGTAAGACTCCCTCTCGAGAGGTCAAGTTTGCTGACCGCTAGCTTAGCTAGTTTTAGCAACCTCAGAAAAGACTGCACGAAAACAATACACTGCCGCTTACGCCTCCAATTAGAAACCGCCATCAACAAGCCACAAATAATGGTGAGAACAGCACCAAACTTCAGCAACAGTACATGTACAGTCCCAGCACACAGTACGAAGCATCAAACATCTGCTAGCTTAGCCGGATTTGTATTGAAAACACAGCACAACCAGGACGGGCTCTGGCACAACACACAGCGCTCCTCCAGCAGCCTGCCTGTGTCGGGAAGCCCCGACGAGTCGATTACCGAGTGCAGCAGATTTCCGCAGCTCAAGGGTGAAAATGACTGATTATTACTCCATGGAATGCTCAGTTCTTATTATCGAGAGCTGACAGGGAAAAGAATGGAAGTAATGGAGTAATACTCATACATTTTCATCCTTGAGCTGCGGAAATCTACTGCACTCGGTAATCGACTCGTCAGGGCTTCCCCACACAGGCAGCCTGCTGGAGGAGAGGATGAGCTGAGCTGTGTTTCAATACAAATCCAGCAAAGCTAGCAGATGTTTGATGCTTCGTACTGTGTGCTGGGACTGTACATGTACTGTTGCTGAAGGTTGGTGCTGTTCTGACCATTAATTGTGGCTTTTTGATGGCGGTTTCTAATTGGAGGCGTGAGCGGCAGTGTATTGTTTTCGTGCAGTCTTTTCTGAGGTTGCTAAAACTAGCTAAGCTAGCGGTCAGCAAACTTGACCTCTCGAGGGGGAGTCTTACTCGGTGTCAAGGTGTGTTAGACCATGGATTAAACTTACACCGGAATATCCCTTTAAACTCGGTCAACAACTTCCTGAGATGCAAAGTAGGGATCACTAATGTGGAGCTGGATCATCGACGACCAGTTTATCACTTTTTCCATACGTTTATCACAATGATCAAAAGCGATGCTGCCGCTCTAATGTGCGGCTACGAGCGGCGGTCGTTACATAATCACGCGCTGTGCTCTGATAAGACATAAACACATTCTTTTGCTGAAATATTGCATTTGCTCTCGCCGAGCACTTATTAATAATACAATATCCGTCTAAAAAAGTATGGCGCGTTATTTTAATCAGCGTTCTGATTGATGATTGCCAGGCTGCAGGGTTTTAAAAATACCAATTATAATCAGGCCTCGGGAGAAAGGGGATCGGCGGAGCACCGACAAACAACCGGGCGTTGCGGCAAATAAAAGAACGCATGAGAAAAGATAAACACGGCCTAAATGTGACGGGGTTTACAGGTTACGAGCAGACGGGCCGGCGTGCATCACCGGCCCTTCACGCAATTAGCTGTATACGTGGATGCAGAGTGAACACGAGTGTGTGCAGATGTGCAAACTGCGCAGTAAGCTGGAACTTAATCAGATATTCAGATGGTGGTAATAAATACTGAAACAGATAGTCTTGTAAGCCGGTCTCTGCAGAAATTCTTGCCTCGTAAAACAATAAAATATGCAGAGTGGAGCCCGCGTGCATAAACGTGTTATTAAGATTAAAAACATGTAAAATTCGAATGGTGCACAAATTAAACGCTTGTTTATATGATTACGAACAAAGGGCACAATTAAAGACAATCTCTGCATGTTGTGTGCACCCAGAGCGGCTGCGTGAACAGCTTGAATGCTCACATGCATTGTGCGTTTTCATTCTATACGTTCGGCTCTGAAGTCTCACATTCATCCGGTCAACATCTGTGTGAGAACAAGCGTGCTGAAGATCACACTGCACCAGGCTGCCTGTGAACAATGAGCCGCCGCCGCCTGAACGCAGCGTGCGCCGCCGCACGCTCCTTCGCCTCGTTACGGCCCTTGTGTACGCACTGTTTGTTCACACACCTGTTGTCGTACACGCGTGTGTGTGTGTGAGGAAGTGCCTGTTCTCCAGCCACAAAGCCACCCCGGCCCTCGTGAAAATAAAGCAGATGAATCACGGCGCCACAGTTCAGCGAGCCCGAGAGGCTAGTGGCTGACGCTAGCGTATTGTTGTGAATCAACCGCCCTGTCAGAGCACGCCGTTCCCCCCCTCTCTCCCCCTCCCTTTCCCTAACAGCCCGTGTCACCCAGCTCCCTTGCCAACACCCACGCCGCACACACACACCGAAAGCTGTTAGCTGCCGCAGTTTGAGAGCAGGTGCTAGCATGGCATGGCGGCGCCCACGGGGCTCGGAGGCCGCAGACAGACACCAGATCAACAGCCAGTTTTCCACATTCTGCTCAGCGACCGCTCGCCGGTGCCCAGCCCTAATTATTATTGGCCGCTGTAATTAATTACAGAGCCTCAGAGAAGCCGGCAGACATAATCCAGGATCGCTCTCCGACTTCAGCGGTGTCATTCGGTGTTTCAGACGGGGGCCGTTGCAGCTGCCGTCCCCGAGTCTGGGTGATCCCGCTCCGAGCGCCTCTGTGAAGGATGGAGGAGGGAGGATGGTTTTGTATTATGACGGCGTTTCGCTGTCGAGCGCTCGCTGCTCGGTTGCGATTTGGCACCAGCCTGCAGACTAGCATATGGTCCAAGGTTAGGATGACTGATTCAGCTTCAGATTTTACATCAAATTATTTAGCTATTGAATTAAGTTGTCAATTTAAACTGTGCAATCAAACGCGGGGATCACACTTTATAGCGGCGGTAGCGCCTACTGTCGGCCTGAAAGGGCGATCATTCTTGTCGGGGGCCATAAAGATTATGGGTTTATGAGCGGGGGATTTGTCCTCTCCTTGTGGTCAGAGGGCTGCTGCCGCCTGCCCACACACTAAAAAGGGAGGACTCACAATGCACACAGGGCGCCAAGATTTAGGAGAAAAGTAGATGAGTATTGAGCGGCGAATATATCTGAGGGAAAATTGCACCCAAGGGGAGAAAGAAAAGAGAGAGTGAGGCCTGAAGAGAAAAACAAAGGAAGCCGGCTCAAACTGAGGCACAAGAAGAAAAAGAAGCAAGAACGGCGAGGGGCTTCGTGGCTGCTGCAGCTGCGGCGTCTAGATTTGCATCATCTCCTTAAAAGTGGCACCCACCCATCTCAAATTACAGCACGGGCCGCGAGAGAGGATCAAACGAGCCGCATTGTCTTATTCATTTTTCATGCGAGGAAGCGAAGGAACGAAGGAGCGAGAGGCAGCCGAACCGAGGCTGGGGGAACGGAAGCAAAAAAAAAAAAAAAGAAAAAAACCAACAGTAACCTACTTTTTTTCGCGCTGCGTCTCAGGGTGCACATGTAGAAGCTTAACGAGTGGCAAACACACATGCACACACACACACACACACACACACACACACATGAGGAGTCTTTTCTTGTAATCGCTCCAGTTGGTTCACAGGAACATCACGGATCCCAGAGGTGGGAGCAAGTGGCATGCTGGGAGTCAAAGAAAACAAAACGGGGATACGTGTGACAACATGCACACACACCCCTGGCCTCCCGCTGCAACACGCCACCGAGGATTGTGCGTGACCTGCTCCCCCCCCACCCCAACACCAAGTGGAACAAGTCTCTCAGGCCTCCTCCTCCTCCTCCTCCTCCTCCTCCTCCTCGCGCCTCACACTTCAGTCGGTCTTCAGTCGCTGTTCGGCGGTGGAGCTGCCACTCTCTGCTGGCACCTCATTATTTCTTCGGGAGCCGAGGGGCAAAGACTCCCGATTCTTCAGACGCAGAGTTAGAGAGAGAAAAGACTGACGAACAGAGACGGAGAGAGAGAGAGAGGAGGGAGAGAGGGAGAGGTGGCGGCGTTCGATATCCAACTGTGCCACTGTGCTCTGACACCTCAAACATGCTTGAGACTCTCACACACACACACACACACACACGCACGCACGCATTGAAGTACAGTAGCAGCAGCAGTCGAGGAGGGATGAAGGGAGGAGGAAGGGGGAGAAGGGGGAGGGAACAGATTATAAGCATTGTGCGGCAGCAGAAAGGCAGAGATGGCGAGGAGGGAGAAGACGGAGTGTCTGAGATGGAATCGGAGGGGGAGAAAGCATCGGCTGAACAGAGAGCAAGAGTGGCGGAAAGCGAGGAAGAAACGCAGAGAAGCGGGAGCAGAGGGAAACTTTTTGCGGGCGCACATTTCTCAAGCAAAACCCTGCAGCAGCTGGAGAGATGCCTCTGTCTGACGCCGCCGGTCCAAAACAGTCAGTCTGACTGACTGAATGGGGTATTTTATCAGTACTTTCATCACCAGCTACACTGACGTACAGAAATCAGTGTTTCCCACAGAATCAGACTTTAATTGTGGTGGTGGCTGTCAGGCTTGGGTGCCATAGAGCATGCGCACTCGAGACTTCCGTTGACCGAGTCGGCTAACTTCCGGTTTAGCGCCAAGCTAATTTGGATGGGGATAAAATGTAGTCGGGCGACTCTTCTAAACTCTCCAAATTTTATTGGACCGAATTCAGACAGTAAAACAAGTAATTTAATGTGGGTTGTAAGGCTTTTATTACCATTTTCTGGACGCGTCTTTCACAGTGTTAGCTTTTGGGAAAAAGTCCCCAGTGCATCACATAATGATTTAATTACACGGCTTGGCCACGACAAAAACTGGCTTCGAGGCCTGGTGCTCTTTGTGGGGGCTTGATCTCAACGACGAGGCCAGCCACCTTCTTTGCAGAGGAAGTTACAGTCAAGCCAACTGCAGGAAACAGTCCTCCACCTCTTCTTCCTCTGGTTTTTACAGGCGGACTAAAAACCACACCACCATCCACTGTATCGGAGTAGATAACATCATGCTTTTCACTGACGGGTGCGCTGTCTTGAGTGAGTTAGAACGGGACACGAAGCTCCAAAAATAGAAAATCAATCGGTGGCGGCCAATGTTGATATTGTGGCGGACTGCCACAGATAAATTAATGTGGGGAAAACACTGGAAATATACATGTACAAAGGCATCTGTAATTGCTAAAATGTCCTATCATAGCTTATCAACCATTCTATATCTGTTCTGTAATGAAGGCATGTTGGACTGCAGCTAGCAATTATTTTCACTGTTGATTAATCTGTCGCAATCGATAAGTATGGTCTGTCTGAGTATATCTATTTGTCATAAAGGTGTAAAGAAACCAGAAGATTCTCAGAGTAAAGAACCCTTTTCTTTTTCTTGAAAATTTACAGAAGCCAATTAATTGATAATCACAATCTACATTATTTTGCTGAGATACATAACAAAAAAGATTTCAAAAGATCCTGGTTCACTGCTAGCTTTGGATGCTACTATATCAAACCGTAGGAAGCATTAGCGACTCTGTTGTGCTTGTTATTGGATTTGGGAAATTTTACACTCCAGCAACCCCTAGCCTTGGCCTAGCTAGCCTTAGTCTTCATGATGTATGTAGCCATTAGCAGAAATATAACAGTGAGTAATCAAGTCCCATTGTCAAAGCTTTTCTGTTGCATCTCTAAAACGGACTGTTCTGCTCGTCCCAAACATCCAAACAGGGAAATAAAAGTATGATTTTACATTTGCAAGGGATAGCGAGCACAACACTGCAATACAACAATAACACTGCTTCTTTAATTCCTGTCTTCTATATGTAGCGTCATTTTGTGAGAATGCTAACCTAGCCTTGGCCTAGCTAGCCTTAGTCTTCATGATGTATGTAGCCATTATTAGCCATCAAGTGCTTATTTAAGACCTTTTCATGGGTTTCAGCTGGTTTTTAAACAAACAATGGAGGCTATGTTAGCTTCATTGGCGAGGTAGCTACAGCTAATAATATCCGCTAATGCTAGCAGTCATTTCAGCTGGCAAAATTGACTGTTTTGCAGACCAGAGGGACCTTCTGTTCATAAAGGAAGAAGAAGATTTTTTTTTTATGAGCCAAATCTGGCACAATTAGCCTATTGTTTGTTTGCTAAACTGCTTATGTGCCATGTGAGAATGGAAAGCTCGACAGGCTTAGTAACAGAGACTAATGGGGTGTCGGACTTGGCGAAAGTGAACATACAAAAACAATGACAGTTTATTCCAGCTTCTCACATATGTGGATCGGCTGTGTTCCACCATCACTTTAATATGTTTGGATTCGACTTGGTGTTTTTTTTTTTTCCCTCATGATTGTGACACTTTACAGTCAATGAAGTGGAAAAGTAATTGTATTTGCGGCCCTTACCAGCACACATGCGACCCACACAGAACATACTGTTCGGCCTGACAGCATCATCATGCACATCAGATCCTGTGGGTAGAAAAAAAAAAAAAAACCCTCGGTACACTCCACATTACGGTGCTGATCATGTACAGTATATTTATGAGCACATCTTCCTCCTTCAGCTCTCCCCCAGCCGTAAAATAAACACGGCTCTTCGAGATGAGCTCAGCTATAGATTAAAGCGCCGGATGAATATTCAGCGCTCACGTTAATAGCCGACGGAGGGTTGGAGGGGAGGGAGAAATAAAGAGCGAGATAAAGAGGGAGGAAGATCCGGGGAGAGAGAGAGAGAGAGGAAGAGTGTTTGGCCGCCTGCAACTTGTTATTAATAATGCTGATTATAATCTAAGGATTATTCTCACCGTGCCCTTTCTTTTGATATTTATCTCGCAGCCTCTCCTTGGCTTTAGAAGGATGCAGCGCAGACTTTCGTGGTCTGCGTCGAATTAAATTAATTGAAGACCGAAATAGACGGGGCGGAGAGAGGAGGGCGGCGGCGGCGGCGGGGGAGAGAGGGAGGCAGCGACTGTTGACGTGGCCTCTTGTTTGGGAGAGGCAGACAATCGTACACATCAGCTGCTCATGTCTCGCTGGCCATCTGTCAGGGACAACGAGATCAGGGTGGCAGCCCTCCAAACGCTGCTTCTTGCGCTCTTTATCGCTCTCTGCGGCGTTCATCTTTATGTATATCGCTCCCGCTCAAGGATCATAGCTGGTCATTACCAGTCAAATGACACGGACTTCATTTCTCAGTGTCGCGTCCTCAGTTGGCCCCACTTTTATAACAACCTCAGTGTCTTCCATTGAATCTTTACTAGTCTCCATTACAGTGAGGCCACAGCACATACACCTATTACTGGAGGTAAGACTATAACTTCACTGTTATTACTGTGATAGTGTTTAACCCCTTACTTTAACTGTTGTAAATCATGGAAAGAAATGGTCTCGCAAGATACTTATAGCTTTATTTTTCACCTATATAGCAATGAGACAGCCTACGCAGAGGCATTTGAAGTCAAGGCTACAGCGAACGCGGCTTTGTTCCCTGTATTTGCTGTATTGTACTCCACAAACACAGATTAAACTTTCAATTAATCTGTTGATGTCTTAATATCTCTTTTCTCCGGAGCCCCGGCGGCATCTCGGTTGGAAAATTGCAGATTTCTGTCACTTTACGCAACTTCTCCCACCTCCGTAATCCTCTAAGTCAATATTTTAATGGAAAGCTTTTATCTGTCCCAGGTCGCGAGTCTCTGCCTGACTGTAAACAAAGTCCAAGTGCCTTTCTGCTTGTCAAGTAAGCAGCTGGAAGCTACGACTGACATTCACCAGCCTGGCTTGGGGAACAGTACTTCGCAAACCCCCCCCTCCCCCCACTTGTCCTAATGTACCCTCTGTTCTGCCACTGTTGCTCTGTATGCTATGTGTCATTTTCCCTCGAGGAGCATTCATTTGCTCAATTAGACCCCGTTCACCCCGTCTCACAAACACACTGTAGCCATTTTCTGAAGCCGTGTCCCACGTTGCCTCGGGCGAAATTCCCCCCATTGGTGCACTGGAGTGTCCCATTCACCCAGTTTGAAAAGGTGACCCTCCATTTACCCCCGTTTAAGGTCCCGCTCTCCATTCACATCACATTACATTATTGACATTTAGCAGACATTCTTACCGAGTCTGCACATCATCGCTTAAGATTTCCTTCCAGGAGTTCAGACATTGGGGGGAATCACAGGGCTAATTGGTGAACCACCGTTGTTGGCGACCAACTAGCACAGCTAGCCAGCCGGACTAATGCCAGTCAGTGACAACGAGTCTCTTAAGATTCTTTCTTTCTTCTCTGTTTACTCTTCCTGGATTCTTGTTCTCAAAAATGTACAAATTTAATTCAGTGAAGAGTTACTCAGGGGGTTGAACCTCCCAGCGAGGTAGAAGGCTCACACAGTTCACATGATTGTATGATTGACTGCTATTTTTACTCAGAGGAGGTGAGGGAAAAATGCACAGTGTTTCCCACGGAATCAGACTTTAATTGTGGGTGGTGGCTGTCCAGCTGGGGTGCCATAGAGCGTGCTCACTCGTCCTCCTCCTCTTCTTCGTTGGTTTCGTTGGCCATCCACTGTATCGGAACATATAACATCATGGTATGCGCTGACTTGAGTGAGTGAAAACGGGACGCTCAGCTCCAAAAATAGAAAATCAACATGTGGCGGCCAATGTTGATATTGTGGCAGACCACCACAATTAATGTTACTCGCAATGTGCTGGAAGTCAAAGGTAGTTTTCTTTAAAACAAGCTTTACCAATATTTTGATTCAAACCTGTTCAGTATCCATCAGATATATCATGACTGGTGTACTGTAATGTTTGATAGTGTTTGACTATAAAACAAAGTGTAGTCCATTTCTGTAAAGAAAAAAAAATAAAGAAATTGAGTTACCGCTGTGAAAAACTCTTCAAAGTTTCAAACCTCTGCCTGTGTCTCTCCCATACTGTGCTTTAACCTACAGCACTCCGATCCAAGGTCAGAACCACTTAGGAGACTGTAAAATATTTATGATATATGGAACGTGTTTAATGGCGGCGCTTTCAGCCAACTGCTATATCTCCTTCCTCCCTCTTCATGTCTCGCTGGGCTGCAGCGGCGTCCTCCGGCCTATGGACGAGGTGTCTCCTGCGGGGGGGGAAGGACCACACGCTGTCCTCTGCCTCTCCTGGAAGCTCCCACTTGAGCATTTGTGTGTGTGTGTGTGTGTGGGGGGGAGGATTTTAGAGCCAGTGATTTATAGAGGAGGCAGAGGAGGAGGGAGAAGCAGGTAGTAAGTGCACGATGATGGGGCGGCGAGTCTTGGATTCACTCGGCCTTTTCTTCGGGCCGAGCGGGAAAAAAACGTCCTGAGTATTTCGCCAAACTAAGTGACTGGGCTGCGTATCGCTTGTGAGTGTGTTTACGTGCGGCGGCGAGGCTGTCAGCCTGTGATTAATCTACCACTGTCTGTCTAATTACCACCCATGGCCCCTCCGTGTTCCTCGGCGCCGCCGCCGGCTCGCTGACCCGCACCGGAAGCCGACTGCTCCCCGTACAAATTAAAGCCCTGTAAATATTTGCTTTTAACTCTTGCCGACACATTGTTTCCAATTTTGCGCTCCGGTGGTCCGCAACCCCAACATCCCCTCCCCCGCACGCCAGCGCGCTTCACAAGGCGTGCCACCGCCGACGAGCATGTGTGCGCATCTCCGTGTTGTCGACAAGTCTTCCTCCTCCTCCGTCTAGCCCTCCCTCCGTCGCCGCATCCTCCCCATTGTGTCCGCATTGTTGCCGGCAGTCTATCGGCCCATTCTTCTCCACTGTCAGTCCCAGTCTGGTCTCTGTAAAAAGAGAATAGAGTCTGGGGAGGGAGGGAAGACAATGTACAATGTTTAAAGATAGAGAGGCTGAATAGAAGCCGTACGCTTCCACGCCATTTCTTCAATACGGCGGGAAAGTTGTACGCCTTCGCCAGGCAGCGAAGTTTTGTCCTTTAGAAAAAAATGATGTTGACAGAAGATTTGGATGTATATCTGAACTGTATATTAAAGATAGACTAATCCTGTTGAACAATTACATTATAACTTTGTGTGACTGCTTTCAGTTGGACTATGCCGCTGCGGTAATAGCGGTCGAGGTTGCTTAAGAGTGCAACACGTTTAATAGAAAGTAAATTAGTCTGATTATAGATATAAGACAGTTGACGGTTTTCAGAGTAAATTAGAGATGCTGCAAGATGTGCTGATTTAAAAATGCTGCATATATTAACTAGATAATGACTCGCATGTACCGGAGCCGATGATGAGCTGCCTCACACTTCAGAGCGTTAATAATAGATGACATTTCAACCCGGTTTAAAAATGCAGAAAAATTTAGAAGATTTAGACGTTTAACTCCAACGCATTTTCTCGACTTCAGATCACCCTCCACGACCGAATAATTTTTGTTTCTCCTTTTTTTTTCACGCTCATAATTTCGCAGAAGAGCTAAATGTTAATTGATCGGTCCGGCGATCCGTTTCGCCATCTTCTCAGCATTCCTCCCACTCCAGCTGTATCTGCTGAACCCTGGCCTGACACCGATTCCTTCTTGAGGAGTACGGGATGAAAAATCATGAAAATAAGGGATTGACAGGAGCCCGAGTGAGCTACTGACCTGCCCGCCGGCTCTTTTTTCTTTTTCCGAGCCCACACAGAGGCTTGTCAGCCGAGCGGCGAACATACCAAACACACACACACTTACGTCCAGCCCATCCACTGGCATTAACGTGGCAGAGATGAAACGGCCCCTTTTCTGTTCCACCACTCACCATCCACTCCGCCGCGCCCCTCAGAATTACTTTGCGATCAACACATCAAAACCGCTGTCACACGGATAAAAGCTCGCACATCGCGGATATTCACAAAGAAATGCTCTTCTTCTCTAACATCACATTTTTAAAAAAAACAAATGTGTATACACGGATGTGTGTATGCGCTCACGAATACACACACACACGCAGTCAAAGGGACACATTGACTTTCAAATGTCCAATTTTCATGTCTCAGCCTTGATGTATTAATTAGCGAATGTGAAAACAAATGAGCTGTGCCGATTCAAATACTGTCGGCCTTTGAAAGCGCTGAGACGATAATGAGCGTAATGTATTTGTGCGCGTGGGTGCATGCATGTGTGCGTTCACACTCGGCTGCACACACTGAAGGTAAATGTACTGTATATCTTTGTGTAGATGCACTCTGTGTATGCGACTGCTTTGATCCGTCTCCGTGTGTCGACCTCGTCCGTCCAGCAACCTCACACGCTGAACTCCAGCTATTAGCCTGCGCCGGCAGCCTGGCGAAGTCAGGTTATTATCTATCATTAAGTTGAACCCAGCGTGCCGACAGACTGACTGGCAACCCAACACGGAAGGAGAGGCGGCAAGCAATTACAGGAGAGGTCTTAGCGGGTGATTCCGCGACTGTATTGGAGTTGAATTGGGCGGAATTGGTTTTAGTGGGATTTAGATTGTAGTCGGTAAGCTATGTGGCAGGACGGGGGTGGATTGGATTCTGAGACTGCGATCTCTGGGCTGATTTGTCCACTGGTGGAAACTTTTTAGCGAAGGGACCACATTGAACTTCTAGAACCAAATGAACAGCCATGTGTGCGGTGAGAAACTGAGAACAGCCCACTTCAATCTTGATCACAGTACGGACCACAATGTGTCCAGGGCACCGTGTATCCTCAGGTATTTAAAAGTTGTCGGTTGACGGGTCTTTTGGGTTCCAAGTAACTGAACCAAGACCGAGGACATGAGTCTTGGGATATTTTAGGATATCTAGGAGCTACCAAAGGGGCTTCCAAAAAAGGTTGTGCCATTGGACGATTGTGTTGGCTATCAGCAATTTTGATTGCGTCCATCATCTGTTGTGTTTTCAGTTGAATTCTTTGGTCGATCATTTTGCACAGACTTGATCAAATATATTGGCATCGCCTGCTGTTGGGCTGACGATGGCCAGTTGGAATATTTTAACACATCACCCTACTCCCCAGCGTACTGACAGTATGAGTTAAAAATGACATGCCTTGGTACTTTTTCAACCATGGCTGCTAATTGATGGGTCATTGGTGATTGATTGAGTGTTCTGTCAAATGTTCTGATTGGGTCCAATTTTCCTTCAGACAGGTTCTGATTGTCCTTTGGTCCCTTTAGGATCTCTGTGTTTTAAAAAGTGATTCTTGTCATCGGGGTTGTTCAGGGTATTCATGTATCTATTTTGCACCGTGTAGATTTATGAGGACCTTTTATTTTTGTTCATATTGAATGATCATAACAACAATAAACTGTATTTACCTGTCATACATAAAGTTCTACTCAAAGTGCTCCAGAGAAGAGCATGAAGGCAAAACACAGAAAATGATAATATTACAGGTGATAATAACAAGATGGTAGCGGTTAAAACAATCTTATGATAAAAGCATAAAATGGGTATATCAAAAGAAATAGCCAATAAAACAGATTTTTCTGTACACCCCTAAATATTTAGTGAGATGATACTTGATTTAGATTAAATTAAATAATTAAAAAGTCTGTTTTGATAGGCAGAATTCTTGTATTCTTACTTGCATTTAGATAGGATTCATCATTTGTCTGATGAAAAAGAGGGTTTTTTTAGAAAACCATGTTTAAAATTCTGAAGGTCAGGTGTGCAGGAATCATATAGCGATTTTCTTACCTGGCCGCACGTTATGCTGCTGCCAGTCTTGTGGTGCTCCCCTACTTTGGTCTGTCCAGGTGGAGTCTGATTCAAGGGTTTTGTTTATGCAGACTGGTTCTCGAAAGCCGTTTCAGATCGATGGCTTCATGAAACATTTGAGACATCTTGCCTCTTCTGTTAACTGACACAGAAGGCTTTGTTCACTTTAAAATCAGTTAAAAATCGCGAACTCTGTAAAGTCAAGCAGAAGAGTTAAATATAGAACACACAGAAGTGTAGTAGAACATGAAACGGCTCGAGCCTCAAACCACATTCCACAAATCGCCACATTTGATGTATACACGAGTCAATTACACGAGCCCGTCTAATCCAAAACCCACACTCAGCCTTTGGAAACATAAAGGAATAATGCTTATTTCCTCCCAGATGAAGTGCAATTTCAATCACACTCGCTGATCACACTTCAGTCACTATGAGCGGAGACATGACCTTCATATGGAGGATTAACGGCAGGTTAATTGGAGGAAGCCTCTCATAAAAGTGCTGCTGAACACTCCTCGCAGCTATTAAAGATAACAAAGTAGGCTCGGCGTTGAAAAAAAAAAAAACATGAAATCATAAGCACTTTGTGTAATTCTTGTCCTGATACGAGCAGCGAAGCAGCTCTCCCCCTCATGGCAACAACATCAAAGTCGGGTGTCAGTTCTGAAGTAGAGATCCCGCGGAATAAAAGACGAGTCATAATTTATGGATTTATGATCTCTGGTGAGACTTGTTGTAATTAATGAGGGAGAAAATTGTTCACACATAGACTAGAAAAAAGGACACAATACCAGCGCCACCTGCAAAGCCTGCCGCAATGCAATTACCGGCGCTGTAAATCGCAAAGCTTTTCATTTTTTTCGCGGCGGCTGGATCGCTTAGGCGCAATTACAACGTTATTTAACTTAAGTGTTGCAAACAGCTTCACGACATGGCAGAGCCTCGCCGCGCGTCCTCGCAGCGCTCCCCGATCAATGCCACTGTAAAGAAAAATCGCTTTCTCTGTCTTGTGTTTCGTCAAGAGGTGATAAACCTCTAATGGATCGGGCGACCCGTTTGTTGTGGCTCCGTCTCGCAGTGGACTTACTTTTTCCAACCGGTGTCAAGTGAATCTAACCCCGCATAATTACCTCACTGTTAATGAGTTCCACTGTTACAACAAAGGGTATTATTGTTGAGCGGTGTGTTTGGATTTCATTTCTGAAGAAATACTTTGACAGTTTGGGAAAATTCTCTTGCAAAGAGCTAGATGAGAAGCTTGATCTGCAGTTGGTGCTGTAAAGCCTATTTTAACTACTTGTTTAGTTTTGCTTTTGGTCCGAAAATGTACTATTATGGGTCACTATCAGTGATTTTTTTCAGACAGCCAGACAAAGTTAGCGACTAGCAAATGATGCAGTGGACGTTTTAGCAGCTAAAGAGCAAGACAATTGTTGGACATCAAAACGAGAGCTAAATAATACGGTAATGCTGTGTGTGCAGATTGTTTCAACTTAAAAAAAATCATATATTTGAGGTTTAAACATGCTACAAACAGGAGACAGCTAGCTTAGCTTAGCATGGAGACTGGAAACAGGGGATTAGCTAGCCTAACTCTCACCGAAGCTAACGAAATCCACCCAGTAGCAACTCTAAAGCTAAAAAAATAGCATTTTAAACTTGGCAAGCTAGTGTTTATTGAGCATATAGATACAAGA
The DNA here is from genome assembly GCA_039737535.1 of Lagodon rhomboides. Lineage (NCBI taxonomy): Eukaryota > Metazoa > Chordata > Actinopteri > Spariformes > Sparidae > Lagodon > Lagodon rhomboides. Next base: position 11,100,236 of record CM077806.1, read on the forward strand.
TAAGCGTGACACGGAATCAGATTTTCGCTACACAGGTTATCATGGCCAGACAAATTCAAGAAAACAATGTTATCGCGATATCTTTAGAAATTTGAAGAAAATAAATGTCTTGCAATCAAATCAATCTTTAATCTTTTTTCTTTTTTTGTGGCAAATAAATCGCCCTCAAAATACAAGTGTAGGGAGTTGGAAAAAGAGTCTGTAACTGTAACTATAAAAGAAAATCAGCTACTCAATTACAAATGAAAAGGCAACCAGATGTGCTCATAACAAAAGATGCACAAGGCCGAACATCCTATAGCAATATTTAATATCTTCAAATCATGGTATTTGTGAATATTGGGATATTGCGACACCCCTATATGAGATCAATCAATATCTATGACTCGAATTGTTTACCTGCGTCTGAATTGTACATTGCTCTGTAAACATGCATTATCATGCTGAGCTCGCGAGCTCGTGAGACACTGAGCCGCCCTTATTTTCCCCGTTTACTTTGAAGACGGTCCTTTTAGTCTCGATGCTGGCAAAACGGAAAAGCGTGTGATGTTGCACTCTTCAACGGACTCCTGACAGATCCGTCATTCTGCATTCCCCTCCACCTCAGTGAGAAGTATTTAGCTGTCCGTTCTGCGTTACATGCTCGGCGTTCACTGTCGACTTTCCCTCGTTTCGCAGCGGCAGAACGGATATCGACTGTACTGAGCAATGGTGACACTCTTATAGCCGAGCTGAGGGCCTAATAATAAGAACATTACTGCACCATCTATTGGAATTTGTTAACAGGCGGGAGACAGGTCGACAAATTAAGCCACAAAATTGTATCACTTGGAAATTTGTGGCTCAGATTAAGGTGTTTGACACAGCCTGTGGCCCGGGTTTAACCATAATGACGAAGGGCTCAGCCGTCTGTGAGAGCGAGAGGTTGCAGGTTTCAGTCCTGTGACTGAAGAATGATGTCGAACGCCTCATTGTTTGCAGGCTGCATGTTGCTGTGGATGAAAAATATCTGCTAAAATCACAGTTTGTGGCCAATCTGAATAATATTTAGTCACGTAAAACCAGATTTGAATCGTAGTTTTGCACCTTTCTGAGCTTATCAGCAGTGTAGCGAGAGTCTCGCTGCCCCGCAGCAACACAGCCTGCAGTGAACAGGCCGGTCAAGAATCGGAAAATAGAATTCTTTTGTATTGGATTGTCCTCCAGAGGCTTCTCGCCTGTGAACATTCAGATGAGAAATACCGAGTGAGGCGGAGTGGGAGATGAAGGCCAGGTGCAGAGGAAGATGAGGTGTGTGCTGATGGTCCGCCGCTGAGCGACCCGTGCGGTCCCCCTCCTTCTCGCCGCCGCCTCGCGGGACGGAGGAAAAACATTCCGCTGGTGACATGAATCATGGATGAGTGTGTACCAGCATGTGTGTGTGCAGTATTCTTTGAACGTGCGTCTGTAGGTGCGATACTGTTTGCCACCTGCATTCCAAATACCCCACCCACCGGATGGATGTCTCCTATATGGCTGTGTTGCCACGCCGCGCTCTCCTCCCGCCAGTCGCCCCTCCTCCTCCGTCTCCCCGTCTCTGCTTCATCAATCACTTAAGCTCTCCCACTGCTCACAGCAAAGCTGGACCTATTAGGCCCTCTAATTGAGCCAATTAGCAATTAAACACTCAGATGCACCCCGAAATTCTCGAGGTCCCCACAGGCACGCTCGCGCCTGCCAGGGCCTTGGATTCCTACCAGGGATTTCAGCTTGCGTTCGCGCCCACCCCGACTTGAGGTACGCGTCGGGGGCGAGACGAGCCGGTGGCGTCTTTTTGATGCGGTTCTATTAGATGTCCACTTCTCCGAGAGACTTCAGGGTCATTGAAAGCGGAGCCTCCCGTGGCTCCCCGCTCAAGGTCCGCGCTGACCAGAAAGAAGCTTTTCATTAACCTGTTTCCTCTCCTTTCCGCATTCTCATCTCTCGTTTGTCTCTCAATCCCTTTTCCCCACTCTCTCTTCATCTCCCGCTCTCTATTTCCCAGTCTCTTTAATGTGTTTCGGAGGATGAAAGTTGGATGGTAGATGTCGGTCGGTGCGTGTGGGTGGAGGGCTCGTCCCTGCGTGCAGCGGCGGAGCAGCCTGGCCTCCAGACTCTCCACGGTTTAATTAGAGCGCACATCTCGCCGCCCGCTTCTCCGCGAGAGGATACGCTCCCAGATGCACACACGGGCGCGTGGGCAGCACAACAAAGTCCACACCGAAGGAACAAAGGCAGACACCAATATATTTAGGCCGAACGCACTGTACCAAAGGAAGACAATGAGCGATTACGGACGCCGCCGAACCCGCTCGTAATTACGGCTCTCTGGAAGAACACAAATGTTTTCCACCACGGTTTTTCAGCACAAGCTACCCCTCAAAGAGCTCGTCGCACAGACAAAACTTTAGTATTACATGAACGAGCGTCCTTCTCACATCAGCGTGAGCGAGGCCTATACACTCTAATTATCTGCAGTCTTGCCTCGGGACACCTCACTCCCATACTTTCAAATTCAAACGGCTTTATTGGCGGCGGAAGAGGGTGGGGGGAGAAAAAAAAAGACAACAAAAACACAGAGGCGCTTCGGTGGAAGCAGGCGATGCAATAATACGGTTAATGATGACTTTAAATGGGACAATTATGGCTCCGTGATGAAGCAGGAGAGAGCGTGAGCGAGAGAGAGGGAGGTAATGGTGAATTTTAAAAATCAGATAAGGCTGAAATAGAGTTTGTGTGTAAGGACGTAGAGGATATTTTCTCTGTTTATCCCGTACAGTCTTCATTACTGCTACAGAGCGCGTCCCCCGCCGTTACATAACGCCACCCGACGACGTTACGACTGTATAATCTCCTCCATGCCTCATGCATTTCTGACTGGGTCTGTTACATGAGGATTTGCACATTCGCGCAGTAGATTACATGAATGGGCGTACAGTGTGTGGGCACTCATTCATGTTCGGATCATTTAAGGCTTACCGCGCGCATGTGTGCGCGTCTTTGTGCTCCGCATGTAGCCCGAAAGTGTCCCGGCCCCGCCGTAAGCCGCTTACGGGCGCACATTACTGACCTCTGACCTTGCTGGGCAGTGAAAGGCTCGCCCTAATCTCTGGCCTTGACTCTTCGCTTCCGCGTGCGCGCTTGTACTTTAACTCCACTACCAGAGCTGCGGCGTTTGAGGCATTAATAACCGTAAATATTGAGGCATCAGTAGCGGTAAGACTTCATGTAGCAGCGTGGCTCCATCAGCTGCACCTTATTAGCTCTTTGCAGAGATGTGAGCCTGTTGGGAGTAAGCTGGCAGGTTAAACACAGTTCACCGGGAGGGATTTGGCGCATGTCCTCTTACAGGTCAGACCGGGACAGTGCGAGCAGGTCCAATTTAGAGTTTTCATCCATAATAGATAGGGTGTGTCATGTAGAAATGTGCACTCATTGTGGCGTACGCGTGAGATTTCCGCAGGTCCGATGGCGTTGCAGAAACCGGAGCAAGTCGAATGCGATCACAAGGTTTCTCTACATGCCGGAGAAGTGCGTTTTGCTGCCTGCGATGCAATCGAGTGAAGCGAAAAACACGCTGATCATCACATGAAATGCTCCCAAAATGAGGCCCGTTAACTTGATCTCAGCAGCACTTTGTTGGGTCTCGTTTCATTTCCACGGCTTTCATTTCAGGAAATCTCTCCCGCTCGGCAACAGTTGAAGGGAAAGTGTTGCGCCGACGACGTTTAATGGAATATATTGTTCTGTTTCAGATAAGCTATAATCTGTTATCTTTCTCTCTCCCTCACCCCCCTCTTTTGCCTTCTCTCTCTCTCTGTTTTTCTCTCCCTCCTCCTCCTCCTCTGTCTCATTCTGCAGAATTCAGTGGCTGTTCAAATGATCCGGATTATAGGAGACCGATAGGGATGGAACGCAACAGAACCATGGCTGGGGAAGCGTTTCGGATCGCCATTGCTCAGAATCAACACTGACCTGGCTGCCAGGCCAAGGTCCGACCTCCTTCTCCGGCACCCCAAGGACCCTTCTTTACCCCAACAACTGCTTCGCCCTCCATCTCACCTTCAGTCAGCACTCCTGGTCTGGATCAAACCTCCAAAAAAGCTCCTGTTAGACTTTCAGGGTCTGCCATCTTTCGTTGTTCCTCTCCCTCTCTTATGCTTTACCATCCAGACTGTTGGTTATAATCTATATTGTCTCGTAAAAAGACAGAAATACTCCGAATCAGACTAAAGCAGGTGGTTGAACAGTATGAATCCAGTCATGCAACCCCTTCCTCTTGCTCGAAGTAAACAAAGCCGGCGGGGTTTGTTGTCCAGGACACGCCCCCTTAGTCTCATGACAGACTGGTGCTTAATGGGTGTGCTAGGCCTCATCCTGCTCTTCAGCCTGGCCTCGAGCCAGAAGATGGACCCTTCCAAACACCCCATAGTCACCACCAACTACGGCAAGCTCAGAGGCATCAAGAAGGACTTGAACAATGAGATCCTGGGCCCCGTGGAGCAGTACCTGGGCGTCCCCTACGCCACGGCGCCGATCGGCGACCGCCGCTTTCAGCCACCGGAGGCCCCCGGATCCTGGCAGGAGATCCGCAACGCCACCCAGTTCGCCCCCGTGTGCCCTCAGAACGTCCACGGCGTGCTCCCAGAGATTATGCTACCCGTGTGGTTCACAGATAACCTGGACGTTGCGGCTGGTTACATCCAGAACCAGAGCGAGGACTGCCTCTACCTCAATATCTACGTGCCCACGGAGGATGGTAAGTGGATTGTGTTAATTGAAGGGTTGAAGGTGGAGGCTGGGAAATGAGGGATTTAGTGGGTAACAGTGAAAATTGACTGTTCGCTAAGCCCCTTTCCCTTAGCTTTCTGTACTCGCACAGTACATATGGAGTTTATAAGGATGACAGGGGTAAATTTACCACTTGAAATCCATAATAATATTTTCAACAATGCATCCTTTCTTTCAAAGGTAGAAAAAGAAGACTTCTCATTTCTAGTCGGTAACCGGTCTTTTTTTTGGCTGAAATGACAACCGTCAGCTATCAGATTTTCCGTTACCACCTTGAGTTGATTGGAAATTACTTTTTAATGTTTCCAACTGACTTGAGAACCATGATTATGGATCCTACCACTTTTCTTGCCATGCACCGTCCTACTCTGCCTCTCATTCGCTAGTGCTTTCTACTCCTCCTCTGATTAGCTTACCCCGATCTTCTTATCCTAACCCTAACCGACTAATCAGAGGCAGTGCAGGGAGGGTCCTTGCAGTAAATGTAGTGGGATCCATACTAACGCAAAAGTGACATATGTTTTAAGTTTGCATTGTAATTAAAGACCTTGCTTCACTGCCTTGCTTGCAGACTTGACTAAGCAAGAAAGGTCAAATGTATTCTTTATTTTTCAGATTTTTTTAAATGGTATGTTTAACCTTTTTTGTGTTAAAATAGGAAAGGCTTTTATAATGAGCCCGAGTGAGTGCTAACTTACCTAAATCCAATTCACAGCAGGGCAGAGCTACTACCGTTTGCTTACATGCAGGTGTAGTAGCATCCATTGACATCAGTGGGGGAAACTACACTGTGGAAGTTCATCTATTATATATTACTATATTCATGGGTGGGTCTCTGGAAGTAACACAGATTACTTCTGCTCATATGCTATTATGCTAGTTAGCCAGACTTGCTAACGATTGCAGCTTATGTTGGAATGAACATGCACACTGTTTATTCCATCCTTTATACTTTTTGCTCTTAGAATTTTGGTGTTGAAGAAGATGAGAAAAGAAGGAAATCACCACACACACTCCTTTTATCAAGAGTATTGTTCTTTCTACGACCCCATGTACCCCATTTCAACATGTGGGAAAAACCCAAAGCTTGACAGTCCTGCCGTGCCTTTTTTTGGTTCGTAATCTATGACTGGACAATAAGTGTTGAGGGGAAGGGGTTTAGCGAACGGTCAATAAGAACCACTTTTCGAACCATTTTTATTCTTTTCAAGGTTCATGCACGACTTTAAAAAACCATAAATATTACATTTGCTTCTTGTAGACAGTGAATGTTGGGGTATGTGTGTGAGGGGCCTTTTATAAAAACGAAACAATATGCAAAATATTCCGTGGAGGGTCCAATCCTTTTTCAATTACCCTTCCCTGGTTTTACAGTACATCCCATTCAAGGTGTTATAAAGTAGGAGAACAAAGGGCAGGACTGAAGCAGCTTCCAGGTGCTTTATGAGAAAAAAGATTAGGTGACATTTGACTTTTCTTACTTTTTTTTTCATACCGTCAAGAAGCCTCTTCTCTCAACTTAGATCTTACCGCAGACGTTTTTGTCTGCGCGGGCACTATTAGGTGCGCGAGCGATAAAAGAGAAATATTTCCATTTGGTGGGCAGGTGTGATCTGAAGAGCAGAGGCTTCCATCAGCCCCCTCTCTCTCTCTTCTCGCCTAGGGTGTACGACATGTTTTACATTTGTCTTTTCATTTTTTTTATATCTTTAATAAAAGCTGCGCCGAGACAGCACCTTTCACAGAGAAAAGGCTGTAAGAGTCATGTTGCAGTAAGTGTTTTTAACATGAACTTGGTGCGATCTCGAGTGTGTGTTTTGCGAAAGCGATGTGTTGATGAAGGTCCTCAGTCATCCAGGTCACGGTAATTCCACTTTTAAGCGGAATCGAACTTAAACAATCTGTGTATGGCAGAAAAAAAGGGTATTATTACGGCGCCTCATCATGCGCGTTGATGATATAAATCAGCGTGCGTGTGCCTTTTTGTTCATATTCATCTCCAGTGTGTCTCTCTTCCTGTCTATATGTGCACGTCGGTGTGTGTGTCAGCGAAGTGAAGAGGCATTGATTTCCACTCTGAACTTTTTTCTTCACTCTAACACATCTCAGTCTCCCTTTCAGCGCTTCCATCACTTGACTGGACTTTTTTTTTTTTTTTTTTTAGCCCTTCACAGCTCAACACCCTTCCTTCCGCCTCTCCACTCCAACACTGCAGCCTCAGCTCCTCGACAGCCCGTCATTGCCACTTATAGCTCCTCGGGCACATATAGAACACTATACATCAGGTCTTGAGTCATTTCACACTGTCACACTGCTTGTTTTTTTTCCTGTTTTTCCGAGATGTACGACTTGGTGGAAACGCCAGTGCCACAACGCAGAGCGCCACGCACACACACTGACCCCGCTGGTGTACAGTGCAGTGTGTGTGGAAATGTCACACAGGTGTAAAATACTTTCCTGTAATGACCTTCATTCATCACCGTGAAACATCGGCCATCATGCAGCCGACTTCGTCAGCGTAATACTCCACTGTATCAGTGAGGCTGTGGGCAGATGTTTAATGATTTAAAAATATCATAGCACATGTATAGTCTGGATAAATACGTCTTCATTTATTGTTAAGTACATGTGGCAGCATATGAACTTGTTTCATCGCTCATCATCACTGCTGGTATATTTATGGTCAGGTCGGGCATGACACTGCTAACCTCAGCACTTTCCCAACAGCCCCGGGGTTGTCTCTCTCTCTGCTCCTCCGTTCCTCCTGCCTCTCCTCGAGCACATTGATTTTAAGTCTTTTTTACATGTGCTGCAGGGGAGGGAGGGGGGTCGAAGGGAGGAAAGGAAATGAGAAAGGCGGAAGGGAGGAGAGAACGAGAGGAGGCGAGGAGAGACGGGGAGGTTGAGAGAGGAGGAAAGGAGAGCAGAGGAAAATGATGAGCTGATGAGTTGAGGAGAGGAGAGGCAAGGAAACAAGAAAAGCAGAACAGAGGAGAGAACGATAGGAAACAAGGAGAGAAGAGAAGAGGAGGAGAGAGGAAACAACACAAGCAAGGAAGGTGAAAAGCAGAGGAGAGGAAACAAGGAGATGAGGCAAAGATTAGAGAGGCAAGGAAACAAGAAAAAGCAGGAAAGAGTAGAGAACGATAGGAAACAAGGACAGAACAGGAGAAGAGAGGAAACAGGGCAATGAAGGAAGGTGAAAAGAGAGGAGAGAAAAACAAGAAAAGCCAGAGAGAGGAAAAGGAAAGAAAGGAGACGAGGTGAAAAGAGGAGAGGAAGGTGTGGAAAAGGAAATAGAGGAGAGGAAGAGCGAAGAAGAAGAGTGGCAAGGAGAACAAGAAAAGCGGAAGAGAGGACAGAATGCAGGGAAACAAGGAGAGAAGGGGAGGTTAGGAGAGGAGAAAAGGAGAAGAGAGGATACAAGGCGATAAGTTGAAGAGAGGAGAGGCAAGGAAACAAGAAAAGCAGAGGAGAGGATAGAACAATAGGAAACAAGGAGAGAAGAGGCGAGGAGAAGAGAGGAAACAAAGAGAGGAGGGGAGGTTAGGAGAGGAGAAAAGGAGAGGAAACAAAGCGATGAGGAGAGAACATGAGGAAACAGTTAAAGCAGAAGAGGGGAGAGGAAACAATGAGAGGAGAGGAGGTGAAGTGATGAGAGAGGAAACAAGGAGATGAGGCAAAAGGGGGAGAGGAGGAGAGAGGGGAGAATAGGAGAGGTAGCACAGAAAAAGAGGTGAGGAAATTAAGGAAGGGAGAGGAGTGGAATCAAGAAAAGAAGAGGACATGGGGAAAGGGAATGAGAGGGTGGGGGAGGAAACAAGGAGAGGAAAAGGATAAGAAGGTCATGAAGCTTTTGGGCAGCGGCTCAAAAATCTGCCACCGCTCACTGTCCATGGAGACTGTCAGCTTATGTCACGTCACACGACACAAAGCCGAACCTTCTCACCAATCGTAACACACAAACACATTCATCCTCTGCCATCTTGTCTGGCCTTGTCGCCGATTCCACTTCTTTTTCTTCCCACTTTAAAAAACACGAGTGCTGCTGCTCTCAGAGTCTCCCGAGGCCTCTTACTTGTATCCTTTTTTTAGGGCACCCTTAAGACAGAATCCTTAAAAACCTCCTCTAATTTTAAGTGGATTAAGCCTCCAGAATGACTTCTTAATGCTGCCATCGGTGCAAATGGAGGAAAAGTGGGACACTCTTACATGGATGTGTGTGTTTGTTCATAGATAAACAAATACGCTAACATTTGGTGCTAACCCATGGCTCCTTAATTAATACTTAAGTACTTAGTAAATTGCTAAGCTAGCCATGTGTTGTCTTTTTTTTTCATTAGTTCCGTGGCACTCGAGAATAAATATGTTTCTGAATTTGTAATACTTTCACAAAGCGAGAAAGGAAACTAATCACCTTACAGTAATAAAAAAAATTACACTTGTTACTTTGTGATTAGCAGAAGCTTAATCTAAAATGCAAATGAGGATTTTTGAGTGCTTTTTAGATTTTATTACTTTCAGCGTATGAATATTTTAGAGAATGGAATGATATTTCTTGGTTCTTGGATCATCAGTCTTAAGTTTTAACATTGTTCTCGTCCGACAAATTGTAGCACCTTATACATGCAAGTTCATAATACACAAGTAATGAACATTTGAAGTAATCATGTGTGTTACTGTTTGACTTAAATGTAGGATGGTCCTGGCGTTGCTTTCTTAGTAACTCCATAAGACAAACCGATGCTCATTGGAATATCACTATAATGTAAAGTGTTTACATTGAACTCGGCTTGTTTCCTCGTCCCCGTGGTCGTATCAAATGTCCGGCCTTAGGACCCAGGGGAACTGATTTTGCCCTCCGGCAGGTCGCTCCCTCACCGACAGCGAGGAGGGAGGGGCGCCGCCGGTTCCCCTGGAGATGACATCCCATAAATCATAGCGAGAGGTTTTCATCTGGCTCCTGCAGAGTCACGGTGGATCGATGGACGAGGGGAAGGGAGGGAAGGACCGGCTGCTGCTGCTGCTGCTGCTGCTGCCGCCTCAGGCCCACAGACAAACCGCATGCTTCTCTTAGCGGTCAGCAGAACAAGACGTCATGGTAGATAAGCCGGAGTGGCCCGGAGAACGGGGAACTCGCTGGAACTGTTTGCCAACACACAGGGTTTCATATAGCTGCGCTTTGCGAGGCTAGGCGGAGAGGGCATAGAAGAGAGCGAGGAGCACACCTGCCGAAGCCTCTACACCAACCCCACGGACCATCTTCACTGGCTGCGTGGTGTCTCGCGAAACCACTCATGCCTCCCCTCGAGCTCTTTAGATTTATATCTGTGATCTTATCCCACTTGCACGCGGAAATACCTGATTTAAACCCCCCCCGCTTGGCATTTTTGATCCTGTTAATAGAGCCATTAGACAGATATCATCAATATCTTCATGTTAGTATTTATCTATCTCTGTATGTCCCAAGGCACGACAGCAACGCCTACTAGATTTTATTAGTCATCGACTAATCCCAAAAGGTAGATAGTAGTTTAATTGATTAATCACAGGAGATTGATGATTGAGAAACCATGATCGATTTGAAGGTTTTTAAGGCCTCAGCTACAAGATACAAATGAGCCGCGATCTGACTGGACTAAACCCCCAACAGGCTAGTCTGAGCGAGAGACACTGTTTGACTGTTGGTTTCCTGCCAGGATAGCGGGAAATTGTATTTAATTAGCATGGCATAACATAGAAAGCGATGTAAAGTAAAGTTATGTTCTCCTTCTGTTGTCAGAAGGCAATCTCAAGCCTGATGGCGCCGTGTTGAGTAGTTGACTCTTCTTTGAAACCCATCATCGGTACAGTATGTCTATCAGTATAATGATAAGGCACTTGTTCCCACCTTGAACTTTTTCTTCACTCTAACACATTCCGGTCTCACTTTCAGCACCTCCATCCATCACTTGACTGGCCTTTTTGTTCTTTCTGCCCCCTTACAGCTCAACACCCTTCCTTCCGACTCTCCGCTCCAACACTGCAGTTTCAGCCCTCCACAGCCTGTCATTGCCGCAGGCGTTTTACCACTTTATCACAACTATTTCAGCCAGATAAACGGTTCATCACAGCCTTCTTTCGATTATCCTTGAGAGTGTATTCTATTCCATATTTCCTGTAGTTATTTTCTAACACGGGGGAAACCAAACTTGAGATGCACCATTTCCCAAAAAGAATTGCAGTTTTTGTCTGCGGCTGTAGGTTCTTTTTTTTTTCCTCCCTCCAAACCACTTCACACTCCGTGTGACACTTTCTGGTTGGCTTAGGGCTGTTGCCCTTCAGTTACCCTTTAACAAACCACTTTAAAGCATCAATATGCATGTACCACGACCCAAGACAAGCTTTCAGATGACATTTTTCCATAGGTCAACTTCACAAGAAATCACGCAGGAATAGGGCATCTGAATGTGTGAACAAAATGCAGCCGGTGTGAACGCAGACAGGAGACTGACACGCAGACACCCTGCTTGTGATTGGTCATGACACCATTTTCAGATCAATAATTCCTTAGTAAGGGACTGAACAAACAAACAGACGTTGAACAAGCCGAGACAGATTCCACCACATGTTGAAGAACTTGGTGGTAGGCTGAGGTTTAACCCTCGTAAGCTGGTACAAAATGCCTTTCAAGCTGCTAGTTCTCTTCAATTAGTCCTGTTCAAGGAGGCTATACATCCGATTTGCCAGATACCCCTCTGGGATTTGAACCGCTAACCTCAGCGTTGTCAGCGCCATAGCTTCTCGGGATGAGCCGCGGGGTGCGAGCCGAGGCCCTTATGAATTATTCCTTCCGATACTTCATCCATCTCCATGCATCACACTCAAACTCCCACATCTCCCCGTTCTGCAATATTTCAATTTTCCGAGAAGATTCATCAAGAAGGGTTCGATACTAACACAATATTGCACGCGGCGGCCGAGGGCTGCGCTGCGACATCAGCACCGCCGAAGGGCTGGAGATGAATTGAATAAATAAATAAGGGATAAAAACAAACAGATAAATAATGGAAGGGAGTGAGAGAGGTGCCAGCATGCAGCTGTGAGAATATGATCTATATTGCTTCTGATGCCAGAAAACCCTTGATTATTTCGCTCAGCCTTTCTCTTTATGTCGCCTCTCACTCCTGCCAAAACCAGTTGACACCCTCCTAAAAAACAAAAAATGGGGAAAAAAAAACATAGATCACCATCTTTCTGCAGGCAGAAAACACTCCCGCCGTCCCGAGGGACTCATGAAGCTCTGTCTGTCTCTCCCTCTCACACACACCCCTTTTATCAAACACCCAAAAGTTGTCTTTGATGCGATCACCAGAACTGAAGGAGACAAAACACAGCCCTGAATGAAAAGACAAGGACAGAGCGAGGAGTATAGTCAGATTTGAACTCGAGCATCTCCAGGTACTTGTTATTTCACAGGAACGGAGGTCAGAACAAAGGGCCTCATCCAGCCTGTGGTCCAAACCGAACCCGACTGAGTCCTGCTTCGCTTTTGTGCTTGCTCTGTCCTGAGGCGCTGTGGAGCCGACAGCTACTGGCCCGCTCCTTCTGAGGCTCTGCTTTGTCTTACGCTGGGAGGTGGTGAGGTTTGAGGGAGAATCGAATCAGCCGGGGTCGCTCGCTCGCTTTGAACTTTTCCATTCATCATATTTCAGATTTCCACACATGCCGAGAAAAGGCCACTGACAGCCAGAGTGCAAGTCTGGCAAGTTGGTGAAAACTCTGACAAGGACTAAAATTAAGAAAAAAGTTTCTGGGCTTCAAACGTCAGTGATCCTGTCCTTCAAGGCAAGGAACTGGATTCTGAATAAAAGTAAGACATATTTCAGTTGAATTACATTCTTCAAGTTAATGGCTCGAGATCTAGTGTTGTTTTTCAAACACTACTCCTTCGGTCAAAAAGATCTTTCAGTGATTGAGACATGTTTGGGGCTGGGCCCTTGTACTGCTGTTTCTGCTAGAAAGAGAAGCAGTCGACCATTAGGACATCATCCTCCTTCGTACGTAGGTACCTACCAAGCGACATTCATGGATATTAGAGACAGAAAAAGCCCTTAAATGTATATATTTTTTTGTATTAGTGTGAAAAACATAAAACTACTTTGCATTCGCTACCACAGCTGTTATGTTAGATGAAAGTGACATGAGGGAGTTGGATACTTCACTGGCTGCTAATTGTTGGGGCGAGAGAAAACAAGCGCCTCCAACAAAATATGAACACAACGAAAAACTGAATGAATGACGTCGGATTAGTCCGCTACCTTTGGATGACCTGACAGACCAGATGTTACACAGAACCGTTTGGAAAGGCACCGTCTGTTTGGAAAAGGGGAAGGCAAAAACTACTTGGCAGGCAATTGGACAAAACATGTGTCCATCACCGTCTGTCACAGGCCAACTTGGACCAATTGGATCAAATGTAGGAGAGCACTACCGCCCGTCAAGTCTGTTGGTTGAACAAACTCATGCTGAATCGTTCCCATCCAGAAAAGGCTTTAGAGCTGGATTTTGCTTTTCTACCCATGAAATATATCCTCCAGCTCTGATATAGATTAAGCTATAGAGTCATCTACACTAACCTGTTGAGGATCAACCATTGTCGTTTTCAAACAACAATTCGAACCAGTCTTTGAGCCAACCACTTCTTGGCCACAAACCCATAGTATGAAGCTTGGCAAGATGAACTTGAGCATGTGATCCCGCGAATCGAGCTGCCATGCTAGGTAAACCTTTGAGCAACTGGCGTCTGCCAAGCACAGTACTGTTTGTCACACGTGCGTTCATGAACCTGGTTCAACATCTTGGGATCTTTTTTTCATGTAATCCCCATTCATACATCCAGAGCTTTCATTCAGAACGTTTTTTTTTTACATGGTTTGAGCGTCTGTAATTGGTTTTAAATTGGTCTTAAATCCAGTTCCAGCTAGCATTAAAGGTCTTGAATAGCATTACAGTTAGCTCTCAGAAACCTGCAGATAGCCCTTTGTGAAGTCAGAGTGTGTGGAGCTTTTGTGTGTGTGCACACGGATGTAAATCCCTGTGTGTGTGGTGTTTAAGTTGACAGCTTGTGTAAATATGAGTGCAAGGTACTAAAGCTGTAGTTGGTACTGTATTTTTAGAGCATTAAATGCCAAAGCATTAAAAAAAGATGTCAAATAACCAAAGGATTAGATGTATTAATCTATATTTAACATAAAAATGGGTTAGTTAGACCAGAGATGGGGAGATTGTATTGAACATGTGACGTGACTGACTTGATGCTAAGACAATAATCAGATTACATACGCCCCTGGGAACTGATGAAGCATCTTTGATGACTGGAAAAAACATCTTAAAGACTAAAACTGCAAATCCATTTTCCTTCGCTGAAGTGCCTCTATATATAGTCCATAAGACTAAGACTTAAAATCAAAATCAAAAAGATTGTGGAGTTTTAACTTTATGTCAGAAAGCGTTCGACGTGTCGGTAAAGATGCAAAGACAGTTCCCCTAGGAGAGACAAAACTCTGTTTAATATGCAAAGATCTGGACAGTAAGATCCGTTCTTTGAAGACAGACCTACTATATCCAGCATTAGACATGAGCTGAGAGGAGGAGAGCAGCGGAGATTTTAAATTGCTGACTGCTAACTGGTGCAGCCTGCGAGTTTGATGGACTGTTGAAATGGAGGAAAGGTTATTAGAAATGTGTCCAGGAGCTGACGGGTCTTACAAGACAAATCGCAACTGTGCAGACAAAGAGACGAGTTGAGGTAAACCTGCATCAGAACAGGAGTGTATGTGTGTGTGGTGTGTGTGTGGGTGGATGGAGTGTGAAAGAGCTCTGTCAGGAATAGATCGTCTTAATATTGTATAGTGTGTGATGGACTTATTTTCAAATCTGGCAGGGTGCGTTTGGATTTCAGAGCAGATTATCTGCGAAATTCCTCCTGGTGGGATGCAGTCCAATTATATAATTGGATACGGCTGTTAAAGTTTTGAAATCTGAGGTCCGGAAGTGAGATTTCACTTCAGCGAAAGTCACTTGAGGTGGTCAGTAATTCAGCAGAGATCAGTTTGTTAGGCGCAGTGCAGTACACCATTACCAAGTTTCTGCTCATTATTTAAAACATGGGCGACACCATCCGACCCAGTTACCAGAATAGATGCTGGCAAAGTACACTTTTGCAATTTCACATTCCTTTAGGTTTGATTTAGAATTTTATGTTTCAACTCTTTGGAGTTTTTCTTCCCTATTTCTACTGTTTATATTGTTCTTACTGCTTTTCTACTTAGTTATTATTACTGTTCTTAATTGATGCTCTCTATTTCTGTTATCCCCTTTGCTCAACTAAACAACTTCCCGTTGTGGGACTAATAAGGGATAAACTTATCTCATTTTATCTTAAGAAAAGATCCTGTTTGGGCTTAAAATATCTGTTCTTGTTGCCGCAAACTCGGTTGGTTATGTCCAGACTTGCTGCCAAAAATATCTGGTTATTGTACCCCCTAACATGGCTGGAAATTTTCCTAAGGTCTCCTTGAAAATATCCAGTGGCATCACGCTAACAAGTCTTAACGTAGTCCCTCGTCAAAAATATTCGGTAGTTTCACACTTAGCAAATGTTGAAACACAGTCTTGAACTGCGGTCACCGGCTTGGCAGCCTTCTCCCTAACTCCCCCACCATTCCCCCCGCCTACTGATATGAAGGACAGCAGTTGTAGCTGGTAAGCGAGTTAGCATGACAAGCTAACAATTGCATTTTGCATTAGAACAGATAAACAGACTGTCTGATCCATCATTTACACTTTTTCTCCGGGGATTTGCTTTGAGACGGCTCAAACAACACACCGCCCTCTCGAATGTTCAAATGTAACGGTTGAGTAGGCGATTCTGGGAAAGGATTTATTGTTGAGACACTTTCCCGGGTGGTCAAATACCACTGCTTTGGGTTTTTGTATTTCTCTAGAATCGCCCACGCCACCTTTAAAATGTGTCACTCTTTAAATAATCCTCGATGATGTGTACCTGTTATGTTTTACTGATCCTAAATCCTTCAAGCCAGTGATCTCAGTCCTTGAGGTTGTAACTCTCCAAAAAATGGATGGTTAAATCATCGTTTAAGCCAAGATATTGAGAAAGAATGAGGTCGATTGAGATGAGATTTGCCGTGAGATATATATTTTTTTCCCTTAAAAGTTGGGAGCATCCGAAGTGTAGCCGTGTTCAAAAAATCACTACGACGAATGTAATTGGAGAAACGATTTGCATATTTCTCCCTGTGTCTTTACTTCCAGCGAACGCGAGCGAATGCAGCGTAATTAGCGTCTCATAATGCGACTTGACTGAGATGGAGCACGCTGTCGGATTTTGATATCGATCACGTTTTGAAGCCGTCAGTGAGCCCCCGGCGGAGGCCGAGACGCAACAATATAGTTAGCGAAATGAAGAGAGGATGAGAACCAGGGAGCGGGGAAGGAGTGCAGAATTTAGATGGAAGACACAAGAAGGATGGGGGTGGGGTGTCGTCTTGGCAACCGTCCACCACTTCCTGTATCTTCCTGTCAGGGCGCGCATCAAAGGCCGCATGCATTTTGCCTCTCCACTAGACTCTGAATGAAGGAATTAGCAAGGGCTCAGTTCCAGCTATTTATAGCCTCTAAGCCACAGAGATGGAGAGGAAGAGAGGAAATGAGGAGCTAGTGTGTGTGTGTGAGTGTATGGATGCATGCGTGGGTTGGTTTTAGTATTCAGTTGGCGTGTGTGTGTGTGTGTGTGTGTGTGTATGCACGTATATGCATCACATGATCCTAATAATCTCCACAGTGTGTTTTTGTCACATACATGTGGGTCATCGGCGTGATCGACTCCTCCGTCCTCCACCGTCTTCCTCTCTCCTCCTCCTCCTCCTCTCGCTCTCAGCTCGTGTGATTTATCTTCCGCGTGCATCTCTCACCCAGCCTCCCTTCGCTTAGCGTTCCCTCCATTTTGCCTCTCTCGCCTTTTTTTCTCCCCCTAAGTGTGTCCCCCCCTCCACCTCCCGCCTGAAAGTTCCCACAGCGTCCCAGTCATCACCGTGTGCTTTGGATGAGCAATGGAGGCAGAAATGGGATTTAGCCGTAGACGGTCCATTTAAATGATCATTCTATCCTCGGGAGGGCGAATTGACTTTACAACAGTACTTAAATAAAAGCTCCGAGGCTTTGACTAGCTATGTTCTCCTGGCTTGATTTGTGTAGCGGCGCTCCAGCACAATCTGGGATATCATCTGATTTAACTCGGGGGATTGAAGACGAACGTTTAATGGGATCTGATGAAGTCTGATGTATCCGGTCCTTTTAATTAAACATTCCATTATAAAAACGCTCCCACCCACTGGTGGGTTGGCCGTTCAGTCTTGCATAGGAACATGGGTGAATCCTTACCTCGGTTTTCGGATATTTCTTGACCTTTTCTGTTCTCATTTCTCAAAATGTTTCGAGAAGATCTGTTCAAACCTGTCAAAAAGACTAAACCTGCAATTACAGCCACATTAATAGACAATAAAGAAAATCTAATGCAGGATTTCCCTCTCAGCTCCACAGACCTTCCATCTTTTACTTCATCGTTTTGGTTTTCCTGCCGGTAACCTTACTGTTACTACTCACTCTACAGCGAAAAGTTAGCTCCCGGTCGGTGGACACTGTAGAGCATTTATCAGCTAGAGCCAGATGTTTCCCTCAAGAGCTGGTAGGAAATTAAACCAAAAACTACAAACTAAACTAAGCTAAGAAAGGAGAATGAATATTGGACTTACATTCATCAGGTGACCAGAACAATGACTCCAGATGAGTGATAACGTTGCTCCGAATCTTCTGGATCTGTAAATAAGCTACTGTTTGCTAACAAAGTGATAATATGTCAATTTTGTTTTTACAGTGTTGTTTCTAGTGCCCCCAAGTGGCCTAAAAATAACTAAACGCAGGTTTGAATAGCATCATTCATGCATTTAGCTAAAGTATCTCCTTATAACCGTCTTCCCCTGTTCGGTAACTGAATCTTGATTTACCTGCTGGAGGGATATTGTGAATGTTTGTCGTGAAATTCCCCCCTTTCCTCCTTGCTTGTGTTGTTTGTTAATAGATTTAAAGTGCTGTTGTGGTGATGCTGCTGAGCCTCAGCCAGCCTCCACACAGGATTCAGGCCTGTGATATAATGTACGGCGGGAACGCGCGGCCATAAATTGTCCTCGGCTCTGCCTGTATTTGCCGTTTATAATTAATCCTCCAGTTTATTGATACAGCTCACACTCGGAACTGCTGAGTCAGCCATTTCAGGCCAGCGTGGTCAGCTATCCTGTTTCCCCGTGTTGTTGCGCTGGGAGGCAGAGATAAGCCCGAGTATAGAAGCAGGGTAGTAACAGAAGTATCGAGCTAAGTGGAAGTGATACGAGACGTCCTTATTCCATTTTTTAAAAAGGGGTCATTTGTTCTCCTTTTCCACTGGACATCAGCTGTTTTCACCTTCACAGAAGAAAAGCAGGTAATGCTGCTAGTTTTTGAGGGATTACAGCGCGGACTAGACCTTTAACAGGATCATATCTAACTCCGCGGCTTCTGTCCATGGAAATTGGAAACGGGTCGGGTTCTCAGACTTTAAGTGTACTTGTTATTAAAGTAACCTTGAGAAAAAAGAAGATATAGAAAGATTAAAGAGCCGGCGCACGGCAAAGAGCAGAATTCAGCTGTCCGGGGATTAATAATGACTCTGGTTTGCCCCGAGGCCGAGTTAGCGAATATGCGCATGTACGCAAAGAGAGACACGCGCGCGCCGGCAAACACTTGTTGATGGGAGCCGACGCGTACGTTACGGAAGGACGCGCGCTTGTACACATGCGCTGCTCATTCTGCATCATGAGGTATGTTGCCTCTTCTCATTCTTTACCTACCTTCCCATCGCTCTCTCTGCTGCTCACACACACACACACACACACACACACACACACACTCCCCATCTCTTTCAATACAGCTCAAAGGGCCATCTCTTCAGGGCCTCTGAAGCCGAGGTGGCCAGTGGCAGTGAATGCAAATTATCCCTCCTGCGCGCACACACACACACACACACACACACACACACACTCTCGGCTCCCTCTGCCAGGTCTCGCTGCTCACAGTGCCTCCCACAGCACTGAATGGTAAGGGCAGAGAGAGTGGAAGAGAAAAGAGGAGAGATTAAAAGAATGGAGGGATGAAGGAGTAGACAGAGAGAGCAGGAGGTTATCCAGAGGTAAGCCCCCCTCCCTCCTCTCCTCCCCTCCTGTGGAACTACATGAACGTACCCCCCTCCGATACGTCGCCGCGACGCAACACATCACGAGTTAGCGAGAGTGGCTGCCGGCTTTCCGAGCTGACGCTGAGTATTAACGACTGGGAGTTCAGTTTAACGCTCGGAGTTGTGATTCCGTCACGTGTGCGTCTCCAGCAGCACCTGGGCCACCGACAGACACACACACCGATGATTTTCCCCACATGGTTTCACGTGTGGATTGACGTATGCAGTCACGTCTTTACAGAGAGGGAAGCACGGGACTGTGTTCAGACAATGAACTGCTACATTTAAGCAGAGCTGGCAGATATGGATTCACAATTTTTCTTCTGTGAAAGCTGTAGGCAGCGTACTGTACATCACAAAGGCTTCGCAAACAGTGTGTTGACGTAAGGGAGTTTTTGATTGATTGATTGATTGATTGCTCTTTATTATTGTCTTTAAGTCACAATATATAAGAGGAAACCAGGCACTTAGAAAATGCACCCAGCAACAAACAATAAATCAATGTCAGGAGGACGAGAAAAAGTAGCTGTAGCTTATTACGCCCACGCTTCTCGCGGAACAAAGCAAGTGCACAGTCAACTGCACAGTCCAGACAATAAGAAAACAGTGAGGGAATGTCAGCTGTGTCGGAAAAAAAATAACTAAACGGGTTTTTCAAGCGCGGAAAGCAGAATGAGATCCCGAATCACAATTTTATATTTAGCCGCTACATTATTTTGAAATCATGCCACACAATTTTTAGATCAGCCTGGAGCTTTATTCCACAGATTAAGCGTTTTTTTTTACTGAAATGCATTTGTTGTTGAATTTGAATAATTGTGCAGTGCACCGCAAAAAAAGTAGTGTAGAGTCAATGGCCTCCATCCGAGTGCTTACTACCGTCACGCACTGTGCAGTCAGCCGGACAATCCGAGGTTCATTTGGACTGTGCTCCATTCTCACGAGGCAAAAGGAGAGAAAAAAGAAAAATGCCAAGAAGGACAGCAGCACACACTGCACACACTCCTGTCAGCTCCCGTTTCAGGACCACGGACAGCGTCAGAGGAGCCGGTCCTGACGCAGGCACACACTCTGTCTCCCACTCACTGGCAACGTCTGACTTTAATATGTACTAGTTACTGTATAGGGAGGCAGAAAATGTCCACGCTATAGGGAAGAGGAGGAGATAAATCTGAGGCTTGCCGTTTACTCGTGAATTTATAGATACTTCAATCTATTCAGGAGTTTAAAAAGCACATTTTTGGGTTTAATTTGTCACAACTGGTAGATAAACATTCAGTGACAAGGGTTAGCAAGTGGACATGCTATTTTCGTTTTCCCCCTCAGTGCATACGGTACGTACGTTCTTGTGCCTTTAAAAGGTCTTGAAAGTTAAAAAAGGCTAAAGAAGCCTCGTCAGTTGCCCCGCCTTTAATTCTGTGACTTTGTGACATCATGCTACACCTACATGTCACACCTTTGCATGATTTATGCATCGCGGCTAGGTTGACACTTGAGAATTGATTGAGCACAGCAGCCCTGTTGTTGTTGTTAGCGGTGCAGGGTCAGGCGTGTGTGAGCTGACCAATCACAGAAGAATGGGTATCCGGGAGGGGGGCCTTAAAGAGACAGGAGCTTAAACAGAGTGTTTCCGACAGAGGGTTAATACAGTGCTGCAGCACTGGATAATATGAGAAGACGGATGTGTTTTTTGAGCATTAAAGCATGTTAACCTATTCTAGTAGTAACTCTTTTAAAAACGACTTTTAAAATTAAAAATTAGCTTAATGTGTCTTGCGAACATAATATAGTGTTAAAAAGACAAAAAGGTTAGGAACTACTGGTATATATAGGTATACGTACAATATAAGTATGGCAATTCTGACCAGACATTCAGGCAACACTTCTAAACGGTGAACAAATTAAAACTTAAAATACTAAAGTTTTTAAAAGATATAAAAACTCAAATAGTTTTCCATCGTAATAGACAAAAATTAGCCATTTTTTAGGGCACTTCAACCCAAACTCAAACGATTCTACAAAGATATGAGCACTTTTTTCATAAGGTACTCGATGTTTGTTTCTTTTTCTCAATCAAGATTTATTTTATGGAAAAGATCCAATCAATCAAGCGTCCACCGAGGCCAGCCCTCACTTGATTGTACAGTAAATGCAGCGGCTCCAGGTTCGGTCTGAGGTGACACAAGCGATTACGCTGTCGGTGGTTTGGTGTGATGTAGCTCCGGGGAGATCAGGGGGCTTGAGCGAGAGAGAGAGCTGGCGATTGAACTGTCCAAAAGCATTAAAATAACATGTATTCCGTTCTATCACTGTTGTCAGCTCTGCATATTTCCCAGGACTCTCCTTTTTCTTTTCTTTTTTTTATAAGGTTTAACTGGATTTCAATCCCATTTTACAAGCCTTCAGTGGCACAAATTAGTCTAAATTGTAAAATCTCTCATGATTTCTTAACTCGACATCCGCATGCGTATTTAAGAGCAGACTTTCCCTCCAATGGGAGGCGCACAGCTGGTGCACGTTAGGATGGGAACAGATGAAGAGCCAAGGGAGGACGCGAAGAAAGTGGAGGGGAAAAAAAAAATCTGGGCATGTTTGCATCTTGGTGTCCCTCCTGGGCCTTTGACCTAAATTACTCCCGTCCTCCATCTTGGCACTCCCTCAGTGTTCCACTCTGTCAGCATTAGGAGCTCTGCCTCATCCGCTCACTGGTTAGTAATGTCCCAGCGCTGCAGCCCGCGGTGGAATAAGCTCTTACAAGGCCGGCCCGAGAAGAGGAGATGGATTCAGATGGCGGGGGGGGGAAGGACAGCGAAGGGGTCTGACCTTAACAAGCGTTGTGCTTCGCTCTTGTGCCCACGCTCCCAGACCGGTCCTCAAAAACACATGAAGACATGCTGATGCTGCTGTTTCCTGTTTGACCATGCCTATTCTGATCCTTAAACTGTCCGCGGAGGGTGATATCAATTAGTACGTCTCAAGCTTTACATTTAAGACAGTGAGCAGACATTGTCGGACAGACGTCTGCAGCACACATCGGCGTAACACAAGTGGTTTTATCCTAAAAGTTCAACAACAATTGGGAAAAATATGTTTTTTTGCTTTCTCATGTTTAGCCAATACCCTTTCGTATGGACATACTCTTCGCAGCCGGGTATCTGTTTAGTATCTGACGCTAGTAGCTGAGAAAAGGCGAGGAGAGGGGGAGGAAGGACGGCGCACACGGGAGACCTCTGTGATACATGTAATAGGAATTGCTTTTGCCGTTGAAAGCGGCGGGAAAGAGTTCAAAGCCCGCGCGGCCAGATAAACAGCGACAGTGATCTCGGATCGTACCGGAGGGTTATTGTACAGATCACCAGCGAGCCTTTGTTTGGGGCGGAAATAGCCCAGGGGTTGAATGGCTGTTCAAACACAGATTGGCTCCTCCGTGTTCCTCATAGACGAAGGCGAGGATATACCGCAGAGATTACCACGGAGATGAAATACAACATGAAATGGCAACAGAACAGCTGAGCCCTGTCAGCGTTTTTGATAGCTCAACATAACAACCTCCCACCGTATTTTTTCTCCTGTTTCCCTTTTTACCTTCTCCACCTTCCTCATATGTCAGACAACATAAAGACTCTTTGCTCCCTCAAAGGTTAGCCCAATAAGGAGCGCATACGGCTCCGCAGACGAAACTGCAAATGTCAAAATGGTTAAAAAAAACGGGCTTTTCTGAACTTACCCCTTATCTTTTACATGTTCTGACAGCCTCGGGGTATGCACGGGAGACGGAGCGAGAGTCTCTCCAGTAATCTATCACCTCTGGAGCAGAAAGAATCACGCCATTGAGACTGGGAATTGACTGGCGCCGCACACACACGCACACACACACTTGTCTGACACTAGCGCCGAACACGAGGTTAACAGCTCAGTGTGTTTTAAATTGGGATTATTTGTGGTCTACGCGGTATTACACAACATGAGTTTGCAGAGAGGCGGAGGTTGGTCTTGAATAAACAGAATGTGCTCGAGAGTTCAACTGTGTGAATCGTAAAACTTGGTTAACCACTTCACTGCTGTTTAGGGTAAACTCGACAGCTACCAAGCGAGCTGCTGCCTGAAACTGACATGAGGATATCACTCTGTCTGTCTGCCTATCTGTCTGTCTGTCTGTCTGCCTGTCTGTCTGTCTGTCTGTCTGTCTGTTGGCAGCGACGAATTTGGTGCAATTTGGACATGTGACGCATTCAGTATTGATACATTTTGAATGAATAGCAAACACAGCCCTGGGCTCACACGCAATCTCGTGGGGAAGCAGACTTAAACAAATCAGAGAATAGCGTGGTGCAGCAACTTGCTGTAGTACCGCATAAACGTCAAAACAATAAAAAAACAAAAGCAGAAGGTTAAACAAGTCTGGATGAGAACTAGAGGTGAGATTTCAAGTTTTCTGCTCAACCTCAGTGCGCGAGCTGACGTTAGCCCCAAGGGCTAGAATGTTTGCCGTTGCCTGACAGCACCATCAGCTGCTCCGAGATGCCTCCCATTGGTTGTTGTGGTTCCAGATCAGAAATGTGTCGATGTAATCATCCAGATCCGACTGTGAGCAGGTCAGGAGGCCTGACTCCAGAGATGAAACCCCTCTCATTACCAGATAATCGGTGCTGAACAGCGTGATTTGAGATCCACCAGGGCTCTGCACTAGTGTAGAAAAAGACAATCTGCTGGGTATTCATTAGCAGCAAAAGAACACTTTCTCTCTGAAAGTTATCATTTATTTTTGGGGGAAATTTCTTTCTGTCAGATTTTTTAATTTTGATGTAAAGACCAGTCACTCCAGCCTACCTCTCCCACAGGGCGAACAGTCAGAAACATGCTCTCAGACCTTGTTCAGTGGAAGATCTAACAGGCCTGACGGCGTCATGAGTCATCACCCTCGGAGATACACATCACTGCTAAACCCGAGATTTATACTGGAGCACGTCAGCGTTCTTTATTAGAAGTTCTGTGCAGCGTTTACACCGGGGATTCAGCTTGACATATGAAGTAGTGTAACTATTGGATTTCTTTCTTTTTTCTTTTTTTTTTCATTTGGCTACCTTATGAAAAGTTAATGCAGGAGCTCGTAACCTCAAATCATGTTCAATACTCTTGGTCGAGAAGAGCAGAATTCATATTTGACAGCGCGCGAGGGTTGCTGGCAATCTAATAACGATTTTTATAATGTCTGTATGGTATTAAAACCCTCTAATAATTCCCTGGTAAGTGTATAGTAATCCAGATCCAGACTGGAATTTAAACTCTAAAAAGGCACATTTTTTCGAGGTAGCGCCTGCATGAATGCATGAGCAGATAAGCCTACGTGTGTGTGTGTGTGTGTGTGTGTGTGTGTGTGTGTGTACGTATGTCTGGCTACATGGGGAGAAAATGACTTTAACCTTCATGCCTACTCGATCATCACCGGTCCGTAAATGTCACTACATCTGCCTCCCTCGCTCCTCTCCACATCTCTGTTTACCTCTTTCCCTCCGCTCCCACGTAATCTCTCCATCTTTTTTTCCGCCTCTCGCCGTCATCTCTTTATCTTAAGGTTTTTTTTTTCCCCCCTCTCTGCTTCCTAACTTCCCTCTCTTCCCTCCAAACTTTTCCTCCCCTCCTCTTTTTCTCTCACTTCCTCCCCCCCACCTTGTTTTCACCTCCCATCCCTCTGCTGTTTAAAATACCCCCGAGCGGCACGTTTTTTTCCCCTCCATCTCCCCTCCTTTTCACAACAACCCCCCCTCCAATGCATTTCTTCTTCTCATTTTTCTCCCCTCCCAACCTTGATACCTTTACAAATAACACTCTCTCCCTCATTTTCCCCTTCCTTCATCTCCTTGTCTCTTTTCTAAAGCTCACACTGCTTTTCTCGTTCTCCGTCTCTCTTGCACGGCCATTATTTCTGAAAAACCCCATGTCAGCATCCTCTCCATCCTTCTTTCCCTTTTCCCTTTCTTCTCTTTCTTTCCGTCGACTTAATTCTTCGCTGTCAGCCGGGGTTGGAAAGATGTTTCTCAGACTCGCGCTCTGAAGCCCGAGAATGAAAAGGGAGAGAATGAAGGAGAGTTAAAAAAGAAAAAAGATAAATTGTAGAGAAAAGCTAGACAGAAAAAGAATGAGGGAGAGGGAAAATAAAAAGAAAGGGGTGAGGATGAGCACGAGCGCTAAACAGAAATACTGTAACAACAGCTAACACAATTATTGCGATGAATGAATTCCTGCCTTTTATGATTCATTTCAACAAGCAGTGAAACATTGAGCTCATGGTGTACCATATGACTGATGCCACACACACTGTTCACACACCTTTACTGTAAATACGTCGCGGTCTTTTTAGATACATGAAAGCACATTAACAGAACATAATCACGCATTTGGAGGAATGCTGACACACTTCATCAGCTGCCCCCGGTGGACTTAAATTCAATTTCGTTCGACATCCCTCGTGTCGTAAAATGAAGACCGAATAAACCTTGATGTTGAGCACACATTTGCAGCTCATGTATTATACTTTACACATGTAGTATTTATATTTGGGATGCCTTGGCGAGAACATTTCCCATCAGGACGATAAACTGGTAACAACACCGGTGTTACCGCTCACACTGAAGATTTTACAGGCCGCTCATTTGTAGAGCCCACTGTTTTCAGCTACTGCTAAGCTTTTATTTTGAAAGTATTTGCAGGAATTGCTATTTGTTTGACAGTGAGTTTAGCAGGGAGTAGTTTTAACACAGTCAGTTGGAGTGGTGGAACGAGAAGAAGCTGTTAAATGAAGAACTATGACGGGTTGCACACCTCCAACTTCTCAGTGAGGTAACCAACTCCTTTTTCCTCATTAAACTGGCAATAAAGTCTTTGCTTAAAACTTGGCACTAAATCTCTACAGGCTGAGTAAAGAAAATAAAGGCCAATATAGACTAAATTAATGAATAAAGTCATGTTTTGTCCTGAATTGTCGGTAGCTGCTACACTGAGAAAGACCTTTTCCAAATAGATGCTTCTGCTCCTCCGCCATCGTCTTGTTGGTCAAGTCTTCGTACTCTCGAAATGTGACTCCTGCAACTCTGCTGCTGCCTTACAGAGCAGACACTTTCAGTGTGTAGGTGTAGTGTCCATCGTCAGACCAAGTATTGATATGAAAAGGCAGTATGTATATGGCGTATGTCTGAATAATACTGTAGCGTGCCATCTTTTTTTTGGAGGGAGTTTATAGAGCTTATTAGCAGAGAAAAACTGTTCCTTTCTGGTCGTCAGACGTCAGAGGGGAAGTGGGAAAAAAATAGTTTTGCAGCACATGCCTCATTAATTATTAAGTATAGCTCAGCTGTCAATAAATGTACCGGCGCGCTTTAATGCTGGAGTGGCAGCAGATCAGCTCCAGCAGCTGTGATGGAATGCAACGAATGCGCAGGACTTTTCCGAATCGATACTAATTTGGACCGTCGCAGGGCCGACACATGACGCATTAACACGCACCTCTCCCTCCGCGAGCGCCTTATAAAAATACATGCCTCAGTGTGTCTCCTGCGAGTGTCAGCATCCTCCGTCTATCTCCGGAAATGTTTTCCCTTTTTTGTTTTATTTTCGGTTCGAGCGACTGGCGCCGGTTATTTACTCCAGCGGTTGATGCCTGGAACAGAAACCCTTGTGGTACGCGGATATAAATACATCTGGTATATTTGCAGCACCTTCCGCACGTATTTAAATAAATCTTTTTTTATATGTGCATATCTCTGCAGAGAAGAAAGTCGAGTGAGTCTAAAGCGCGCCAAAGCCTGCGCAGCCATAACAGATCAGCTTCCTTTCCACCCTTGTTTCAGGCTTTAAGAAGTAGAACTGAGGAAGTAGGAGGTGGGCAGTATGATCCTAAAGTTATTAAACGCTTCTGAAATATGCAGATGTAACCGGTGTCCTGTTGTAGTTCTTCTTCTTTTTACATTTTTCCCTTTTAAACCACCACAAAATGCAGGAACAGGGCGAGCCCAAGGAGAGCGGTGAATGAATTCCATCCAACGATCAGATATTTAGCCCCTTGTCATGCCTTCGCTGCCCTCTGGTAGACCCGCCGGGCTGCTTAACTTGTTGTGGTCGTTTCGCAGCTGCCGCACGAACGAGCAGGGACAGCATCACGACAGTCTCATCCGTCTTTGTCCTATAACCCCCCCCCCCCCAAAATCCTATTATTCACCTAATGCCGCTACAGGCAAGGTTACTGTGTGTTGAGTGAGATGGACAGGCTCGAAGGAGAAAGCCCCTTTAGTCATCATACCAAAATCCTGTGACTCAACAGGAAGACAGAGTAGCGAGCCAGAGCGCTGCATCATCTGATTTGAGAAGAACAGAAGGATTCGCACCGTAGGAGCACAAAAAGGCACGTGTAATATTTCCCAGCTTTAATTTGATTAATTTTTTTTCCACTCCTCCAACATTAAAGGGTAATGTGTCACTTTAAAGTGCCTCTCATTCGCGCGTTTTGTGCTCCGCGTTGGCGATATCGTCTGACGAACAGTCACGCAAATCACGTCGTTTTAATCGAGGGAGCCGAATTGAGACTTAATGACACGAGAGCGGCAGAAAACGCGTAGTGACAGGGTGACTAATGGCGGCCGCACAAATCCGTTTCGGAATATTTCCGAAGGGGGCGAACGCCGAACGTTACCTGAAAGCGCGGAGAGAGGCCCCGCCGGCTCGCTCGGGATCCTTTTTTAACTGCCATTCATCCCAGAATGAACTTCACAGCTTTTTTTTGGGGTGGTGGGGGGGTGTAGTCGCAGCTTACTCATCTTAGCAGCTCATCTGTGACCTGCCCACACGTGCCCGAGCACACGCGTGCACGGCTAAGCGAGCGGGAGAGCGGCGGCGTGTGATAATAAAGCAGGCGACTGGCAGCGCAGTATTTCTGCTTGTCTGCCTGCCTGATTGTCTACGTCTCGCACACTCCAGAACTTCTGCTTACAATGTATGAAATAGAGAGTGTGTGTCTGTGTGTGTGTGTGTGTGTGTGTGTGTGTGTGTGTGTGTGAACGACTCACACTGCGACCGCCGCATCTTGCTCATCTCAGTTACTCATCCACAACCTGCTCTCGCATCCACACACACACCCGTATACAAATCTTATTGAGTTATTAACTGCATTTCGGCTGCAATATTTTAGCTCTAGGACAATGACAATGTCCCCATCTCTCTCCTCTCTCACACACACACACACACACACACATACAGTCTTTTTGTACAGCGCCAAACAAGCGTCCATCATTCACGGTCGACGCTCACTCACAAGCTGTCAGACGCACTTCCATTTCCTCGTAGATCATGCCGGACTGGCACACTTTGCCTAAATGAGCTACTCAACACCTACTTACTGCCGCGCCGGTGCACAAGCATTTTGTTACACGCAAACGCACACGCTCGCTCGCGTCCATAAACACGGGGAAATAAGCCTCTTTTTGCGCACGAGGCGACTGTCTGCCCCCAAGTCACATAATGGTACCAGATGAGACGAGTCGAGATGGTGTTACAGGGCTGGGTGACAGCGTTTCAAATCATTATCTCAGTACAGTCAAGGAAAATTAGCAAAATTGATATCAAGATTTGTCAAATACTCAATACTCAGCAGCACCTCTTATCATTCATACAAATAATGGTCAATGATGATGATGATGATAACATAGCATAATAACACATGTTAGAGGATGAAACAGGTGGCTATATCTCATCCAGTAGAATGTTTAGGACAAGAACATTGAATTTACATTACCACACTGCCGTTGGTCAAACTATCTGCGGTTGCCAGTGTGTGCACTAGCTAACATTGCTAATGCTATGTAACGTTAGCTAAGGTTGCTAATGTTAGCATGCAGACGTGAGCTAACGTTGCTGATGCTGGCTAGAAAACATTAAAATTGCAAATGCCAGCAAACCTTAATATTGCCAATGCTAGCAAACGTTAATATTGCCAATGCTAGCTAACGTTAATGTTGCTAATGCTAGTTAGCTAACATTAGGGCAGTACTGAATCCTGGCGCATACTGTAGAACTCAGCCAGTTGCCAGTTTGTGCACTAGCTAACATTGCTAACGCTATCTAACGTTAGCTAAGGTTGCTAATGTTAGCATGCAAACGTGAGCTAACGTTGCCGATGCTAGCTAGAAAACGTTAAAATTGCAAATGCTAGCAAACGTTAATATTGCCAATGCTAGCTAACGTTAATGTTGCTAATGCTAGTTAGCTAACATAAGGGCAGTACTGTATCCTGGCGCATACTGTAGAACTCAGCCAATCTTACATTTTCTTCCACAAACTGGCAATTAGCAAGACTGTTGGTGGCTGAAATACCACATGATATCCAAGGTGTTATACTATTGGCTGACAAACCTTGTTAGAAGCTGGGACCACAGAATTCTTACACAGAGATCAACAAAACAATCATTTTGTACCCTGACAAAGATTTTAAAATTATTAATTACAATCATAATAATGATTTTTTATGAAAAGAGACACTTTTATCCTCTGATTTTATCTGCAAGCTCTGTGAAATGATTCGTCTTCATAAAAATGTGATCAATAAGACTTTTAACAACATTATGTTAAAAACATGGCCAATACACAACTGCAGAATTTCAAAAATGTGTAATTGTGAAAAATAGTCAGTCATATTATTTGGGTTGTTAAAAGAAAAAATGTAATGTGCTAATATTGCCTAAAAGATAACAATCATAATGATCATGACTGTCAAAGATCACAAATGTGAAGGGAAAAAAAATGAAAACAATAAAAAAAGCTAGGGTGGCTCCTTCAATTTTACACATTTAAAGTGTGTTACAGGTCTTGGGGGAGTACTGCATATGTGAAAAGTCTATAAAGCCTTTTGTGGCTCCAGAGGAAGCTGCATTTAATCTGATAAAGTGTCTCCAGTGCTGTCACTCAGTGACCAGGATGCGTTGTGGGTAATGGAGGAGCCAGGTGGAGACAGTAGATAGACGTCGAATCAGTGGAGTTACCCTCTAAAGGGCCTCACCTAAAGTTATATGTTTCCCCAGGCTATATATACAGTATACATGCATGCGCTGACTGACTATTATATTTTTATGAATTCATATGAATTTCAGCTGATGGTCTGAGAACTGACATGCCGTTAAAAAGCGAGCACAAGCTATTCACAGCCCGCAGGAATGTTCTTTCCTTCACAATTACAGCTTGCTGTAATAATGTGAATAATGAGAGTGGATGAAAAACACTTTCTCCATCCTGTAAGTGGAAAGCTCCCTGTTGTGGCCGAACAAAGAGCGTACGAGGGAGCACGCAGCGGGATAATACAGGGGGAAAATACAGAATCAGAAATACTTTATTGATCCCCGGAGGGAAATTGTTCAGTACAGTTGCTCCTATTCTAGAATAGAAATACATAGCAATAAGCATAGAGAAGTAATACCAGAATTAAGACAGAAAATAGGTGCATTATACTACAAAGTTAACAATATACTGTATAACAACTACAATATATATGGAGAAAAAAGAAAATGCAGCGTATGACAATATGTAACAGTGTATAGTGCTAAAAATGGGATCTATAAGTGTTTTCAAATGCAGTAATGATACAATAGTATGCCCGAATATTGCACAGGTAAAGGACTGTACGGTTACGCCATTGTTACTCATGATTTCTAAATCATAAATAAATGATGGGGTCGCAGCT
The DNA here is from genome assembly GCA_039737535.1 of Lagodon rhomboides. Lineage (NCBI taxonomy): Eukaryota > Metazoa > Chordata > Actinopteri > Spariformes > Sparidae > Lagodon > Lagodon rhomboides. The sequence continues at coordinate 11,131,096 of CM077806.1, forward strand.
GCTGACAGCGGCGGAACAAGTCCGAGGGCGACTCTGTTGACTCAGTGTGTGACTCCGAGAGGAGGAGATGAAAAGTTTGACGTCCGCGGGCAGGGATGACTTCCTGTGGCGCTCGGCCGTGCCTCGCGGGCGCGGTGAGTCACCTGCGCTTGACCGGCACGTCACGGAGTGGGTGGGCGAAAAATGACACGTAACTTGGACCGCCGTCCACGAGAGAATCCAGCTCCACCCACGCAGCGCCACTGGCCTTACGGATCGTGTAGTTGAGTCGAGTCTGAGGGCATCAGAAAGTAGACTCCCAGGTGCTTGTAGTCGTCAAAATGTCCACACCGACCCGGATGCTGATGTCACAACCCTGTACTCGGCTCCTGATCCTCGATAACAGATGGAGCTCCAAAATCTTTGTTCAACCGGTGCATTAACGCAAAACGACCACAACTAATTATCCTCCCTTTCTCTGTGGTCACTTAAATTCACCTCGCCTCCTCTGAATGTGCATCATCAAGCCTCTCGCATTCCAGTCCACGTTGTATGTCTTTTTTTTTGCGTGCGTGCGTTGTGAATGAGGACGTATACGTGTGTATTTGAGTGTATGCGTCTGTGTGTGTCAGTGTGTGCGTCTGTGTGTGTGGCCGTGGGGAGAAGTGGAGCCGAAGCGAAGCCTTACGTAACCCGGGCTTCAAAGTGAGCCGCAGTCGGCCCGGCGATCCAGACAGGGCCGAGCGCGAGGAGAGAGCGAAGGCGGCAGTATCACAGGGAGGAGGATGAAACGAGGAGAGTGCGGAGGAGAGATCGGGAGACAACTTTAGCTCGAAAAAATATTCTGAAGAAGCTACTTTATGCGTGGTAACTGGTAAACAAACTGGTAAAAGCCTGAATAATATACCGTGGTTTGCTCCATGTCCTTTTTTAGCCCCGTCAGACAAACTCTTCTGTCCAATCTGGGTGTATTATAATTGCATTTGCTGTTATTTTCGTCATCTACAGATAGATGTGTGTGTGTGTGTGTGTGGTAGGTGCGGAGGGGGTTGATGGGAGTTGGGTTCCCGCACATGCTCCTGTCGCCTCGGCTCCTTTGATTGGGAAAAAGAGTCTTAAAATGTCAAGAGAAACCAGCTATTTTTCTCCCTCTCCGGCTTGATTCACACTGCTCGGCTCCTCGCCCCGTGCGTCGCCACAAAAAAAAAAGAAAAAAAAGACGTCAATCAAGCTCAGCTTTTTACGCTTTTTCTCAGCATGTTGCCGCTAATGGTTCCTTGATTTTTGCTCTCCCCATTTTGCCCCCCCCCCCCCAAACAATAAAGAGTGTTTCTGAGTCGGGTTTCTTTGACGGGCAGGTTACTGTTTAAAACTTTGCTGTAACTTCACAAACTTTTCCGTAAATACTTTTGACACGCATCACACAGTTGTGCTGCATGAAGATAGCAAATGTACATCATTTTTTCATCTGTCTGAGAAAAAAAACTGAACTCAAGGTCCGCTTACTCGCCTCTTCATGACTTTCAAATTCATATCATGGTCTTCCCCAGAAGATTGAGTTTGCCGAGGCTGTGATTTGCATCCTTGTAAAACTGTCATTCTCAGGGTCAACCAAGAACCTGACGCTCAAAGATCGACTTTATTTCTTCAGATCGTGAGCACTACTGGAAAACAAAGTTAAGAACCTCTGCTCTCTAGTTTTTAAGCATATTATATAATATAAGAATAACATATATCATTTTATGATATTATAAAGTTCAGCCTTCAGGTTGTAACGTCTGTAAAGTCTTGTAACCTCAGCTTTTAGATTAGATTTGTATGACATTTGCACAAAGACACTCTTGAGTGTCTCTCGAAAAGTGAATAGTGAATAAACAGATAGAAGCAGAAAGATGTACACTTCACTAAAAGTACTGTGTGAATTATACAAATATAGGACAAATAATAAAAATACAGACTTGAATATTGCAAAAAGAGTAGAATATAATAATTTATACGAATGAAATGTTGCACAAGGTCATGTACTTGGTAGAGGCTCTTTTAGGTGAGTAGAAGGAAAAGGATGTCAAAGTCTTTATTCCATTAGCCATCATAAGACATTTTGTTGTGTAGCGTTGATCCAACAGTACCTCTGATAATTATTATAGATTCTAAGTGCAGTTTTTACTCCTGGATGTAAAGTCCCAAGCATCAAGAAAGGGAGGAGCGCTCTTGCTTGAGTTCAGTGTAAGAAAAAAAACCTGGAACAAACTCTGCAACACTTACTAACACCTCATCTGGGTATTTTACCTTTTCAGTATTCACATTGGTCTTTGGTTCTATCCTGTTTGTATTTTTGCACATCTGGTCATTTTTAGCTTCGGTGGCAGCGGGGCATCACTTTGATCCAGGCTAAAATATCCCAACGACTGTTGGATGGGTTGCCATGAAATTTTGTGTGGACATTCACGGTCTCCAGAGGATGAAGCCTAATGACGCTAATGGTCCAATGACTTTTTCTCCCAGCGCTACCAGCAGGTCAAACGTATCACTTACCCAGTGCAGTATATCTACATGTGCCGAGTGGTTCTCACTACATTTGCTATGACATTCATGGTTCCCAGACGATGAATCCTCGTGGCGATGCCTCGACTTTCCCACAGGGTCACCAGCAGGTTGACAAACTTGTCATTAACCTCAGCTGGGTTTATTGCTAATTAGCACATGCTAACACACAAGGTGTTGAAAATGACAAACACTTTACCAATGGTAAGTTAGCATGCTGATGCTAGCATTTATCTAGAAAAAGCATTGTGCCCGAGTGTCCCAGTGGCCCAAACCCAACTCTTTTCTCTGTAACAGTGTAATCCTGTGCTTTTATTTTGAAATGCCTGTGTTTCTGTGTCGAGGCTGGCCATTCACGTGTCTAGTTCTCAATGAGTGTCCGACAAATATCCAGCCATGTTGTAGGCGATGCTTGTACTCGTTCTGTTCCACACCTTGATGAAGAGCTCGCTCAAAGTCTCAAAGTCAGTTTTGTGCTGTTATATAAGTTATTTTTCTCCCAGATTCAACTCAATAAAATCCAGGTTTTATTTTTTTCTTTGACAAACCTCAAGTTCCCAAAGTGGATTTATCAGATGAAAGTGAAAAAAGCGATGAAAGGTGAAGAGCGTTTTCTGCACTTGCTTTCTGATTGCTCGGGTGAAGAGTGTTTTCTGCTAACATTTGCCGCCTGAAAGGACGAGGTGAGCGCCGTGCGCGCAGGTTCTTTTACATCCAAAAAGGTGACTTGTGACTTTTTTCCGTGATATCCGAACATGAACTAAGCGCATCGGGAAAACGGCAGGCGTGTGGAGGAGAAAGTGATGCCAAGATCAGAGCTGAGTTCGTCGGGTTTTTCTTAAACGCCGCACTGAGAAGAAGTGTCGTAAAAAGAAAACGTGGTCACAGTGAGGTTCCTTGAATGTGACACGAGCGGTTCATTAACGAATAATAATAATAATAATAATAAACCTTCGGAGATGAGAATGGAGGGAGGAAAAGAGGCAGAGGTTTTTCTCTTTGTTCCGCTCTCTCTCTCCCTCCCCTCCCCTCCCTCTGTTTTCTTCTCCTTTTCTTTTCCGCCACTCTTTTTAATTTACCAAAAACAGCCAGTGGGCAGATGGGGATCAAATTACATTCACCTTTTACCTGCACTCCCCTGCGCAATTAGCGTCACGCTTACTTGTCATTTCAAATTGACACTCCGCTGTTGTGCTATGTAATTATTTACCCGCCTGGGGAATAGCTCTTTGGTTTAACCAGTAAATAATGACAGACACACACACACACACACTCCGAAACACAAAAGCACCTGTGCCCTATTTTATCTGAATCATGTTTAACATGCCTTTTACCATTACAGGGTCACTGTCTTGTGCTCGTGTCTTATTAAAGGTGTCTTTGTGTTCAGTGTGTCTATCTAAAAAAGCTTTAACTGACTAATGTTGTGCAACAACCCTTTAAAGAAAAATGCTCCGTGTGCTTTCACTTGCCGAAAAAGGTTTGAGCATCAGGACCCAAAACCTGCCATTCTTCCTATAGGTGTCCTTCTTCTTTGCCTGTTCTTTTTTAAGAACGTTTACATTTTTTTTCCTGGTCATACGGTGGTAGAAAAAACAAAAAAGGGCTGGGTCCTGTTCTTCAAATCACAGAGGCCTTGTTACTTACCGCATCCCCCCCTTTTTCCACCTCTTCACCAACCCCCCCTCCTCCTCCTCCCCACCCACCACCCAACAAACCAACCAATCAACCACCAAGCCAGCTCCCAAAAACAAAGTTAGGCTCAGGGAACAAACAGGGTTTCAATAAGAGAGAGAGAGAGAGAGAGAGAGAGAGAGAGGGACCATAAACAATGGCAGCCGTTTTCTTCTGCAGGGGGAGAGAAGGAAACCACATCCAAAAAGAGTTTTCTTTGATCTTGTGTCTTTTCTTGTGATGAATCTGTGTCTGTGATGCCTTTTGTTTTTGCTTTTGTGCTCTTTTTAAAGGAAAAAAAAAATCAGAAAAAAAAACAAAAACAAAACGATAAGCAAACCATGAACTCTTGCTGATTTGTCCTTTTTGCTCTTTCTTCTTTTCTTTTTTTGATATTCTTTTTTTTTCCGTTTTTTGCCAGTAATCTTTTTTGAATTTTCTCTTTTCTCTTTTTCCCCCCTTTTTTTCTTAACCCTAGGTCCGCTCACAAAAAAACATGATGAATCTTCAATGAACAAGCCTCGAGACGAAGGTATTTTTGTTGCATGTTTTTCCTTTTTTCTTGTTTTGAAGTCTTTTTGGGGGATGTTGTAACACATGCAGTAAGAGTGGAGGAGAACACACACACGCGCACGCACACACACACACGTCAGACATCTCTTAGGTGGGACTCTGGGTATGAGATGCATACCGATGTGTTGGTGTGAGTGTATGTGCTGAGCCTTGCAATTAAAAAGAAAAAAGCTGTCTTCTCTATGCAAATCATGAGCCTTATATAACCTCGGAGGATCGCAAGGCCTGGCTAATGGAGCCCAGATACCCTTCATTATAAAGTCATCTGCAGACGGTTGTGTGTGTTTTTCCAGAGGTCCTTGTTCTGGCCCCCTCGAACAAGAGCGAGCCCCGGACGCCGCCGTCATCATCGCCGCCGCCGTGCCCTTGAAAAATGCATTGGCCCGACTAACAGCATTGTCACCGCGCAACAAAGCGCCCATTGAGGCCCGCTCGCACAATGAGGCGCATTATTACGGCGCCTCAATCCCCCCAGCTCAAGGATGAAATTGCTATTGAGTAAGGACCTACACAAATATTAAGCTAGCCTCATTCCGAGTCAATGATGATAACATCAAATCAAGCAAGTGGGGGGGAAATAAAAAAAACCAAAAAAAACACGGGGGACATCCAAGGACGCTTGTGCCCCGCTTCGGAAGATTTTGGGCGCAATCGGCAGGACACAGAACTCCCAGCCCGCTGTTAATTTATCTCCTACCTGCAGCGCGCACACTGAAGAGGTGATTTTATCTGCGCTTTCATCCCCTCCTCCTCCCCGCTTGTTCGTTTGGACTTGTTTCTTGGAGAAAAAAAAAGATGACTGATGATATTTTGATACATGTTTCTCTCTACGCTATTTTGAGGGGCTGCGCGAGCGAATCTTTTTCTCGCTCGGCGATGCTCTTTGATTTGGGGTATTTTTTTTGAAGTCGGGGGAGTCGGGAGGAAGTTTGACACGAGAGGATTTTCTTGGCGATCAAACGCGCTGGCACAGACGCAACTTTTTTTTTTGAGTCGGAGCGGTCGGGGCCCAGTCGAGACGCTCACCCCCTCCCCCTCCTCCTTTAAATACATGTCTTTCATCCCTCATCGTGGAGTACAATTAACCTCATTTGATCGGGAAACTGCTAATCTCATTACGCTAACCCAACAACATGAGCTGGAAATGGAATTCACAGCAGGTACAGGGGGAAAGACTGGAGTCAGTCAGTGAACAGAGACCAGAAGGAGACGGTTACAGGTACTAAACAAAGACAGATAGCTTGCTAGAGATCAGCGATTCTCAAAGTGGGTCCAGGGACCCTCAGGGGTCGCCAAAACAAATGGGAATAATTCATTTTCACTATAATTCCATCCATAAGTAACACAATGACAATTCTTATGAGATGGAGGACCTGTGGACACAATCATATGTAGAGATAAATGTCCTTTAGAAAGATGCAACAGCCCCATTCACTCCCCTGAAAAGATCCATAATCAGCCAACACAATGCTCTGATCATCTAATATTCTTCATTTATTTATTTGTACCATCAAAAAAGTTTAATTTATGTCCCTACATGGGGGTGTAAATGCTTTTTCAGAGCCCACTTCACACTCCCTGGATATAACTCTAGTGGAGAAGTTCTGATTCCCTCCATCATATTTTAATATATTCTTAGCATATTCATCCAAGGGGAGTCGACAGTGCATCTTGCTTATTGTTATTTTACTTGGATGTTTGAGTTTTCACCGTGCACACTGATGTTTGTGCAGAAGGTTGTTTTCCACATTCAACCGCCGAAGGAGGAAAGTTTCTCCGCGCTCACCTCAGATAACCTTCAGAAAGTTCTTACGAGAGTGAGGTGGAGAGGTGCGTGAGAAGCGATTATTTCCCAGCCATTATCAATTAATCTGCACTTCACTGTCGCGATTAATTGATGAGTCTGCGAAATGTCATGAGTGAATTGAAGTCTTTGAATTGCTTCTTTTCTCCAACCGACAGCCCAGAGACTCTTCATTTAGTGTCATAGACGACAAAGAGAAGCAGCGGATACTCATGTTAAAGATTCTGGGAACCGGAATCGTGTTAGCTTGACGCTTTTGTCCAAAGCGACTTACAGTAATACATACATTCATACTCTGATGGCGCTGGCTGCCATGCAAGGTGCCGACCAGCACATCAGGAGCAGTTTAGGGGTTCAGTATCTTGCCCAAGGACACTTCAACATGCAGACCAAGGGAATGGAACCAATGACCTTCGGATAACAAGACGCTGGTTCTAGTCCCTGAGCCACAGCCGCTTTACTAAACAATTAATCGACCAGTTGAAAACACACTCTTCAGTGAAGTAGGGCCCATCGTGTGTCCAACAGTTGAAACAAACAACATTAGCATATTCATAGTTTCTTGATATCTTGGCAAAGGAGAATAATAAGATACAATTTGAAGCATTTAATTAGGGAATATCAGATGCAAATAATTACCAGAGTGTTTTTTATACGTCTTAAAAATGCCTTGAGGTGACCTTTCAGTATATTTAGTGAGGCAGCCTTCACAACCCACCATCTGTATCTCTAAGCAGCTCCTTCGGTTGTTAAAACTCCCAGCAGCTATATGAGAACATAAACTTTCCTCAGTGGTAGCTATTGGCTTGCTGGTAATCACCGTAAAGATCGAGTACAGTCGGGTAAAAACAGATCCTGAAACAAACACCGGTGTGTTTCAGGCGAGCCATCAACATTTAACTTGCAACACCTGAAAATAGATACGGAGCTCATTTTCTTTTATAGACTCATTGGGGGTGTGAGTCATGAAAGGCTCCGGAGCGATAGTGGCGCTGCTTACTGTACAACGGCTGCATTGTGTAGAAGTACAGTAATACAGCACAACGGGCCAGTTGTTTGCAGTGTGACCTTCTGGTCACATCTGGCCCGCTGGAAGTGATTCATATATATTATATATAGATATTCTCCCGAGCCCCTCGAGACGTGCGATCCTCCACCCTGAGGCGGTGCACTGTTACCTGTCAAAGACCTGCAGCGGTTTGATATGTTGCACAAATAAAGACTTGAGTGCGAGAAGCCGGATTCAGAGCGCAGAAACTGTTATAATTGCGCATTGACTCGACAATAATCTCTCCTCAGTTGGCTCCTTAATTGTTTTCTTGAAAATACAAAACAGCATCTTAACATGACGTGTCATACATGTCCGGCTCTTAGCTGATAACAGCGGCGGCCAGCTTCGGCTGTTCGCTCCACCATTTTGTCCTCATTCTTTCAGCCGTGTATCAACAGCCTTTTTTCAAATCCGCCGTGCTTTGAAGCTGCATATTCTAGGCCACACACAAACCTATTCACAAGCAATTCTATTCAAGTAAAAAAAAAAGTACATACTGCACACTCGAGGAGAGCGGCGAAGAATCAGAGGGCCGTCCTCCGCCCGGCCAGATGACTTCATTCAGCCGCGGCGCCGCTCGCTCTGCATCAGGTGTGAGAGCAAAGGCTATTGGGCCGCAGTGCTGCTCAGTGTCGCTGTTCAGAAAGATTGATAGAGCTTACAGCGCAGCTCTGTGCAATCGTATGTGTGTGTGTGTGTGTGTGTGTGCGCGGAGAGGAGGGGATTACAAACCAGGGCGAGATTGAGCTAAATCAAGAAAGAGACAGCGAGAGTGTGTTTCTGTGCCATCCTGTGTGTCAGCTCCGATCAGAGACAAACCACAGCCACCTGAGCCCCCAACCTGGAACATATTTCTGCCAGGAAACAATGTCACCTCTCCTTGACACGCTAACACACACACACGCTCACACACAGAGTCGTACAAACGAGGCTACATGATACAAACACGGACGTGCTTTTAAAAGGAAATGTTCCATCAGAACCCAATTGACAAGACGCAGATGAGACAGTTTACCGTATAAGCGTTACGACTGACATCAGCACGCACCAAGCTGTGCAGCGCAGAGTGGAACCCTACTGAGAGAGGATTTGCAAAGATGTGAAATAGAAACAATGCAATATTTAGTTATTCACTGCGATGAAGGCATGCACTTTTACATTACTGCATGACTTGGTGACCAGGTATTGTATGCAATGACATATTACTCATTAAAAAAAAAAAGTAACTACATTACATGGCCAGTTACCAACAGCTAAAGTCATTTGTAACATTACACCTACATGATAGATCATCTGCAGTCCGACTCACTGGATGTCAGAGTCCCTATGTCCAACGTCCAATCTAGTGACCTACATGCTAAAAATGTCAAGTTTCCCAAACCCTTACCTGGTAGCTATCAGTAGGAAATGTAAACACACCAGCAGCTGTTAGCTTCTCTTTTGCTAGGATACTTCTTCCCCCCTGGGGGTCATCCCTATTTCCTATGTTCCCCGGGTCCTATGTTCCCTGCTTGGGCAACATAGGACCCCTTTTTAGAAAAAAGGTCTTATGTTCCCCATTTTTCCCAAAAAGGGACCTATGTTCCCCTGTAGCAATACATACCGGGGAGCATAGGACCCTTTTCTGAAAAAGGGTCCTAGGTTAGGGTTAGGGTAGGGTTAGGGTTAGGGTTAGCCCGTAGGCCGACATAGGCCTATTTGCCATGGAATTTTTCAGTTATGGTGGAAAAAGTAATAGACCGGGGAACATAGGACCCTTTTTTTGAAAAAGGGTCCTATGTTCACCGGTCACATACATATCGGGGAACATAGGACCCTTTTTGGGAAAAGTGGGAAACATAGGTCCCTCTTTTTGTAAAAGGGTCCTTTGTTCCCCAGTCCCATACAAAGAGGGAAACATAGGACCCGGGGAACATAGACACGCTCCCTCCCCCTGACACTATTCTGCTCTGTACTCTGGCGGTACGGCGGCGGATACTTCTGTCTCTTTCGTCAGACGGCAGCAGGGTGGGCAGACAATGGCTGAGGTGGATATTGTCTTTTACAGTCTTTCCGGCCAGCACATGTATATATAAAAAAAAAGTACAAATAGAAGAGAACACACTGGGGTTTTAAAAGCACTCCAGCCCTTCAGTATGTGAGAATCCACTGACCTTTCAGCAGATTGCTTAACCTCGGCGACTGCCCACCATCCTCCAGACGCCCTGACCTCAGCTGAGCGGTTCAAAACCCTCCGACTCTTGAACCTGCTAACCGCCTCCACACGCCTCAAGCCCCGGAGCCAAGCTATCCAGCCCAGCCTGCCACTGAGCACACAGAGGGGCCAACTAATATCGACCCTTCATGTAACTTCCGGTGAGACATGGGACAGGCAGACCCCAAAGTGTCAGAGTTGTGGAGTATTATGGGGATTAGTAACTGTAATTTGTAATCCCTTAACCTGCTCCTTACTGGAAAAACGTGATTACAAGTTGATTTTATTTTTTATTCTGATTTCCCCAAAATATTTAACACTCTGTCAAAAGAAAAAGATCAAAATTGCAAACGCAGTCACACACTTGGGGGATTAAATCAGACATCTTTTGTCGTCTTCAGCTCTCAACTGCTTCAGTACTGTTATGCGAGAATGAGGAACAGGGGAGATTGATTCAGGAGGCTGGTATTTGAGAGGCAAACATCACGCAGTACTTCATTAGACTCGTGATCTGCCGTCTCTGCAGACTCCTCATGCGCTCGGCTCCTAAAATGAAGGACCCCCACGGTGACGTTCACCTTTTCCCCTGATCACTAAAAATAAAAAGGAAATGAAGAAAAACAAAAGACAGAGGTTGAATAAAAAAGAAGATTATGTCACTGCTCTTTTGCACTGATGGCTACTTTTAATATAGTCAAGCTTATTTCTTTCATTACCCTGTCCGATACCTGATTGAAGTGTTTATCCTCCTTTCAAGGCGAGAAGTCGCTAATTTTTCAAACGCGAAGCCCGCAAATGAAGTGATTGATCGAAGCAGGCTTTGGCTTTTTCCAATAATGCAGTCAATTTTCCTCATGACTAGAGATGATAAGAATATGAACCATCCAACTGGGTATTTAATTACAGTATAATATTGGGTGTCATTAATCAAACAAAGCAGTGAAAGGTTCAGATTTACCTTCAGTGATTCTGTTAGCCGGTGCCGTGTATCTGATAATAAGGTACTAATTCTGTTACATTCCCGGACTGCAGGGGTGACAGAATCACCAGATTTCATTTTTTATTTTATTTCACCGTGCTGCTAATGCGTGCCGCACACATGGACTGAATTAGTAGCATGTATAGTTCACTGTATGATACAAATAAAAGAGAATAAGCTACCGAGGCTAAGGAATGCTGACTGTTAATGCACGGCAGCTTCAAGGAGAAACCTTTCCTTTCATATTTCAGAGTCTTTACAGAGACATGACAGGATTCTTGGGGGCGGATGGACTCGAGTAAAGGTTATTTCTTTCATCAAACAAGCCTGTGGTGAACTGAAAAAGGTCTTTTTTCCTACAGCTGGCATGTAGATACCCTACATCAGCTACGTATTGTGACTTAAAGGGATATTTAAGTTTAATCCATGGTCTAACACACCTTGACACCGAGTAAGACTCCCCCTCGAGAGGTCAAGTTAGCTGACAGCTAGCTTAGCTAGTTTTAGCAACCTCAGAAAAGACCACACAAAAACAATACACTGCCGCTTACGCCTCCAACTAGAAACCGCCATCAAAGAGCCACAATGCTAATGCTAATGCTACAATGCTAAACCGTCCTCTACTAGGGATCAACTGAATATGTCTTTTTCAGATACCAATACAGACTGTTCAAGGTGATGAGTAATTTGGAACCGATATTCATTGGCAGTATATGCAGTAGCCCATATACGTATCATCTGAAGAATGCTGCTATCAGCCCCGATAATCGATTAGCTAATAATCAGTCTATCCATACTTTGATCTGAGGGAAACTACAAAGTTGGGTGAGTAATATTTGTGGGCTTGTAATACAAGTAACACCATAATAATACTTAGGATCATTTGAATTGCTGTTGCTATCAAAAAAAATGGTGCAACTTTTAAGGTTTGTTAACATGACTGCAAGCCTGTATTTTAGGCTTTAGGTTATTATCAGTGGAAATACAATCAAATGTTTTTCTTATTTAAATTAAATCCATCAATCACGAATAAGAATACACATCAAATTCATGTAGTCTAAAGAGGTAGACGGCTCGAATCAAAGCTGTACTTATGGGTCACAATGAATCGGTGCTGAAGAAAAACATTGTTTGCTGATCTCAAGCTAGGTCATTACAGCGTGTAACTAACGGCACGCTAGCATCCGATGCGACAAAGTGTCACACGGAATCTGTTGGATGTGCATTCTGTTACGCCATGTAAACAAACCGCGTACCTACCGGCTGTGCACCCCTTAACAGACGGATAGAATTTGCAAGGATCTTCCAGTGTTTGTGCTTTTTAAGCAGAAAATGCACATTTGCACACTGTGATGTTTAGGTGTTTCTCTATTGGAAATGACATACAAAACAGCCATCAGCAAGTTTTCACCAACAGAAATGCTCAGCTCCCTAATGATCTCTGTAGCCAGCTGTAGGTTTTTGCAGTAAAAGAAGAAAGTAGATAGATAGTAGTGGCGTGGCAACTGAAAACCAGTCGCTTGTCTAGTGCAGATGAGAGTTGGTCCAAAGCACCAAGTTTGACGCAATATTTCTTTTCTAGTCTAGAAGTTCAAGAGTCGCACATCAGCAGCGCATTGATGACGACTGAAGAGAGGCAGTCCCTCCTCGTCCTTTATAATAACGCAAAACAATACTGCAGCCACAAGCTTACACGTGATCTCACTCAAAACAACATTCCCATCGTCACCACATCCACCTCAGGATGCACATGAAGCTTCCTATACACATCAACCGTTGTTGAGCATCGTGCATCAACCTGTTTGGAGGCTTCACGAACCCCTTTCAAGATGAACTCCTTAACTGAGTTCCTGTTATGTTGGTTTTCACGGCACGCCATACCATAAACATTTGAGACCTTTGAGAATTTCCCTCACAGTAGACGGTATAGATAAATCCTCGCCTTAAGCTTCTGTTTATGTTGAAGTTCTGCAGAAATTGGTTTCGCTTCAAATCGAACTGCTCCGACTTTGTATCAGCACGTAACAGTTTTGATGCTCACGCAGGAAAGTGTAGAGTGGTATAGAGACGCAGTGTTAAAGCCCAAATTAGTTCATTGCAGCGGAATGCAGTCTGTCTAACAGAATAAAGTATTAGCCGAGAAAGAATGTGTGTGTGCAGCATCGGCCCTCAGCATTGATGTTACACAACTGTGTTATATGTAGAAAGAAGAGAAAGGGAAAAAAAGCGATTAAAATAAATGTCTCGACGCTCTCACCAGCTGGTATGATACTATGATGCGATGTGATATTGTTTCTGAATATCGCTGTGCCCACAAGCACTAATGACTCAAATCATTATACATAAATTAAGCAACAATGGCCAGGCGTCGGTGTTGACGGCCCGGCGGAGCACAGTCAGCGTTCATCCTCATGTTTCTTTGAATAAAGAAATGATTCAGCTCGTCCAGGATATCGTAAACAGCACATTCTGGGTAAAGAATCCGTGAGTCCGCAGCAGGCTCTTAAATTAATACAGACCAAGCAACTGAACGCTTGTTAAACTTTATCTGTAAAACTTACTGTCCCTGCTGACCACTGTGTTCTCCAAGCAAAACAATGGCTCCGTATCAAGCAGGCTTTTGATTAACTGCCTGTAACTCTGGCTCGGCAGAAAGCGCCCCTGCACCCGGCTGGACGAGCGAGCGAGCGCGCTTTACTGAATCAGCTTTTAATTAATGCCTTTTAATTGAATGCGTGGCGTAACAGCCGAGAGAAGAGGACGGCCCCGGATGTGGCACGGCATTCCCGGGAAAAAAACTGCAACATTCGCCGGAGATTATTCTGCAGGAGGGGAGAGACGCGGAATGACTGAAAGGGACATTAGTTGGAGTGATGGCGGCGGCGGAGGAAGTGACGTCCCGATGCTTTGTGTTTGTCGATGGCGAAGCGAGATGAGAGACGTCAGAGAGCCCGGAGCGGCTCCATCACAGACACTTCAGCGACGCTCTCTCCTGGATGGCAAGATGGTAGATGGCGTGGAGGAATAATGCGAGTTTGTCTGGAGCTTTGTTCTCCACTCTGTTTAGCCTGCATCAACGTATTATTCTCAATTTCCTCCTCTTTTTTAGCCTGTTACACCCCCCCTCTCCCCACTCCTCCTCCTCCACCTCTCTCTGTCTGTCTGTATTATGTGGTGTTTCCACTGTGGTTATAACTCTGCTAACAGATGCCGGCCTCTGGGCAACGCAGCATCTCTCCGTATCGGGTTTCTCTCCGCTCGCGCTGTCAGACGCACACATTCGCTCTCCAACACTTCCCCTCCATCACGGCGCTCGCTCACAATCCCTCGTTTTTGGGCAACAGCGCCATGCGAGGACGGCGACTCGGCACGTTTCATCCTTTTTTCATATGATTAGGAGCACCCAGGGAGATGCTCTCCCGCTAAGTCTCTCCATTTCCTGTAGGCTTCTCACCGCGGACACGGAGTAATTTTCAATGTACTGTACAATGCACACTCTAACGGCCAAATCTCCAAATTGTGAAATACAAAAGGACAAGGAGGCCGCGAGCAATCAGCGATGAGAAATGTGCGGGCCAGCATCCGCTCTATCATTTATTTTGCCATTCCTATGTCCTTACGCGCCGAGTACAAATTACTTTGTAAGAGGATTTTTTAATGGAACGAGGTGGCACGGGGACAAGATTGAGTAGTATATGGAAAAATGATGACAGGGAGAGGAGGAACGGAGCGGAATCCAACAGCTCGCTGTGTGCAGATGCTAAATAAAACAACAAAACGTAGTAGCACAGCGCGGCACAAAAGAGGCCAGCGCAGGACTGAGGCAGGATCTTCTGCAGGAAAAGATCAACAGCACTGTCAAACCAACTTTATTTTAACATTACTACAGAGACTCAATCTCGTGTCTCTCCCCATCGCCGCGTCTTTTCTCGCCGGGCCCCGTCGGTTATTTGCCGCCGGAGCTCGCTGCCTCCCCGTTACCTTCGATGCTCGGCCCACGTCGTGTCAAGGTTGTGTCAATACCGCGTCGAATACACCTACTCGATCGCGGCGCTGACATGCAGCATTTCACCGAGCTTTGAAACCCTTTGACAAGACAAAGAGCGTGAAGAGGAGTGAACGGAGGGAGGCTGAGGGAAAGATGGAGATGAAAAGGATGGAATGAAGGTACCGGGAGAAGGAAAGACAGAGACGGGGGGATGAGAGAGCGAGTTGGCGCGCCGTCGCCTGTCAGCTAGCTTAGCGCTTGGGGAAAAAGCTCAGGTTTTTTTTTTCTGTTTCGCACTTGGCCGGGGTTTATTGCCACGTTTAACGGCTAAAAGGGACTGAGGGAAGCGACGCCGAAGGCTGGCCTGGCTCCACTTCCAACTCCTGGAACTTGGTGGATAGGCTGATGCCGGCTCGGAGCTAGCCAAGCGCTATTATGGGTCTATTTAATCCGAATCAATAAACCTTTAAAGTGCTCACTGGAAGAAATGAAGATTGGAATTGTCCAATTGTATCACAGTGAAGACCTAACCTGACTCTCGCCAGATGAATTTCATTCCGCCTAGCTCCACTCATCCATCTGGGATCGCTCCATTGGAGATGTGTTTCAGAAGGCTGGGCCTTATCAAAAATCCTTGCATATGATTGGATAAACCACTTGTCTGTCATCTTTATTGACGTGCTACTTCAACCACTCACATCGAAACCAACCTGTGACGTTGATGAGAGCGACGTTCTTTTAACGAAAAAATATTGGGTAGATTGGACAACACGGATGAAATAGCAGCATCAATGTTGATGCTTGCTTCCTCGATGCGAGCCGCCATTGTTTCTGTGTTGAATCAAACCAGTCGCTTCTCCGCTACGTCACATCTATGAAACTCCCGCCCGGCGGTCCTGATTGGCTCTACCATAAAATCTGGTGCCGAAATCCCTCTCAATGGGAGCGATCCCAGATGTATGTGAGTGGAGCTAGGCAGAGTTAAGCGGAACGAAATGCATCTGGCGAGAGTCAGGTTAGTGAAGACCTCCCAGCAGGCACAAAGTCAGATCAGCAATATTAGCGAAGTATTGCGGAGGGATGCGTGATTGGTGAAGGCTTTGATGATGTTCTCCCTAATTCAGGTCTGTCGCAGTCCACTTGGAGGAAAGGTGGCAGATCCATGACGTTTGACCATTCCCATAATCCTGCATTAGAGATATGGCGACGAACACTGTTGGTGCCCCGTTAGTGAGGGTAGTAGTAGGACGGATGCAGAGGTGGCGGTGCAGTGTTTGATGGGGGATGGCTTTAAAGGCAGGATGCAGCTATGGACGCACGCCCGGCTCCTTTAATCGCCTCTTAGCAGTCGCCCTCTTTCATCCCCCCGCTGCCATCTCAAAACTTGAAGGGATGAAGTTTCACAATTTACCCACTGCAGCAGGGAGAGAGCTGGAAATTACTGTAAGGTTTGGAACACGATGAAAGAGATTCGCTAATAAGAGCGTGTGACTTTTACTTGAAGGTTTTATTCCAAAACGCTGGTGCACATATAATTCCAGAAGAACGTAGTACAGTGTGAATAAAAAACATTATCGCCCTGTTCTTAAGGAATTAAATACATTTTGATCAGTTTTTCAAATCTATAAATGCCTCCACAACAGGCTCCTCGAGTGGTCATTGACCATGTGCTTCCACTCAGAGCTGAGTGGACCATCCAGTGGGAATCGTGAGGTGCCTTTACGTACATCTTCATCGGAGCAGCTGTTTCTGTGAAGGGGATCGTACCTGCAGAACTCGAGCTGGATCCTGACTGGGATCATTTTAATCTCCAACTGAAAACCGTTTTTTGAAGAGGGATCGGTCGTGCAGTCATGGCTGATCTGGTGCTGTTTTAGTGTATCGTATCACAGTTCGTGCTTGTACTGTCTTTTGTGCATTCGTTGTTGAGTTTTATGCATTTAAAAGACCCGTCCAGGGACGGACGTCGCAAATTAGCCCAAACTATAATTGCTGCTGCTTGTGGCATCGGCTGACGCTTCATACTTTTCCCTATGCAAATAAACATTCAATTGAATAAATGCATTTTAAAATATTGTTTCACACTGTACATATTGTACACATCGTTAAAGTTTGCCTCTGCTCTGCTTTACCTCTGGTTTGCGTTTAGGAGTTTTATGATAGAGAACAGTGAGCTGCAGCAGCGGCTGCACGCTTTTTCAAATTGATATTTGCCACTCTGCCTCCTAGAAATGACTTTTCTGTTCTTCTAATTTGTAGCACATCTTTAGAGAGTGCACACAGTGTTGCCTCGATTATGTTATTTATTTTCTTTATCGGCATATTGACGATTTAGATGAAAGTGTCTGCCAAGTTTTCTTATTCATGTGTGAACCGTTCGCATGATGTCTGCGCGGTCGTAGTAGAAGCAGAGCAGCACTTCCGTCACGCAGAAAGAAAAAAAATAAATCAAGCAGCAATTAAATTTCCTTGAAAGCATGAAATAATTAGTCATATTTAAACTTCAAGGGGAGAGTGTTAATATTTGATGATGTCTGAATGCCTCAATTATGTAAATGAATTTGTCTTTAGCTGCGATCTGTGATTCTGGTGGCTAGTAAAGAGGAAGTAAACAGTGTAAAAATAATTCTGTGTGATGTCACCAAAGTAAAGCAATTACACACATTTCTTGGACCTATAAAATCAGCAGTAGCAGCTGAAATGAGTCCAAGAATGGTAACTTAATCAACACTAATACATGGGTGAAAAAGATCATTTCAAACACATTGAGGGTAGGAAGTGATGTAGTGGACTGATTTGTCAAACAGACTGTATGAAAATAGTTGAGCTGGTAGGAATGTTCTTGGCAGGTATATTTATTCACCAGGCACCAGAAAAAGTTAATTCTGGACTCGGGATCATCACAGGAGATGGACACAATCGAGTGGGACTACAGGTCCTATGTTCCCCTCTTTGTATGAAAAGAGTCTGTTACTGTTACTTTTTCCACCATTACTGAAAAATTCCATGGCAAATAGGCCTAACCTAACCCTAACCCCAACCCTAACCATAACCCCCTACCCCAACCCTAACCCTAACCCCTAACCCTAACCCTAACCTAGGACCCTTTTTCAGAAAAAGGGTCCTATGCTCCCCGGTATGTATTGCTACAGGGGAACATAGGTCCCTTTTTGGGAAAAATGGGGAACATAAGACCTTTTCTCTAAAAAAGGGTCCTATGTCCCCAAGCGGGGAACATAGGGATGACCCCAAAACTTCCATCAGTCATATTCCAAGTTGGTTTTTAAAACTCCAAGATGGTGATGTTCGCCAGTGGCCATTTTAGCTCAGTCGCATGGATACAGGGGGAAATGTGGGCGTGGCGGATCCAAGTTGCGGAAACCAATCGGAGCTGAAGGGCCTGACAGCTTTGTAGCGGGAGCGGAATTTGCAACTCCGCCATCAGATTAACTGTCAGGACAGGCAAGACGAGATAAATGGCTGCTGATAATCCATATCCCTCCCCCCCGGGGTGACATGGAGCACAAAACGGGGAAGAAATGTTTGATTACAGATGAACGCCTTCATGCCACGCTCCCCATCTACACTTACACACACACCCCCGTGGAGAACCGAAGCCGGGGCTCTTGGCAGATCCCGGAGATCACAGCTCAAACTGCAGGCCTGCTGAGGAAACGCACGCTCTCGTACCGCACTGCGCGGCGCTACGTGTCGAGCCGAGATGCTTCGTCGAGTTACAAAACTTCCGCTCACTTTGACTGGCTTTCTTCTCCGGGTTTCTCGCTTTTGTGTTTGTGTGTTTCCACCTGGCTTGTGTTGTGTCTGTCGGAGCAGCGTTCCAATTAAGGAAGTATTGTTGTATATGAGATGGAGAGCGGCGGGGTAGTGGCAGAGCTGCCAGCATCGCTTAATGGGAACGCTGGTGTCTGAATGGAGACGACAGCGGAGACTCTCTACAACCAATTTATTGTTTCCCTGCTCCTCCTTCTGGAAATCGCACACTCGCAAATAGAAAAGAAGACATTACATCCACAAGGTAATATACTCGACAGCTTAATACCAAATCGTGTCCCACCTGCCTACTGTGTGGTCTTCTGTAATTGAAGAAAAAGAAAAGGTGCTTGAACCCTTAAGCATTAACTAAACGTGAGCAATCAATCGAAACAAACTAAGGTACAAGCATGAAAATTTGCAGAACACTGAATAGTTTTACTTTGTTATAATCTGTGTATCTGGAATTGTTGCTCCAAACACAATCCAGCGTATTCATTGGAAAGATGCATGCACTCCCCTCATGGTAACCGATCTAAAAGCTAACTCGCAATTTTACACATCTAAGTGTGTTCACAGGTTTACAGATTACTGCTGCATCTGTGAAGAATTTAGTGTAAAGCCTTTTGTGGAACCTGCGTGTAATCTGATAAACTGCCTTCAGCGATGTCAATCAGTGGCCAAGTTGCATTGTGGGTAATATAGGTGCCAGGTTTTTTTTTTAAAAGGAAAGGGAGTGTGGAATAGAATAAAGTGATGTAGGTTTTTATAATTTATTTTTAAACAGTCCTTAAGGAGTTCAACAGTTTATAGGAGTGCAGTTCTAGAGCTGGACTGGTTTTCAACCACATTACCCACAATGCAACTCGGCACCGAGGCAATTTACCAGATTACATTCAGCTTCCTCTGGAGTCACAAAATCCTTGATACTAGTTTTTTTCATACATGCAGTAGTGCACACCAAGACCAGGAAACACACTTTAATATGTAATATTGTTGAAGTTACCCTTTAAATAGATCTTAATGAGAGCAGACACCTCCCAGGATTTCCTGGGTTAACAAATAGATGAATGATGAGTTCTCTAATAGTTACTGGCATCATATTCACACATTTCTGGGTGACTTTAACTGAAAATGAAGAAAGACTGAGGAGGGGTTTTCTTTTTTTTTTTGATTGAGTTGATGCAGTCTTCTAACGTGAAACTGTAAGTTCCATACTTTGGCATATGACACATTGCTCTAGCCATTAGGGGGACCAATACAAAGCATATGTGTGCCCATTTAATTTAAATGAAGCAACTAAGGAGTTTCGGGTTCACTCCAAAGCAGATGGAAAGAAAAGTTAAGGAAAAAAACTTAAACATCCTCGCATTTGCATGTTGATAACTCTTTTGTGCAAGTCCTGTATGCATGTCGAAATGTGTTTGAATGTGTGTGTGTGTGTGTCTGTTTGTAAAGACCCCTATAGCACATCTCTATAAGTGGGGTGCCCCTGAATCGCAGTCTGTATCAATGAGGCTTCACAGCGACACACACTCGCGCTCATTCAGTCCCAATTAGACCCCAGACACCCTGTGAAACCAGGGCTGGAACGGTAGCCCCAGTAATGGCCAGATCGTTACAGGAGGGAGGGCAGAGAGGCCGAGAGAGAGCGAGAAGGAGGGAGGTGGATTGGGGATAATGAGAGGTTACATGAGGACAGATGAGGAGGGCGAAGAGGAGGGCCACTGGAACATGGCTGGTTACGCTTTGGTCAGAGACTGTACACAAATGTGCAAGAACTAAGGCAAAGAAATGCGAGTGCATTTCTAGACATGCACGATCGCTCGAGAGCCTTTCATTGACAGTCATTCCTGACACTGCAGTAATCATCTGCAGCATAGGCACTGTATAAAAATCCATTTTTGCTGCTCTCTATTGGTGATTCAAGTAATTTAACACAATAGTGTGAAACTCAGTTCATGATTTTTTTAAAATGTATAGAGAAAAAACTAACCTCTTAACTCCCAGCCCTACCTGCTGTACTTCTTAATCAAACTACTGTGGATCCAAATGCTCTTATTAAATGTTTTACCCTTAACACTTGCCCCAGCCTAATTCAGTTATTGTGGATGTAGAGCTTTGAAGATGTCCTCAGTTAAAAGTATTTTCTCTATATATTCTTGTGAGGGGATAAAAGGTAGAGGGAAATAGTTTATACACACACCTACAGGCCAGTGAACTCATGATCCAATATGATTGCAATAGCGCACATGATAATGATGATGGCACGATACAGCAGTTCCATTATACCTGATCATCATGATGTCTGTGTAACTGAAAAATAACAACCTAAAAGCAGAAATTATTTATTTAACACTGCATTGTGGTGTCAGTTTTGCAAAATTTGACAACCTGTGATGAAACATTGTACAAAAAGGTTTGTCTTGAGGGCCGTCCACACCAAGAATGATCTGTACTGAACTATAACAATCAGTATCGATTGTTTTAAAAATACTCAACTCAACTGAATGGTGGCGTTTACACCATTGTACTATTATGATCGACCAAAGTAGGGAAAGATATATTTTGGACCACTTTCAGAGCCATTTGATGGACAATATAAACACTGACAGCCAATCAAAAAACATCGCATTAACTGAAGTCTTTACTGATGTCCCCTTTGACGATCACCAGGATAATTGCTGTTGATTCATAAGAATACCCCCTCCGTCTGAAGCTGTCTGTTTTAGCTCCTGTCTCTTTAAGCCCCCCCTTCCAAAATACCCAGTCTGCGCTGATTGGTCAGCTCACACAAGCCCAAGCCAGCAAATTGGTTGTGGGATCTGTTCAGAGCGCTTGTTGCAAAATTGTAACAAATGTACCAGTTGTACCCATAGTCACTTTTGGATCATTGTATTTATATTTTTTGAGAAATCGTAGGGGTTCAGTGTTTAAACTTTACTTCAAACAAGACTCAGCAGCAGTTAAGAATCTGTTATCTTAAAACGCACACAAACCCAGTCGGACAAAAGCAGCGTCAAGCATAAAGACAGTGGAGATAAAGAAAAGCAAGAGGAACGGAGAGGGAAGGAAGGAAGCGGAGAGGTCAACTGAAGTCCAAAAGGCTTAAGGCTGAAAGAAAAGGATGTGGAAAACGGAAGAGAAGAAAACAGTCATGGGGGGAGTAGAGAGAGAGAGGCAGCGGTGGGAAAACGGGACAATGTCTGTGTTTGTGTCGTCTTTGTCACTGTGGCATTTTGGAGGACAGAGGGGCTTTGTGTGTCTGGATGTGTGTGTGTGTGTGTGTGTGTGTGTGTGTATTCGCTTCCCCATCCACTCAATTTGTGGAATTGATCCGCTCCCTAATAGTGAGCAAAACAAAAAGTCAGCCTAATCCCACCATTATTTATAACACTGATGGGAGAGCGGAGAGGCCGAGAGAGATAATTTAACAGTAGAAGTGCGACAAAATCCTATGACAGAGAGATGAGACGCAGATAGAGGAAGACAAATAGGGAGAGAAACGAGAGAAGAAAAAGAAAAAAGGAAGACTACTCAGCGCAATTGGGATAAAAAGACAAGTAGCTGGAGCACGCTGGGCTCGGAGCCGAGGCGTGAGAGAGGTTACAAATAGACTCTCGCGGCGAGAGGCGAGCCAGTGGCAGATTAAGACGGAGGGGAGAAAGAGCGAGAGATGAAAAGGAAAAAAAGGGGGGCTATCACAGAGAAAATGGAGATCAGAAAACAAACAAGTGGAGAGGATGACAGAGGATGAGAGGGGACCGGGGCGGCGGCGGCTGCTGGAGGACGAGCGCGAAGAGCGAGAGATCAAGAATTCGAGATAGATGAAGAGCAGCAGGAAGCGAGATAGGAAGAGGAGAGAGCACTTGCTGGTGGCAGGAGTGGGAGGAAGAGAGGTGGCGAGAGTGGAGAGGAGCGAGAAAAAAAAAAACGATAGATGGACAGCGAGGGAAAATTACAGAGGAGTGATTTTGGAGACTTTATAGAGTCTAATAAGAGCACGTTGTTGTGAGACAGGCCAGGGCGGATATTCCCGGCGGTCCTGCTCGTCTTTTTTCGTTTTTTTTTTTCCCTCGCCCTGCTTCTCTTCACCTCGCCCACACTTAATCTGCCGAGGAAAAGGAGAAGCGTCGCCGTCTGATTTGAGGAACGGGAAGTCGACGGAGGAGTTGCCGAGCTCAAAATACAAAGGAGTAAAGGGTGCAGAATGTCTCGGCACGTCGCATCAACCGCGCTAATAAGTAGCTCGCTGTATCTAAAGTCCTGACAGAGAGCATGTTTGTCTCTTTGCAGTGGGTTTTCACTGCTTTTCTCAGTTTTGAAATGTGCTTTCCTGCCATTACACCGAGCCAAAAACTCAGCTCAGCCAACGCTTTAAGTATATAGTGGCCGAGATAATTGCTATAGCGCGCCGCGTAGACACTGTAGACACATGTGATACCTTTGAGCGGGAGCTGTTTGTTTTATTTTTCAGGCTGGATGGGTTGCCGGTCTGAAGCATATTGAGCCGCGAGGTGGGTGTTTGCTGTTTGCTGTCACAGGCGGTGGAGTCGGTGTAGACAGAGTACAAACAGAACAGCAGCTAGGATCATCCAAACTCCATGCTGGTCCCCACAGCCCCGGTGTTATAAGCTCAGGCAGACAGCGAGAACAGAGGCAACAAGGAGGAGCACTTGATGTGTGCCGACTTGTGTGTGTTGCCTCGGTTTGTGCAAAGACCAGCGTGGAGGTGGTGGAGCTTTTGGCTTTCTCTACGATTTATTGGTTCAATTCGATATAAATCCATGTATAGGCATGCAAAAGCCCTTGGTATCGCTTTGCATCAGCGCCCTTGATCACCGAGACAGAACAGTTTGTTAAGTAGTGGCAAAATCGAATGTATGGTCGGCGTGACAGTCGTGCACTTTGTACGACCACCATCCACCCCGACTTGCAACTCCAGCATGATTCAAAAATAAAAATGTGTCAGTCAATCGAAGCGACGTGAAGCAATCACAAAAAACAGAAATTCTCAGTAACAGTTTAATACTAGAATGGCCCCTCAGTAGAATGTATACCTTCACCGAGTCCCCTTTGATTCACTCAAGCCTAATGCAACATCAAACTCCATTGCCCTGCATCACTGTAAATGTTACACCACCTATAACTGCTGAACCATAAATAAAGCCACAACAGCCAACCACAACAAAACAATGCAGATGGAATCATATTCTTCATTTAGCTGTTGTCGTCGCAGGTTTCTATCCCAATTTGTTACCATATAGCAACTGAAACAAAGACCACTCTCTATGAAACCACATGTAAATTTGCTAGCTTCATGATTTTTATTAAAATCCACATCAAGTTGTACTCCTAGACACCGGCCATCCAAGCATTATTACCTGGGAAATTAACAAAAAGTGTCCAATAACGCCCCATCTCACAATGTCAAAGGTAGTGAGAATAGGATTCCTGGATCAGTACCAAATGTTAATGGGGTCTATTCTGGACTGAGATCTATCCTTCATCCAAGTTTAGTGGAAATCCATCGTGTAGTTTTGGGATAATCCTGCTGACGAACCAAGAAAAACCAACCATCAAATGGACACGGGCGAAAACCCAACGAAGTGTCAAGTGTAGATTTCTTGACAATTGCACAAACTACAGGATACTACGTTCTGGTCCCACCTATGACTGTCAGCGCCATCAGCAAAAATAAATGTAAGCCTTTATTCCACCCACAACCATCCAATAAGCTGCACTACATGCACTACATATATATGTCCCATGGATATCTGCTGGCACACACACTGGGCAAAGCTTCCCTGTCAGTGCATGTATCTATTCCCCTTAATATGATTATCCCATAAACCCCTGACAGGCAGGCAGGCACATACCATATGTCCATGCGCAAAATGGAAAGCAGTGGACCGGCGCGTTCAGCGGTACGTCAGACGCTAATAACGTGTCACAGCAGGTGTTTGTAGGGTTTCAGATATCGTTAACAATAGACCTGTTTGATCCAAAAAGCTTAAAGACGCAATAATCTTTTTACAAGGCAATATAATTGTTAATTATCTTCATATAATTATGCAGACTTTGATCAGGGTGTTAAGAGGCTCGCAGTACAGTGGGACTCGAGAGCCAGCTGCCAAGCAGGTACGCCGTCCAAGGCGAGACATTCATCACGGCCTACAGGACCGCTTCTTGTTCGCCTCTCTTGTTTGTGTGTTGGGTTTGATTTTCGGAAAGGGTTATTTGGTAATGAAATACTGCCTAGCAGCAGGTCTGTGAGCACTCGGATGCACCGTCCAAGAAGAGATTTTATAGCAGTACCTGGTGTCGGCTACATTTCTCTGCTACAGTAATGCAAGTTTGACAAAAAATATATATATAAATGAATAGAAGTGACATGGTAAGCAAGTTTACCATGCTGGTTGATTTTCTCTCTGTATTGATGTCCGATGGAACATATCTGCTGGGAAAGTCATCCATCACTCTGTGTGATAACGAGTAAAACCAAGCAAAACACACATGTCGTAATTTATTCTCTCCACAGATGTAAAATGATTCCGTCTGAGGTCATGCCGTATTGAAATCCCCTTACCTCCCATGAAAAAAGCTGTGTACCCATCCACAGCTGGTTCTCAGGAGCATTATAATACCAGTGCACGGTCACACACACACATGTCCCAGATGCAATCAGCGTGGCCTTTGCCTTGATCCATTGTGCTCTAACGATTAAGCCTTCGCCCCGCTCGGTGGCCTATAGGCCGGCTCTGCTGCTCTGCATCTCATCACGCCCCATTCATCACCCCGTGTCCGCATCCACCTCCAGCCCTCCATCACATCAGCCCGCTATTGACCTCCTCTCGCACACACACATGCATACACGCTAATTTGAGACAGGCAGCGACACAGTTAGATGACGGAACGGTTTGTGAGTGTTTTTGTGTCTGAACGCAGTTCGCTTCAGGTCGCTCACGACTCACTCAAGTCCCTTTTTGCAATAAGATCTTTTTTGACAACTTTATTTTTAAATCAGTCACTTCAAACTGGTGTCCATTCAGTATTGATCAATCAATAATATTTGATGGATGATCTAAATATAATTATTTTTTTATGAACAAATGAAGCTATTTTCTTTTTAATTATGGCTACAATTAACAATCACTTTCATTACTGATTCATCTGCTGATCTGTAAAATGTCAAACAGATTGCTGACAATTTCCCACAGCCCATGGTGATGTCTTGAAACTGCTTCTTTTGTCAGTCCAAAAGCCAAAGACTCCTTCAGTCCTCACAGTTGAGAAGCTTGAACCAGTAATGTTTGACATTTTTGCTTGAGAAATGACTGAAAACGATTCATCGATTCTCTTAAATCTTAAATGTTCTTTTTAAACCACTAATCAATTATTCCATTAATTGTTGGAGCTCTATCTTAAATAAACCCTCTTAATGATGAGGATGTGTTGCATATCTGGAGAAAAGCCTCATTCCGTACACGCTGTCCATGTATATCCACACATTTCTTACGCGGCCTGACTTGCACATTGAGGATAAGCTGCCTGTAATAATTCCAATCCATCACGACCAAAAATACAGGACTCAGAAATACAACAAAAATATCCACCAATGTATTCCTTCCATTACACTGTTACAATATTTTCACCACTCTCTAACCTTTCTGTTAATTGGACCACTAGTACAAAGAGCCTCTGTGTATTTGCACACAGATGACAGTTCATCATTTGCTGTGAGCAATTTCCCTGTTATTACAGCTTGGAACCTCGGCGTGAAAGGTCAATATTTATCTCCACCTCACACCCACACGTGCTTGTGCACACACACACACACACACACACTCGCTGACCTCTCCATACTAATGAAAATGAAAAAAATAGAAATAGTGGAAAAGTTGAGCCTATATGGCGGTGGAAATGAAAATGCTAATTTGGAGAACGTATGAAATTCTGCGCGCGGCGTTATTCCCCTTTGAGTTGTCGTTTTAACCCGACGCGATTCAATATCTTTTTAATTATGGCTCTCTGCGAGGAGAGGGGCGCCTCGCTTCCATCGCTCCATGCTCGGTTTAACGTATGGCGAGATGATATCTCGGCAGGCCCCCGCGCTCTCTCGGCTGTTAGGGAAGTAATATATGCTTCTTAAACGCCGTGTCCTCCACACGGAGCCCTCGAACATCTCTGCGCCGTTATCGCTCCCAGGAAAACCAAGTCAGACCGGACGTGGCCGAGGTTAATCCTCGTTTTACCCTCAGCTGCTAATAACAAATCAGCGAGAAAAATAGAAATGTACAATGTAAGGTCTGAGTTCATACCAGCCGTTTCTCTCCCTCTCGGCTGGATCTGTCAGCGATCGCTGACAGCACGCATCAATTCTCGTAGAATCAACACCCGGCGGTGACACGCGCGGCGCGTGGACCACGCGTCATCCCCGTGACTAATCAAGTCGGCAGATAACAGGGTGGAGGCGAAGGCGCCCGCCTCTCGTCGGGGGGAAGCCGGAGGGTGGCGTCTCCGAGGGCAACCGGTGGGCGGTGTGCTAAACTGGAACACTCGACACAAGTTTAGGCCTAATCGTCTCATTGTCTCCGTTCTGCTTGAAAGGATCAGCATCCACGCTAAGCTCCTCAGGGTGCCAGCCCTCCGCTGCTCTCTGCCATCTTTGCTTTGTGTTTGGAGTCGTTGTTTGTGTTCGCCGAGCAGAGCCAATGTTTTGATTGGCATTGTTCGGGTATTTAATTTTGCTCACCTTTTCAGTTTTGGCTTTTGGCGAGTCATTGTTTCCCCGTCGTCGGAAGTGTTTTGTGTTGTCGCTGAGGTCTCGTTATTGTTCTGATAAATGAGCAGAGCCTGTCACTTATTTAAAATTCCTTGTCAGCAGTAATTCACGTCTTTCTACTTAAAAAATAAAATGTTGCAATGCCACAATAGGAAAAAAGGATTTTTTTCATTGTGAAGCTGCAGCAGCTGTGATGGCCAGTGGCACTAATTTCACACTTTAACACTGAAAACTCAACTCTGGTGCAGCAGTGGGAGTGATCAGTGACCAGCAGTTACTGCCTCACCATTTATCTGTTTTAATTCACATTTCAATTTCTTACAATTTCATTTCAAAAAGAAATACTCCAATGAAAAACGGATTAATCTTAGCCGAGCAGCGAAGCGAATGGCAGACCAAGTGAGTTCACCACGACTTCAACACCCACTGAACTCCTGCTTCAGTGTAGAGCAGCAGCTGCAAACATCAGATCCATGAGGAGTGACGATGATGAACAGAAATGCAATATCTCCATCATGCTTCCACTGTGTTTTCCACAGTTTCGAGTTTAAACGGGGCTCTTTGATTACATCTCTAACTGTATCCTCGTCGTCTCCAGAGGTTTAATGACTTTTAATCTCCACGCACCAACTCCTCCAACTCCCTTTTTGCATTTCAATGTGTACCGTCTTTTGGCAAATTTTTTAAAGAACTGGTTAAAATTTGTGTGACATTTGGTTGTCATCTGGTAACACTGGAGAACATGCATGCAATCTGCTGTGAACATCTAACCATTTGAATCCCACAAAATAATGGTGGGCTCTGCTGCTACTAATAAAAAGCTACTGTATATAAGGAGTTAAATGTATAAACATTGAGAGCCTGTTGCAGATACATATAAGTGTGTGAGACTACACTGTTTAAATGTCTCATCTCTTTCTACTTTTATTTTATATTCACATAAACTTTTCATACTATTAGCAATCTGTTCATCTTTAACAGAGTGCTAGAGTGAGTGAGAGAGTGTTAAGAGGTCGAATGCTGAAGTTCAGTGTTAATGTCAGATGTTAATGTCAGATATCTGTAGAGGAGGAGAAGCAACTGGGCTTAAAAAGGAATACTAAAATTGCACACAGGTGATAAGTCCTGACGTAAATGTTACTTTCCTTCCATCGCTGCTGTTCCTTCAGTCAGACATGTGAACTACACAGTGCACGCTCAGATGCATAAGCCCATGTCTGTCTATGCGGAAGCGTTTGCCATCTGTCAGTAAGCCAGCATAGGATGTCCAGGATTTGGTGTGGCTTTGCATGAGCAGTATATTCTGGAATCTGTCCCACCTCCCAAACCGCCTCCACGGCACAGTATAGACGGCGTCGGGTTGTCATGTACGGCGTCTGCTCTGTTTGTATGAAATGCTGTAGTGAATTATAGAAATGATATAACACCACAGGTTCTCCTCGTACAGACCTGACGATCTGATGAGTTTTAAAGCACCCTCCTGCTTTACATGTTGTGAAAGGATAAATGACGGAGCCCTGCAGGTCTGCTGGTGTTTTTTTTTCGTACTTCCCACCCCACATGTGACTCCCGAGGCTGTGCACCAAACCGCCCGTCCATCTGCGGGCGTCGCGTGCTAAACTTTTTGTCGCGGTGAAAACACAACAAAGCCAGAGGCGGAGAGAGAGAGAGAGAGAGAGAGAGAGAGAGAGACGGAGAGCCCGAGACAGGAGGGGCGAGAGAGAGAGAGAGAGAGAGACGGAGAGCCCGAGACAGGAGGGGCGAGAGAGAGAGAGACGGAGAGCCTGAGACAGGAGGGGCGAGAGAGAGAGAGAGAGAGAGACGGAGAGCCCGAGACAGGAGGGGCGAGAAAGAGAGAGAGAGAGACGGAGAGCCCGAGACAGGAGGGGCGAGAGAGAGAGAGAGAGAGCCTGTAGCCCCCGAGGGCCTCGGTCCTGTCTGTCACCGCGCCAGAGCGATTCGCCCTGTAACTGATCCATGGACACAGAGTCTGCAGGTCAACTGTGACAGCCTGCTCGGCGTGTGTTTGTCTCTGGTGTGGGTGGGGGGTGTGGGTGGGGGTGTGGGTGGGTGCATCAGTGCATCTGCATTCTGTCTCCCACGATGCCAGCGGCTGTCAGTCTTCATCTCCCGGTGCCCGAGCGCAGAGCCGCGCGCACGGGGGAAAGCGCGCGCGCTGTCATCCGCCGCTAATGAAATGAGATTCAGGTAGAGACGCGGCGAAGGGGCGTCACGGGGGGGTTAGAGATGCGCGAGAGCGATACGTTGCCGCGGCAACAGTCAATGAGACTCCGTCCACGTGAGAGCGGGTCATGTTGGGAGAGCGAGAGGGAGAGAGGGAGGCAGAAACGAGTGGAAGTGAAGCAGTTGCCATAGCGACTCTCCATTGCAGCTGCCTGTAAATTTCTCCCTCCCCAGCGTGAGCGTGTGTGTGTGTGTGTGTGTGTGTGTGTGTGTCTGACTGATGCACTGACTTCAGCGTCATGGTTGTGTATTAAATACCCAGCGCATGTGTGTGTGCGATACCCTTGTGTGCGCTGGTGTTAAAGGGTGTGTGTGAGAAATGTGATGCATGATTCAGCAGGTACTTCACACACACACACACACATATATTTATATACATATATATATATCGTCTCTCTTCCCTTCTAACAGATGCTGTAGTGGTTATTTATGTGGTTGTTCTGCGCTGCTGCTCTCTCATATCCCCAAGCCTACGCACACACACACACACACACACACACACGAACGCGCGCACACACACACGCGCACAGAAGCCAACAGGGGCTGTCACTGTGCCACAGTTCTAAGTCTCGTGTGCCATATGCTACCGTAGGTTCCTGGCAGGCAGGAGCAGTCAGCTGGGAGGCCGGTTCAAAGGCCAACGAGGGCCCACCGGGGAGCGTCCTCCCCGCGCACAGCGCGGTGAAGCGTCTCACGGCTGACTTAGACTGGATGCAGTTTGGAATGATCCGCGTGCATTTTTTTTTTACCGACTGATGCCGGAATTTATCATCATAGTTTCAATGAGTGACAGTTCACTTTCTGAAGACCTCAAGGAAATTGAATCGAATGCAACTGGATTTGGTTTTTGTCTTGAAGACGTTTCACCTCTCATCCGAGAGGTGAAACGTCTTCAAGACAAAAACCAAATCCAGTTGCATTCGATTCAATTTCCATGAGATAACTATGACCTGGATGAATGAGAATATTCACAAGCTTTCTGAAGACCCTGACCCCGTCCCAAAAAAATCCACAATTACAGGGTATTTGATAAGATATTCAGTGTAATTTTCAAGTGAGAAGGCAGGATTTGAAGTGGAAACATGGTTCGGTTTGACTTTTTTCAGTCATGAGAAGAAAAGAAAGAAAGAGAAGAAAACAAAGAAAGACATCTAAAATGATAATAACTCTTTTAATACCACTAATAAAAGATCGTCTTCAAATTTAACTGTGTTCACTTAAAAAGTGTTTTCTTAATGGATTTACAGAACCAACTCTAAACTGAAAATGATGCCATGTTTTCCAGTAATAGAAATGCCGTTTTCACATATCGTCTTATTTTCATACCTTGAGGTGGATCCTCGAACAATTTGCGCCTGAGCAAAAATGATAGCACGCGAGAAAGCTGTGTTTTCCCTGAAAGTCCCCACAGGGGAATTGACCCAGAAACAGGTTGATGTAGCCGTCCCGGCAGCTCAGGGCGCGTTTGCAATTTGCATTTATGGGAGTTCCAAGTTCCAAGGTGCAAAATAAAATGAGGAAATTATGGAAATTCACAGCAGACATGATATATTAAGAGCTAGTGGCCTTTTATTATCGGTTGATTGTGCACAGAATGGTCTCCGGGCGTCCGCTGTGCTCCTCGCAGACTTGGCTTTAATACGGCTCCTCGTGTCAAACTGGGGCTTTTTTTTTTTTTTTTTTTTTTTTATCTGTGAAGTGCACTCGTGGTGCCCGGTGTGTTTGCTGTGTCGTCCCAGAGCGCCATTTTATACGCCGTTAAAACACCTCTCCCTCGCAAACAGAGTGCTCTTCGGGTTGAGCTTTGACACCAGCACGACGAGCTCTCGCGGCAAAAATGAGCCGCTGTGCACAGTTTAGTCGTCGCATTCGCACGTTAACGTACTACCTGTACCCGCCCTCGTGCTTTAATGACCTCACGCAGGTGTGATCGACTGCACATGTCTCGACCAATCTGAGCCTCAGTTTGAACATAAAGACAGTCAGAGGAAGTGATGCACAGGTTAGCTTCGATATGCTACGCTAGCCAGGGATTTTTCTTCGAGCGCCGTCGCTCTTATCGCGAGGAAACATTCGATTAGATTCCTGTACCGGTGCTTCTCTCGTTGTCGCCAGAATCGTCGCCTGAAATCTAAATTACTTCAAGCTCATTCTTTTTTTTTTTGACATCCAGCTGCAGGGAACAGTGCAGTCTTTTTTTTTTTTTTCATCCAGCCGTGCAATTTGCTGTTTGCTCAGTGTATTATGATCTCACACAATATGTGATCAAAGAGAATATGAGAGGCGTAAATACAGTTATTGACTTTTCCCCGCTCTCTCCTCTGTGTGTGTGTGTGTGTGTGTGTGTGTGTGTGCAGATATTCGTGACCGCAGGAAGAAGCCGGTGATGCTGTTCATCCACGGAGGCTCCTACATGGAAGGCACCGGAAACATGTTCGATGCCAGCGTCCTGGCCGCCTACGGCAACGTGATCGTGGTGACCATGAACTACCGGCTCGGCGTGCTCGGTAAGTGAGCCGGATGTCTTCTTTATTTATTATTTTTTTTTTAACAAAAATCACTGCACACACTCCCCTCGCAGCCAGATAATCATGTTATCCAGTATCATAACAACACATTCAACCCGAGATCTCCTCTCCTCTGTCCGCCCTCCCGCCAAACACAAAACAGTCATTTGCGCACACGTGCGAGTCGATTTCGCTCGGCCGCCTCGCTGATGGACGACATCGACAGGATTCATCAATCTAATGACAACCAGTGCAGGGCGCCGATCATGAGCGCTTACTCTCCTCATGGATTTCCTTTGTTGATGATTCCAGTCGAAACACTCTTGATTGTGTAATTGTTTTGCTTTCTTTGAAAGCCGAGGGTTCACAAAAGGACTGATAACTGTTCTGCACCACCACCACCACCAGCACCACCACCACTACCTAAGATGCACTGTATTCATGTCACCAGCCCAACATACACGAGGATTGTGTTTGTGGATACGCTGCGATAATTGAAAAGCATTTTTTTTGTCTGAAGAAGACAAATTACAGATAATTGCTGCAGACCAAAAAG
This sequence comes from Lagodon rhomboides, assembly GCA_039737535.1. Lineage (NCBI taxonomy): Eukaryota > Metazoa > Chordata > Actinopteri > Spariformes > Sparidae > Lagodon > Lagodon rhomboides. Next base: position 11,163,745 of record CM077806.1, read on the forward strand.
CACAAAATAAGAAACGTTCAATTTGCTAGGAGAAAAAAAAAAACATAAACTCTTTTTTAATTGTTCTAATAATTAGTTTTGCAAGTTTGTGTGAATAATCACCCATGGTCCTCTCACAGCTTCTCTAAAAAAACAGCCTATGATCATTAAGATTTAACATATTCTATCAGCATCTTATTATAAGCAGTCAGAGATGTGTATTTCTTTCCATGTTAGCAGGCAAATCAAATCATTCCTCACAATCTCACACTTTTAATAGATTTACAGTCCTGCACTACCTTCGACCTTCCCACTCTGTTACTTGTCCCCCATTCAGTCTCAAGTTATACTCGGCCAGTAACTCTTCTAGAAAAGCCTTTACGGGAGAGAATGCGGAGACGGGAACAAGCATGCAAATCAGATACGGATCTGGCATTTTTACCGACAGGGAAATGCACCTCACAATCCCTCATTTTAACTGTGCGCCCCTTCGCCCCGCCGCCTCCCAACCTCTAGATGTCTACGTCGCCGCTGTATAATTCACTCCACAAAGAGCGGGGGGGATTGTAAAAAAAGGGAAAATGCCTTTACGGAGTGTTTCGGTCCGGGGTTATGATGCACTCTTGAGCTGTTACCACCGCACACAGCGAGGGGATTTGGAAAGCAGCGAAGGTGGCTTTACAGGCCGAGCGCGGTAAGTGTAGTGGAACCCTGCCATGGCAAGGTTTGGGAGAAAAAAAAAAAAGTATCATCTGTCACCTCGGCTCTCCAGCACGAGCTCGTCATCCTTTTCCCTGAAAATACACTCGACTTCCCCTCTTTGTTACTCACCGCGCTCTGTCTCGCTCCATTGAGACCAAGTAATTTAGCTTGGAGAGGAGGAACATGCCTCTGAGGAGGCAGGTGCTAACTAAAGGAAACTAAGTGCATTAGATATTTCATTAGCCGAGGAGCGAGTGGGCTGCTGGAAGCTGTCGCAGGAACCGGCTGCCTCGCTTTCATTTGGTTTGTTTCTTCTTCTTCTTTTTTTTTTGTTAAAGGACGCTTCTGTGTTGTTTTTCGGAGCGCTCGCACAGCCCCGCACAATGATGACAGATTTTCATTTGCATGTAATTACCCCAAGTGTTTCGCCTTTCAATGCGTCTTTATTGGGTTCATCAGCGTTTCTGCTGCGAGTGGATAACGGAACGCGGTGTAAAACGTGACTACAGCCAGAGAGCCACGAAGCCGCCGTGACACCAGTGTGAGGAATCGAGGGATCATTTAGTTTCCGTTTAAAGCCTCGGTCTTATTTTTTGTTTCCGTTCTTCACAAATACAGTTTTTAAGTCACAGGTAACCAACTTTGATTCGATGGCAGTCTGGCCCGCTCGACTCTCACACAGATGGTCAAACATTCACAAATTAGTAACATCGCCCGGGTGTTTTTCCGCCTCCTGATGAAGTGCTCTCGATATCCTGGCTAAACTGTCGGCTTGTTTACAGCCTGTCGGGCCACATGTGTTTTCTTGCCTCGTCTGGCGTCGCTCCAGCGACGGCGAGTGTTCTCATACGTATCTCGCAGGAAATCACGTTGGCGCCTACGGTGTCATCACGGCTGATGGGAATCGTGGCCAGACATAAACGGAACGGGGCGGAATCTCCCTTTTTCTTGTTTATTATCAGATCAGTTCATTATCTCGTTCATTCCTGACAGCTGCTGATTGCCGCAAAACAGCCTTCAAAATAAGACCGATTGTTACGGCGCAAGCCGTCACACTGTCGACTGCAGACCGCCTTTGTGTCGGAGTCTTTTTTATCCCCAGCTTGAGCCGAGTATGTAGAGTTTTACACGGGCAAAAATAATCCTGTTCAGCAGGAATCCAAATAAGTGGATTACCAACAGAAGTTTAGTTTTCAGAGAGGATAAAATGAGTCAGAAGTATGAGCGGCTCCCTCCAAGTTTTTTTTTCAACGAAGAAGAAGTGAGATAATGGCTCTAGATTCTCAGAGATTAATCCCGTCTCACTGGATGTGCACGAGACGGGACTCGATCTTATTTATCTCCTCTCGGGAATTTGCGAATTTCATCACAGGTCCGCCGGCATCTGTTGCGCTTCCTCCTCTCTGCGGCGCCCTATCTGTGACACCCTCGTCGCTTCCTTTGAGTCAAGGAGAGCGCAAATTGAGAGGGAGACTTTTTGTCATTTGTATGCAAAGAGAAAGCCGCGGCTATCTCCCGAATATGAGAGCCATCCAGTGCAATTTGGCCGCGATCGGGAGAAATGTGAGTAATCTTTTGCACCCTGTATGATGGATGGCTCTCTCCCTCCAGAGGCACAGAGAAGCCAGTATGAGGGGGAGAAATGTGCGTTTGTGTGTTTCGGAGGGTGGGTGCGCGTCGAGCACGTGTCGCCGCGCCCGCTCATGCATACCAACGTCGACTGTGTGGACACACGGCGAGGGTTCCCACTGTGTTTGTGTTCCTGCTTCAGCGGCCCGACACGCTGACTTGGAAGGGCAACGCGGGAATTATTGATACAGGAGCTGGATGTGGTCATGTGAAATGCAAACTCAACACCGCCCGCCTGCCAAACTGAAAATGGTTATCTTTGCATGAGATTATCCGTGTCAGACCCCCCCCTCCCCCCCCTCCCGCTCCTCTCCGAGGTTATAGGTGCAAATTGATTGATCGGCTCTTTTATAGCCTCCGTCAGCAGTGCAGAAGTTAGATTCTGTGGTCTCGGTTAACGAATTACCGCGAGGGGCTGGAAAGTTTTCCAGCGCCGTATGTTTTCAATTTAGCAGGGTGTTTAATACCCCTGATCATATGAATGATTACAGCTGGAGTTAATTTAAATGCGCTGCTGCTAATTAAGACTTAAAGCCGGCCTTTTAAAAACCGGCCTTGCCCAAAACCCTATCTGGAAAGCAACAGATTGCGAAAGAGAGCCTCTGTTGCTTGACTGGAAATCTGGCCGTAGGATCTAATGAACATGTTTCAGAACTGTAATACTGCTCTCTCCACACAGGAGGCGAGGCTAGTTATACGGGAATGCTAGTTGAAATACAGAAGGAGACGATATTAGAGGAAACTTGAGTGTCTGAAATCAGCTAGCTAGAAATGCAAGACCAGTGTATCATCACTGGCAGCGGCAGGAGTATCTCTGTGAAACAACAGGCATGTTGGCTGAAGTGGGGGTTGATGGTGTCCATGTTCATGGATGTCAAGTAATTTGTATATATTTTTCATAGTTTTTGAACAATAACTATCATCTATGACACAGAAGAATGAGCTATAAAGGTCCAATTTGTAATACAGTTGATTACTGTCTCTCAATACCATCTCATCAGCAGTGTTGTACAAAGAACCCAAGAGTCATACTTGAGTAGAAGTAAAGATAGCCTGCTGAAGTGAAAGTCACTAATACAAATACTACATGAGTAAAAGTCTTTAAGTATCTTACATAAAAATAAGTAAAAGTACATTAGACACATATTTAAATGTATGTATATATTGTGTATTATGGGATGATGGATTATCAACCTGGCCAGTAAGCAGATCCGATACTCAGCATTTTTCGGATAATTGGAATCAGGTGTTTTTTTATTTTTTTGAGTGTCGATAACATATTGCAGCATGTTATCTCAAAAAGTAAGTTATTAAATAAATATAGTCAGTAAAAAGTACAATATTTGCCTCCAAAATGTAGTGAAGTGAAAGTACCTCACAATTGTACTTACGTACAGTACTTGAGTAAATGTACTTAAGTTAATTTCCATCACTGCTCGTCAAATGGTGACACATTGGGTTGGTTTGGTTTTATAAGTGTGTATATATATAAATATATAAATATATATAAATAAATATATATATACAGTACAAAGGGTAACGAGGTTACGTAGGTTGAAGCTAGAGCACCCTTGCTCAAGCTTCTGTGACATTCAGTATCCCTGCTGTGTGGGTGTTGTGGAGCTCTTGAGCACATCGCAGAGCTCCTGTTAGCGACCTCTGACCTCACGGTGGAGCGAGGTGAGAGAACATCTCACTTGGATGACAATCCAAGTATCCTTGATACAGTCTGAATTCTAAATGAACTGTAGATGCGTTACAAGTTGATGGAAGTAAAAGGCAGCCTCGTTTCGTACGGCAGTTTGATGCGGCTATAGATTGTAGAGCGGCTCGGAGTGCAGAGGAATGTACACATGGCGCCGACGGCTGCGTGAGGCTTTTCATCATTTTATATGAATATTTGAAACGAGTATAACACACAAATTGATCCGACTCCCCAGCTGCTATCATTACGTTGGCATTCTGGACAACACAGTCAGCTGCTCCACCATCCCTTCATCCCAAACTCCTCTCCTCTTTTTCTTTCTGCTCAGTGCGTTGCCTCTCCTGCTGCCTGTTCAGATCTCATCTTCCCCCCGTGGCAGCCTGGCCATCAATGCATCCATTTCAAACCCTTCAGAGCATCCCATTTGGAGAGTTACAACCCCGGCCAGGACACTTACTTCCTGTCCTTTGATAGGAATAGTTCAAAGAGGCGTGTTTCCAGAGAAGGAATCCGTCTCTCTGCTTGGCTTTTTTCTCTACATATTTCTCATCATGCTTTTAATTGTGAAACGTTCGGGGTTATATTTAATCGCTGCCGGCTTGCTTCCCCTTTTCATGCATGCACTGTGCTCACATGAGGGCCTATAAGGAAAAAAACTAAAAGAAATCAAGCCCAGAAAAGAGGAGAATGACAGTAATAGAGGTCAGGGAAGAGAAATCAACCTTCTCAGTCTCTTTTCTTTCCCCCCCAGCCGGCTGATTGAGAGACGTGATCTTTTCTCCCTCCGTCTCCGCCGACACCCTTATTTAACGGCCGCCTCTCCGGCCCTGCCAGCGCTACGCAAATGCTAACCGCCGTGGAATCACTCACGCAGCGGAACACGCCTGACTCCATCCGTATGCTAATGTGGAAATTTACCTGTCTGCGCCCAGACAGGCGAGTTTCTCCGGCAAGCGGGCGGCCTCTGCAGGGAGTTCGATATGTAATGAAAAGCTTCGCCGGGGCCACCGAGCGCTTGACCTTGCCTCGGATGTCTCTTGCGACAGACATGCTTACACCACATACCTCCAGCCCAAATGAGCTTTTTACGTCCCTCTGCGAGAGGCGGAGGAGGGGGGAGATGAAAGTGAGACGATGCATCCGTTCAGACATCAACAGCGACGATGAGAGCGGAGAGGTGGAGCGGCGCCGTACAAAGCTTCCGGCGTTGTTTGATGCTGCAACACATTTTCTCGGCGTACTGTACACAACGCGAGGTGTGTGTGTGTGTGTCCGTGAGTGTGTGTGCGTGTGTGTGTGTGTGTGTGTGCGCTGTGGCCGGCATACTCACACAGAGAATAGGTTGAGAGATTTTTTTGAGAGATGAGGGAAATGACAGCGGGAGAGAGATGGCAGAGAGCAGGGGGAGAGAGAGAGAGAGAGGAGGGTGAGGGGGGAGAGGGGGGAGGGGGGGCTGCATTTGCCTGTGATGCTAAAAATAAAACCTGCAGAGCGGCTTCCGAGTGTGCACCGGAGCAGACATTCATCCAGAGCACAATTACACTGTGGAGGCTCCGTGCACGCCGCCGATACGCCATCTACTGCGTTATGTGTCCTCAGTGCAGAGGCTTAACACACACACACACACACGCACACACGGAGGACGAATCCTCTCTAAAATGGCTCTGCCTCACACACACACACACACACTCACACACTGTTACTCTGTAAAATTCACGATTTTGCATTCAGGGGAGCGTGGAGTGAAAAATGCTCCGCTCGACGCTTCGGCAGGGGGTCCTCAGTGTGTGTGTGTGTGTGTGTGTTGTGTCCCATGACCAGACAGCGGCGTGAAAGGCGACCTGACAGGACCAGAGAAGATATTAAGACACACACACACACCTCTCCCCGGAACACTCGCACGCACACACACACTGTTCTCAGTCTCCATAGCAACCTCCAGCAGAATTGATGAGCAAAGTCCTCTTGACTCTATGTAGGGGGGGAGAGAGGGGGGATTGTGGTGTCTTAAGTGTGTGTGTGTGTGTGTGTGTGTGTGTTGGGTGGTATGGAGTGTGACTTTGAGAAGGAGGACAGGCTGCCGCACTATTTTTTCCGAGCGGGGATTAGCACCTCAGCTGGCCCACATCACATCACATCACACACACACACACACACACACACACATTTAGGGATTGACACACATTCCCGTGGGCAGGTGAGACGTACACGGACGCCCACCTGCACTGACACACACATTAGCAGAATCACAGACACGCGTTCGGACAGCTCCCCCGACGCCGCTCGTCCTCTGCGCGTCCGTGGCCTTGATACGCTCTCTTCCTCCCTCCCTCCTCCTCCTCCTCCTCGTCTCCTGTAGATTCACACCTCAGAAACTTGTTGAGCATACAGTACACCGCAACACCGCTATCCGTCTGTGTCTGTCAGTTCTGGCCTTTTTTTCTACAAGGACATATTGAACACATGTACCGTGTGCTGATGGATTGGACCCTCACCGTTTGAACATCCTCTCTTAAAACGCAATCCAGGTATCTTATACAGCAGGGTACGCTTATTAAACACTCAAACATGGCGTCTCCTTCGAAGCAGTCTGGCAGTGTAATAATGAACAATGTGAGCAAACAGAACTCTGCCACTCACAGGCAGCTACTTTTCCTATTTGTTGTGGGCAAAAAGCAAACATGGTTTCAGCTGTGAGCCATCATCAGCTTAGTTTGCATGTTTTTATTTGCTTAAAGGTTTTTCACTGGAATACAGCTTGATTTATCATGAGGGAGCGTTTTCAGAGAGAGAATCCCAAAATGATAGAATCCATCCATCAAGGGTTAGGGTTACACCGCAAACACTGCTCAGGAACAGCTCGAGGAACACAATAAAGGGCCCAAGGTGTTGACCGGGCCTCCAAATTCCCCAGATCCCAATCTGATCGAGCATATATAAGATGTGCTGAGCAGGTCCGATCCATGGAGGCCCCACCCCCCAACATACAGGACCCAGAGGATCCACTATAAAACGCCCTGGTGCCAGACACCACAGGACACCCTCAGAGGTCTGAAGTCCAGGTCTTGACAGGTCAGAGCTGTTTTGGCTGCACAAGGGGAACCTTCACAATATCAGGCAGGTGGTCATAATGTTCTGCCTGATCGGTGTGTATAAAGAGCTATACCATCCAGATAAAGTGACTGAGAAATTCACATCAAATATAAAATGGTAACCACACGAAATGATACAAAAAACATCAACACTATGTACTGCATGTTATGTAATGTATGTAGCAGAATTAGTCTGTGGTTAAAAAGGGCCCAAACTACCCTAACACATAGTGGGGACACATGGCTTGATAGGTACAGTACAGATTTTGGAAAGAAACAAGTGAACATACGAGTGTATTGTACAAAGATCATTTCAAATGCTCTTCGTCGAGTTAGCTAGGTTAGCCATTGTAGCTAACAGCTGAAGGATCTACTTCGGGTGCAACTGGCCTGAACGACCAAACGGTTCAGGAAGCTTCAGGAGGCTAGCTCTGCAGTATTTTTCCTAGATATACTTGTTTTCCTTGAATCAAATGTCTCAAATTCCTATAGAGGAGGCCCCGATTATGAAAATGGGTTTAAGATGGGATTCTGCAGAAAGCAGTTAATCGTTCCACTACCTTTATTCTTCCTGTTTTCTTCCTTTTCTAGGACAGCCGGGAGCTGTTGAGCAAAGTTACAATTTTGATTGACACCCCAGCTCAGTGGTCTTTATATATCTTTAAACATTACAAAGTTTTGAATCCTCTTGCGAGTCTGTCGGGACGGTAAAAAAGCCTCTTTGGTGTGATATTTGGAATGTTCCGTCCGGTGTAATCAAGCTAAAGTGACTGACACGATGACAGGGAAATTAATTATTAGGCAGGCATTCCAGTTCGGTTCCCTAATGATCCAAAATCAAAACGTTTCTTCTCCACTCGCTGTTACTCTATGAACCTCTCTTGTTTTTCTCCCTGTTGCACGTTTGCCTTCCTGTCCTCCTCTTCCTCCGACAGCTCCCGCTACCTTTGTTCCGTCGCCTCGCCTCCTCTCTCCCGCGTTTGTCCCCTCGCTCGTCTCCTCTTTCGTTTAATCTTTTACTTCAGCCCGACTTTAAAAAAACTGAGTTATGGGCCAGATTATGCTGATGTATGTTTCACATGTCAAACAATCAGCTCCGTAAGTGAGGAACCATGGGGCCGGTAATAGCCGGGGATGGATCATCATTACGGAGGGATGACAGGCGTTTGAATCATGGCGCGGGCGCTGCGGGGCTAACTGGGAGACTCAGCGCTCCCTCGAGGACGGCGGAGTTGTTTGGGGGAGCCGAAACAGCATCTTCTGCCTCTTAACGTTCGGTTTGACACTCACAAAGACGGGCTGTTAGCGCGAGTAAACACAAAAGCAGAGAAAAGCAGTCAGCGTTTGTGCCGGTGTCTGCTGTGACTGGGTGTGATGTGTGTGTGTGTGTGTGTGTGTGTGTGTGTGTGGACTAAAACTAACACAGCCTCTGAGCTCTCTTTGCATGCAGCCAACACGCATAGATAATAAACAACATATGGCGCCGGGATGCTACAGTGCTTAATATTCCGCTGCACTGTAGGCTGTGTTTGTTCCCCTCGACGTTAGTCACACACAAAGTGTGCGCATTGTTTGCCGCGAACACACACAGCTCACAGACACATTTAGTCGTAACAGATGAAGCACTTCTACACTCTCATCAATTATCTCGTATAAAGAGGAGTTCTCGAAGAAGCGTTTGAATTAAGATCTTCCCTTTCACTCTTTTACCTTCGGCTCTCTCGAGTGATATATGCTTCCCCGAGAGAGCAGGTGTGACGCTGACGCGACCACGCGTTAGGGGGAAAGAGCAGCTGCCAAGAGGTTCATCAGTTTAGAGAATGGAGAGCGTTTCCGTGCCGCTCCCCGACAGAATTGCCTCGTCGTGTGGCTTCATTACCTCCCGCTCTAGGTTTGCCGCCTGTGTCTTCGCCTCTCCTGCAGTGGATTTCTACCTTGGGATGCACAAAAACCTGCGGTGGTGTTCACCAAGCCATCCGAAGCAGGACCGAGTTGGAAAACTTATCAGAAACTCCACACTGTGATGACGTTTTCGTCAAATTTTCTCTCCAAGACTAAGATTAATTTCTAGAAAGGTAAAAGCTGCCAACAAATTATCTTAGCCCTAAGGGCAGCTCCTAAGGTAAGGACTGTTGAGAAAGCGTATAAATTAAATATTCTTGGCCCTTAATTTGACAGCCGTGGATATTTATAGCCTAATTAAGTAACTTTTATACCTCAAACAGCTTCAAAATCATTCTGATGGTACAGCGTCACTTGGACTGCCTGCTGTTCCTTCTCTTCTTTAATTTGTGTGAGTTGCTACAGTATTTATTTAAATCAACTTTTTTTTTAAATAGTTCTGAATATGATGGATCATTTTAGATGGAAATTTCAAAGGTATCGTCTGTTTTATTTCTTAACGTTTCAAGTGTAATGCGGTTTTGTAGTTTTATGGACGCGTAATCCGTCACATTTCAGCCGCTGTTTTGTTGTGAATGGCGAGTTATACTTAGGTTGCGTGAAACATACATCTCCTCGTCTCTACCATAGGTCTCCTTTACACTGGGGACGCTCCGGGCACGAAAGCATGAATGTGAAATGAATTCCATCAAGAAACATTAACGAACGGATGAGAGCACTTTGCGGTCTGCAGTTTGAGCCGGTTGTTGCTAATTCTGGAATTCTGAAGCATGTTTAACCCACGTCCTGATATTTAGATACTGAGGCAAAGTAATGTAGAGTAAGTAAAGTAGTGTAAAGTAGAGTCATGTAGAGAAAATCTGTTGTTAGACGTGAGCAGAATGTAATACATTAGCTGGACTGGTTAGCTAGCTAACTACGATAGCTTTTCTAGCTGAAATAGCCCAGATTTTCAAACAACTTAAGATCTTAGTGTCGTATTTGCTCAGTTTTACGGTACATGGCCATAACAGTGCTGCTAGCTTAAGTAGTTTATGATGTCTCCATTGTCAAAACCATTGATTTGAGATAAGGTAAGCTAACATTATTAACATTATTCCTTCGATCGTTGTTTTTTTTTACATACCTTAATGGAGAAATGTAAGTGGATTCATTTCGATGCACTTTTGATGCACGTCTTTGCAGTTTTTCCTCCACCTTTATTATCTCTGACCTCATACCGATCCCTCTTTTATATTGCCCAAAATCAAATATGTTTTGAAGAGTGATTGATTTTCATCATGTCCCCACCAAATCTCTTTCAACACCAAGTGACATCCTTGATGTCTATATATATGTGGGAGTTTTAAAGAATTTCTAAAGCAGATGAGAAAATGACTGCATTAAGACAGAAGAAATAAACGCTGCATCCTAAGTAGTTGATGAAATTATGAGATTATGAAGGGATGATTTGTGTGGTTGATTTCCCACTGCTGCCTCACTGAAAATTAAAACCAGTAAAGTGTTTAGATCATATTCGTTGCGATGAAAAAACAAACCCCAAAAAACATTTTATATGTATTTTCATTTTTCTTCTCTGTCGTTCAGGTCAGCTGAAAACAAGGAAATCTACTGTCAGAACATCCACAACTAAACACATAATAAGTCTGAAGAAACTAGAGTAGAAGGAGCTCAACACCTCAAAGATTCAGCCGCGAGATCTGGAACAAGGTATATAATGTAAAGTGAGCTTGGCAGGATCATCAGCTGAAGCAATCTGTTGGCCATCACCAGCGTGAATGTCAGGGAAAGCCCCGGATGCCGCTGTTTACACACTGAGCTTCCACCGCCACACGCAACGTATCCCCGCTTATAGTCGCATCATTTCCTCATTGTTCCCCTCGCTGCCTGCCACTTCCTCAGCCCATTACTCCGGCCTGGGCTGCTCTGTTTGCCACGCACCCTTTGGTTTTTCCCAGAAACACCGGGTCCTCCTGGGGCACAGCTGGGCGCCGAGGCCCATCTGCCCCCTGGATCCCCGCTGACCTTCACTCCTCTACACCTCCACCCTGCCATCACTAATACATTAACCCATCAAGCCCAGCTAACACAGCACCTGGGGCCAGGAGAGCGCGCTTCATACTTTAAACATGCACCAACACTGGCGCGCACACACACACACACACACACACAGAGGCTACATGAATGGTAATAAAAGTCATTTGCATTACAGGGAGGGAGAAGTCAAGGACGGGACTGCCTCGTGTCAGCCACATGGTTGGCCGGGTCACCTGTGATTGACAGGAGGGAAAGCATGATAATGTCAGAGGCGATAGGACACCTGACATGAGCACACACACACACGCACGGAACAAACCGAGACGGCAGAGGGCCGAGGGAGAGCGAGTCGGACGAAAGGCAGAGCGAGGAGAGAAATTCGCGTTCACTCATGCGTGCACTCCACTCTTCCTCCACACACACACACATGGCGAACACAGGCTGGCGGCGGTAACGCGCTGGCCCAGTAACAGATGCTGCGAGCAGTGTGAGAGCCAGGCTACACCTGCTCTCCTCCGCTGCTCCACCTCCTCTCCGGTGCACGGCCCCCACATACAGACCCAGAGTGGCCCCACGCCTCTCCCCCTCCCCGGCCAGGCCACCTCTCGGCCTGGACCAAATCCAAGCCTCGCCCCCCCCAACCTCTTCCTCTGCACCTGGTTTCCACACAGAGGCCAAGCTTTGGAGTCATTATCCAAAAAAGACATGTTTTTTCCCTCTCAGAAGCCTCCATGTATGCAAATAAGATCCTTTTCATTTACTTTAGACCAGCCTGTTAACTCAAGAGCCTCCCAAATTAAATGTTAACATAGATGAACCGTCCCGAGCACCCACACACACACTTTCCCTCTCAACCTGTTACAACACCTGGCCTATTAATTGAAAACCTCACGCGCTTCTCTAAGGCGCCCAACATGTGTGTGTATGTGTACGTATTCCCCAGCTCAGCATATTCACGTGCGTGTCAGTTCGTGACGGAATGAAAGTGCGCACAAAGCGGTTGCGGTGTGTATTCGCGTGCGCGATCCACCTGCGTTACCCCGGCACTCCCGCTCCGATCAAGGACGAAGCGGTGTAGGCATCTCATTAAGAAGCTGCTGGAGCTAATTAACTAATTAACCAGCCTATCCCGGGGAACCAACTTCTTGCCAATCAGCGGGGCCTAAACGAGGCCCCGTTCACACGCCTGGAGGGCGGGGCTGTGGCCGGGGTGTGCGTCTTCCTCCGCCCGCCACATTCGCTCTCCGCAGCCCTGACGCGGCTGCTCGCGAACAAAGACGGGCTGATGGTAATGAGCGTTTATTCGTGCCTCCGGGCTGTGTCGCCGATAGCTGCACGTGGGCGCACACGCAGACACACAGACATAGTTTTCATACAGGAAGTCCTGTAATCTGCTGAGACGGTGCCGCGATCCTGGAACACAACAACATTTCAAAGTGCACCAAGCGAATGACTGCTCGAAGCTGTTGCACGAAGCCTCGACGTGTGGAACATGAATGGAACACAACACCTATTACAAGCTTTCATTTTTAGTGGAGTCGCTGCGCCGTTTGAATATAACCCTGAGCACGCAGATTCGCAGCACTCAGTCCGAACGTGAAAGGAGGGTGCTGGTTATTCATGTGCATGCATTTGCTCCGGCACTGTACGGCCTCTCTAGTGCCCTCTGCCTGCCTTTAATGAACATTTATACTCGAAACAGTCCCATTACAGTTGACTGTTGAATTAGTAATGAATACAGTTATGAAGCCACTTTGTCCTTACTGTGTGTTTCTGCTTCTGTGTGTGTGTGTGTGTGGGGGTGCACAGTGAGGTACAGTACCATACACAACCCTGCGACAACCAATAGAGCGTTCACGTACCTGTTAAGCTTTGGATTTCGTCCCATCGTGGAAGTGGTGTGTATGGGTCTCAAATCAGACCAACTCTCCATACCTCAAGAGTTTGGAGGCTGGTGTCTTTTCTAAGTGGTTCCAAAACCAAAAATAAGTGTAAGGAATGAATTAAAAATACTTTTCTTTACCTGTGCTAATGTAAGCTAACAACGCTAGCTTTTTGTGGGGTTGAGATATAAGTACGCACTGTGTGGGAGCTAAGATGCTACTACATCAAAGGTCTGAGGAATGACTTCAGCTGTGTTCTGCTCTTTATTCGGTTTGGTTCGGAAGTTTGCACTCAAGCAACTCCAGACAAACTGGTGTTAAACGGCGTTAAGTTTGCGCAACTTGTTAGTAAAATATGAGCATTAAGGAATAAACTGCATTGCTGCATTGCAGACTATTCATGGAACCTCTGCTACAAAATATCTGTTAATATTCCAATGACATTTTGTATCCGTATTGTAGTACTTTGGGTAAATATCTCGATCCTACATGGACAATGCTGCTCCGCATATTCTATGTGGAAATAATCATGGATCACAGGATACTAATTGGTTGCCTGAGATGTCGCTTTAGCCTCGGTCTGTGTGTTTTAAATATTTATGACACCTTTTGCAGAATTCTTGTTTTGAAATGGTTCGGCAAGAAACACCTTAACCAGAATTTGAAGCTAACTCGAGCTAGTATTAGCTCACGCTAGGTAGCTATCGCTGATTAAGCAGCAGTTGTCAATTTACTCTGCAAATACAATAGAAATAGAAAAGTCCAGTTTGAAAGGTAGTCTCATTTCCAACTCGTCCAATTCTGCCGCTCTGCTTATGCTACTGTACTATACCTACGTACTCGACCTGTGTGATGCTGAAGACACATTTTACCAAAAGCAACTGTGGATTTCATGGTAAATCCACCAATGACGGTTGCTAAAGGGACGGCAGAGCTAAGCCAACAGTGTACCGACTTGTAGCAGGTAGGGTTGTCACGATACTAAAATTTTCAACTCGATACCGATACTCAGGAAAATATTCGATACTCGATACCATTTTCGATACCACAAGGATAAAAACAAAGACCCCCAAATTTAACAGAAATATTTTTATTAACAAGAAAAATGCAACATGTAAAAATTAACAGAACCACAGGTTAAATATTTATGATAAAAAACAGTTGTGCAAAAAGAAACTGCAACTATGATAACAAGTTTCAGGTCTGAGGTAGTGCAAAAAATAAACAGATGGTAGAGTCGGCTGTGTGTGTTGCTGTTTGGTTGCAGGTCGACTTTTCTCTGCTTCATTCTGGGTCTTCAAGAGAGAAAATAACACTTTTCAGTCACCAACATTTATGTAAACTTATTAACTCTATGCTTATGTATACTGACACTGTGTCAATTAACGTAATATGGGCATACTACGTGCCTGATTTATTTATTTACGTTGTTTATAATCATTAACGTGACGTCAGCCTTTAATTGCTAGCTGCGGCTAATGGCTAATCATAACACGGCCAACATTAATGCGGGCCACCGGCCACGATAACATCAGTAATAGGTAAGTTTGAAACGAAAGACACTAACCTGTCGAAATTCACTGTAAAGGCCAGGCTGTCGGTCCTTAAGATGTTTCGCCAAGTTTGAAGTAGCCTGCTGCTCGACTTGGTCGCCGCCGCCTTGTAGCAGTGTTTGCACACAGGCCGATCCGCGTCCTTCGGCTTTCCGTGCACGTCAGACTCGAAGGCAAAATACCTCCAAACAACACTTTTCCCTCTTTCATTTTCAACCAAAACTGGTTGGTTTGGACCTCCTGCAGCAGCACTAGCCATCATGCTCTGTTGTTATTGTGCACGTCACGGTGAGGGGGAGGGGCCTGCTGCTGTGTGTGTGTGAAGGCAGAGAGAGAGAAGGACGCAGCGTCGGCAGCTCGACGTCGGGGGGTATCGATACTTTTGAAAATGAGTATCGTATCCGGATACAACGTTTTAGTATCGATACTTTTTTGAGTATCGATACTTTTGACAACCCTAGTAGCAGGACAGACACAGTGGCTCTAAGGACCAACAGGCTGATGAAGACGCGTGTCTGTCAGATAACTGGACTGTTTCTCGGGCTGTAAAAGCTGTGAATTCTCCGTGCCGTATGCGTGTTGAAAAATTCAAGCCGAAGTCGAGCGAACATCTGCTTCCATGTATTTCTTGTGATTCACAGCTGTCCGCGGAGACACAGTGGAAAGTCGCCCGTAATGTATTCCAGCCTGCAGCTATGTGACCATCCATATACATCGCCGTCTGAAGCATTAGCGCTACGGCACCCTGGGGTGCAACCCGCAAGAAAACTTTGTGATGTACGATCCAGCGACTCCCACGCAGAGCCGCGGCACCGGCGCCTCCTCTCTGTGGGCATTCCGCTGATTAAAAGACGAGTGTGTCAAATATTCCGTCTCAGAGCAGCACCCAAAAGTGCGAAGAGATTAATTTGCTCCGTGTTGTTTTATAATGTCAAGTGTCGTTTGTACGGCGCGATACTGGAACTGGATCACGCGCACGGGTGGTTTGATACGTGTTCTTAAGCATGTTCAGCCTTTGGTCTCTGCCTACAAACAGTTGGTGGGCTCTTCTCTTCAATTACAATGCTGGAGACGAGGTCGATATCAACGTGGTTTGGGATGGGAGTGTAATTATGTTTGCAGAATACACGCCGGCACCCGAAAATCTCTCAACAGTTGTTCTTTTTTTCTGCACAAAGCGCGCCTTCTCCTTGTTCCCCCGCAACGCTTTTACCTACTTCACTCCGGCTGACCTCCCTCACCACCTTCCAGATTTTCCCCGCTCGCTCGTGCCTCGGTTTTTTAATTAGGCAAGAAACAAGTGCGCACATTAATTGGTTGAATACAAAGCAGAAGAATACAGCGACGGCGGCAACGTTTTCCAGTTCCACTGATGAGGGGAATTGGATGAATGAGATATTTCTCCTTCTGCGCACCCTAAAGGAGAGCTCCTCGTATACGAACAAAGCGTCGAGGACTGTTTGTTGTATTTATTCAGGAAATTGAATCAAACGGCGGGTGTTGCCGTACACATGTAAACATGAGATGTCTGGGTGACTTTGCGGAAAACGAGCTGGCTGAGAGCGGGCTCTGAGCAGATGTGAGCGGCGGAGAAAAAAAAGGCAAATTGGAATTGGCACCTGATCTGACGACTTGGCAGCGTTCTTCCATCCCGTCCTCGATATGAGTGCGGTAAATCGAGTGCGGCCCTGTATGGGAATAAGATGAGGGGATTGGTTTATTTCCTTCTTCTTTTTTTTTTTGTTTTTTTTCTTCCCTCCCTCCTTTTTGGCTCGCTCGCAGGTTTGTAGATGTCAGCAGATCCTCAAAATACCGCTACCTTCGGACTCGGAGAGATCTGTTTTTGACAGCTAATTGGAGGGAGGACATTCGCTCCCCTGCATTCATTTCAAAAAAGCTTAACTGCGAGTACGTTCAGCTGTACCAGTAAACGCACACAACCACACACACACACACACACACACTGGACACATTCAAAACCAACATGACATAAACCATTTAAGTGGTCGAACATTTTGCTTCCTCGCACTCGCTGCGTACTACACACTGTTCAATTATGCATTATATATACCATGGATAATACATGACATGAATATAGCTGATGTAAAATACTCCGAGGAGATCCTACACCTCTGACATTATTCATGTACTAGGTGGGCCATGTGTGTGCGTCTACACATTCGTGCTACGAGAACGTCTCGATTCCCAAACTGATTTCCTCGCAGGGAAGCGCTCGATCGTCCTCCTCCTCCTCGGCTCTCTGCTCCGCGCCTCCCTGGGAAGATGAATACAGCTGTGCGGGGGGGCGCCAGCTGAGACTTTGATTATGTTCCACTCTCTATTCACACACTTACAGATTTCTTTTTTTGCCTTGTGGCAGATCTTCTGGCAGAACAAGTGTTTCCCGTAGGGGAGTAAGTACTCAGATCTTTGACTTAAGTAAAAAGCAGCGATACAACGAGGTCAAAATACTCAGTTACAAGTAAAAGTCCTGCATTTAAAATCTTACTTAAACTGGCAATAGACGTGTTTTTTTTTTGCTTTAACGTATCAGTACGGAGTAAATGTTGGCACCATCAGCGTTCACATTGGTTTCCTATAAGCCTCACTTTCACTTCACAATTTTGTGTGCAAAAAAACCAACAACCTCCCAGCAAAATGAAGGCTGGCCAGCGATACAGCCTGGCAGCCTGGCACCACTTCTATCTGCTCTCGAGTCTCCATTATAGGCTAAATGAATGGATAAAATCAACGTCTGTCCTTTGTTGGTATTAACGACTCAGAGGGAAACTGAGGCGATCCATTCGTCTTGGCGACAGCAACACTAATACCACTCTGGAAGCAGTAAAGTAGGTAAAGTCGTTTGTTTCCACTTGAATTAAAAGAACTCAAGTATTAGTGTCGACATATACTCAGATTACCAAAAATAAAAGTGCAGAATTGCCCATTTCCAAATGATTCATTACTTGGTTGTTGATTAATTATTGATGAATGAGCCGTAAAAAGTAAAATATAGTGGTAATAATGTAGATATGTATTTGTATATAATGGCAGGAAATATAAATCCTGAAGGACAAGTACCTCAAAAATGTACTTAGGTACAGTTTTAGTTACATTTCACCACCGGGTGGGAAAACAAGGACATTGTGTTTTTGTTGCCTTTGTCTCCGTGACATTTCAGAGAGCGGAGGTGCTGTTTATGTGTGTGTGTGTGTGTGTGTGTGTGTGTGTGTGTGTGTGTGTGTGAGAGAGTGTGTGTGAGAGAGAGAGAGAGAGAGAGAGTGAAGGAAAGACTCTATCCTCCTTCTCCTCTGTTGTGAGGAGTGGAGAGCTCCACCAGGAATTCCTTCAATTCCAGGCTTCAGTCAGCCCCACCCCACCTTTTCATCCTGCAGCCAGCCTCCAGCTCTCCAGCCTTCTCCCTTTTCTTTTTTTTTTTTTTTAATTCCTCAGCGTGACTTCACACCTTTCCATCTCTCACCACCCCTCCCTCTGCCTGCTTCCATCCCTGCTGGATCTCTGCAGCTGAATAACTCCAGTGTCAGCATCCCCCTTCCAGTTTCCCCGTGTGTTCCTCTCCAGTGTTAGAAAAAATAGTACAAATTCTGGTTCGCTTTTGTCCGTGGAAAGAGGAGATTAAATAAAAATCTGTTATTTTGTTATGTGTTTCTAATGACTCCTGCAGTCATTCATTATCATGACAAAATACGATTTTGTTTTTAATACTAGTGCGTTGAAAGTAGAAACATCCAACAAACATATCCCACTGACTCTAATTGAATTGTTGTTGTATTCTCAGTTGTGTCACTGGGCTGTTTCACTGCAAAAAAAAGTTAGTAAAGTCATTATTCCAAATTGAATTTGGGGTGCCAAGTACAATTTATCGAGCGACAGTGGCATCGTAGTTACAACTCGTCAGTTAATTGCAGATTTAAAAAATAATAATAAAATAGACACTATAATAGATAAAATAACGTCAATACTCATGAAGCAGCTGCTTTACAGCATGGCTGAGGCTTTTTTTATTTATTTATAACAAACTGTTTATCTGATGATTAGGAACAATTAGTGTTACTGACTAGAGAGCCCGAGTGATCGAGGCGGATATGATTTTCAGCCCTTAAATGTGCTCATAGAAATGGTTAATAATCAAACCTTTCACATAAATACTGATAAAAGTTCAAGAGTTGAAACAACTTTTGAGGCCTACATAATGGAAACAGCGGGGACTATGTAGTAAAGCGCAACCTGCAACCTCTGAATTACGTAAAGTAATTCATACTATGTATTATACTCTATACTATTTCTATTCTATTTTATTCTATTTTTAAAAATTTTGTTGTGTAACATTACAATTTTGTGTGACAACATAATCTAAGCTCAGAGTTGCACTTGCTAGCTTTTATTTGCTTTCAACTGCATCACACAGTCGTGCAAGTAGTTCGGTTTCCCAAAGATCCCAAAGGTCAAGTGTTAACGTTAACACACTCAAATTAGCGCTCTTTTTGTATCAAACTCCTATATTTTCCAAATATATAACTACACCTTTATGTCATGTTCTGGTATACTTCATAGTTATTACAGCCAGCAGTAGCTCTACTAATGCTGCTGTGGAGCTCGTCTGAATTTGATGAGCCACTGGAGGAACATCGGTTCATCTTTGATGAAGACAGTTCTGAAAATCCCCTGAAAAGATTCAGCCACTGATTACCCTGAGATTCATCATCTGTCATAGAGTTGCGAAAATAATGGACAACAGAACTTTAATACAGTCAATAAAGAGTAAAAACAAGTCAGTTAAGAGAAAAATCAAGTGAAACTATTATTATTATGGACAGATGTAAAATCAACAAGTCAGACCACAGAAACCTGAACCAACACTTATCATTTCCAAATAGTTCTGTTTGCAAAAACCTCTGAGTTGCGGGCTCAGGATGTTGGAGTGACGGGGACAAAGAAAGGGCAGCCTAAAGGGCACTTTTTTATGTTTTATCTACCATAGGAGCATCCAAGAGGGCACTTTCACAGCATGTTTTTTCAAACCTGAGGGCACCCTCGAGTCCTCCAGTGAAACCTCTGACCTCTGATGTATTTGCAAAACTTTATTGTATTTTATTTAACTTTTTCCCCCTCTAAATTGGTTGGAATATCAGAATATGCCTGTAGTACACTGAACAGTTGTGCACTGTGTGCCACAGGATGTTAGCACATAAGGGAACTAGCTAACTGGCTGATGAATGTCTTGCTCTCTTTATACATTTGTTTCCGAGTGAAAAGTTCACAGGCACATTAAGCTAACATTGGTAGCATGCTGGCTGTGTAACATAGTTAGAGTAAATATGCAATTTAACAAAGAATTCCACTAAAATTTCCACGCACCTGGCAGGCTAACCTCCTCACTTATTTATCGCCATGCATGAAAGTTTTATTATCCGTGATGCTCCAAACACGCAAACAAAGAAAATGTGTTTCTCTTGCATGATTGTGGTGGCATATCTGCTCTCCCGTAAAGAAATGCATGTCCTTGTGTTGAACTCGGGGCGTACTTCCCGCACGCAAAACCAAACTGTGTGGACATGAGGCGTTCGGGTCCCACCTGTAGCCTTTCAGATGTTACAGAATAAAAAAAAAACCACGTCAAATAATATCATACTGCATATCTCTATTGGCGTTTATGTCAGAATCTTCCCTCCAGTCCGTCTTTCTGCCTCCTTCCCTGCCACAAAGTAAGCAGATCAGTTCAGACAACCCAACCCCGCTTCTCCGTCCATCCACCCCTCCATGTACCTCTCTCCATCTCTGTGGTGTCCTGTGCCAGGCAGGTCAGAGTGGCTCAAAGTCAAGCCTCCTCCCTTCTCTCACAGTTTGCCTTCCCTCCTCCATCCCCGACTTCCCTTCTTCTCCATCTCCATCTCCTCTTTCCTGCCTCCACGCCCTCCTTCCATCCGGCCGCCCCCCCTGCGTCCTCGGCGCTGCGGGTCAGGCCGGTTCAGAGCGTCAGGGTGAGCAGTCAGCTCCCGTTATGACAGCCTGTCCAAGTGAATACACCTTCCTCTCCTCTCCCGCTCTTCCCCCCTCCGACCCCTCTGCCTCTCCGTCTCTCTGAGAGGCAGCTCCCCTTCAACTCTCACTCCTTCCTGATCCGCCCTCGCTCTCTCGCCGCGATCGCACTCCTGCCCCCTCCGCCGTCCTCGTCCTCCTCCATCTCGTGCTCCCGTCCAGCCGTTGTCATCTTCTCTTCCTCCCCTGTAACCCCGCGTCGGCCCTCCCATCCATCACCGGCTCTTCCTGTCCTCTCTCGTTGCCATGCATATGTCTCAAACCCCTAATAGCTGTCCCTCTGTCTCCGTCTCTATCAGTCCATCTGTCTCCTCCTCTTCTGCTCTCGCGCCACCACCACCACCACCCTCACCGCGTCCATCATCCGTCACGCCTCATCTTTTTTTTCCTCCTCAATTTCTCTCCTGTTTTTGTACTTTTCTAATGAAAGGATCTGTTCGTTCTGAACCTGGGGATCGTTCGTCTTCATTTATTTGCGTTACAAGCGGTCCATCTGTTCATTAATCTTTAGCACTCCCTATGTCCTTTTTCTCTCTTATCTATCATCCGCCTCTATATCCAGCCGCTGCAAACTTCCAACCACTCTTTCTCAGATTAAACTCATTCCCACCTGAGATATATTCCCAATCGATTAACCTGTACGCGTTTATTTGCGGGCACCGAGCACTTGTGCTATATGCAAGGGCTTAGCCTTTAGCAATTAATGAAAGGATGCAACCTTGTAAAAAATGCATCAGCTCATATACAAGTAGATCCAATAAAGAGGACGCTTTTACATGGAGTGGAATCAGCTGAATTCAATACTCTTTGCAGCATCACATCCCACAGCATATCCCCCGTAGAGCTCTCTCTCACTGTGCTTTTTAAATGCAACCGACAGTAGAGAACATCCTGCAATAATCTATGATTGTTACAATTATTATTAACCCTAACCATGCTACTTTTATCTTTCAGTCTTTGTTTTTCCCAATGAGAGACACCAATGTCTCTAATTGAGTTGCGATTTCCCCAGTGGGAAGTCCTATTTAAAAACCTTTACTTTTAGGATATTCACACTGTTCCTCAACACAGAAACAGAGTTAACTCTTGAAAATTAAAGATATTTAATTTTTCTATTTAAATAAAGAACATTTACATTTACATTTAGGGCATTTAGCAGACACTTTTGTCCAAGGGTTAGGGTAAGAACAATACAACTGAATCATTGAATATGAAGCTTGAGCCAGAAGACGCTTAGCTTAGCATAAAGATGTGGAGGGAAGAAATTCACTACACCTGGCCAGTAAATATTCTGGCAAATAACCCCCAGTAAAACCGTAACTTTTCATTTTTAACATTTATATCATATCATAAGTCATCACATAATATCATAAACATATCACGTTAATTCAAGAGGTTGGAGGTGTTTTTAGGCTGATGCTTGTACTGTTTGACGCACTACATGTTATGTATATTTCTATATTAATAACTTATATAACATATTACAAAACCCTGTGGTGTATAATGAGGACTAAATTGCCTTCTACCTCGCACCTGGAATAATTTTCTTCTATCTGACTGCAGATTTAATGAATTCATCGGTTTAAACTGTGCTGCTTTGGCTCTGAAACATTATGCAATCTGCAAAGTAACTAGCATCTAAATTTGTCAAATACATGTAGTGGAGTGGAAGTATAAAGTTGCAGAAAATGGAAAATACTCAAGTGAAGTACAAGTACAGTACATGGGTAGATGTACTTGACCACATTCCAACGCTGAGAAAGCCCGTTTTTTCTGCCATATTGGCACAGAGTTCCTTTCTTAATACAACACCACACATGAGTCTTGGAGGAGAGGCGAGTGTAAGACACAAATCAGAGCCGCAAAATCCAAATGAATCTTTGCAAATAAGAACACTGTGCCACAGTTGCAGCATTCGTCCAAGATTTACCCAAAATCTGAAAGTGGTTACATTTTTATCAGTTTGAAATGTTGTTGCTTTCTGTTAGCCGTGCACACAACAGTATTTGAGATTCTGATGAGATGCTTTGCTATGAAAATGCACTTCTAAGCGTTCAATTTGTTGTTTTTATCTACATTGGCATTTATCTTTTACTGTAGACATATTTCGTATTCATCCTAGCTTAATTCCAGGAACCCTGGGCGGCCAAGTGGTCCACCTGTTCGCTGCTCTGCATCAGGTCTTGTTTTCCCTCTCCCTTAAACACCCAGTGTTTCAACACAGTGAAAAGAAATGAAGAGGTTGCACTCCGTTGTCCGTGAACCTGACCTATGACCTCTTGTTGGAGAGGGCAATGGCAAAGAGACGTCCCTCAGAGGAATCAATAGCACATCACATTATGATTGTTATCACACTAATTGCTGTCATCAGCAGCCATTGTTGAGGGCGATGCCGCTGCTATCTTCCCAGCCTCATTAGCTTGCGCAGCAGCACCAGCAAGTGTCACATTCTCCCTGGTTTAAATTAACAGTTAACATACGCTCTGACAGTGTTAATTTTTTTCTATCTTTACTGGTTTGTGTTAGCATCGCCGGAGTTTTCCCTCTTCATTACTATGAATTAGCAGTTAGCATCAGTCGGGGCGCTGCTTGGCTTTCCCACTTCATTGGTTTGCATTAGCGGTTACCGAGGACGGTGCTAAGGTTTCCCTAGTCATCTCCCATTAGCAGCTGTTTAGCCCCAGCTTTCCCTTCCCATTACTCTGACTGACAGTGCAGCCGGGTGGAGACGAGCCAAGCACTCGGAGGACGACAGACCGGGGCACCATTTCACCCTGCTTATGCATCCGGCACGCAAACAGACAACAAGCAGAATGGCCACACTTGCAGATGACACACACACACACACAAGTCCCAGCTGTTGTAACACAAAACATCATCGTATCAGCATATTGTATTTATGTGATATTCAAATCTGTAAAACTTCCGAACCCTTCCTGCATTGACTCTCTGATCATTGCAGAGCATAAGTGGTTTGTTTTTTTGAGGTACTCAAAGGTCAATGGCAACAAAGTGCCACAGGAATGAGTCCTAAAACCCAGAAATAAATTTGAATTCTGCATTTCCGGTTCCCTCGTCTTGAAGTCGATGGGTTTTTTCTGAATGGGTTTTTCATGAGATGCCTCAAATAAGGTCTGTAGTTAACACAAGCTTTTTTGTTCTGCTGCTGCATTTACGCTTCAGAAAGTCATTAAAGTGATGTTCATCTGTGAAGATTATCTCGCTGAACAACACGTGTAAGTATCATAAAGTTGTGTTTGCCACAGAGCTTATTTTCGTCAATATTCCAAAATGCAATTCAAAAAATCCTGTAGGCTTTTTGTCGAGGGAACCAGGCCGATGCTAACATCCTGGTTAGCTGGAAAAGATACATCATCCCTGCAGAATTCTATGCAGTCAACATATCTGGCTAATGACG
This sequence comes from Lagodon rhomboides, assembly GCA_039737535.1. Lineage (NCBI taxonomy): Eukaryota > Metazoa > Chordata > Actinopteri > Spariformes > Sparidae > Lagodon > Lagodon rhomboides. The sequence goes on from CM077806.1 coordinate 11,187,705, forward strand.
CCTACACATTGAATCAGTTGTCCGCTAAGCCTCATTGTATCCTTGACAGCAACTACAAGCAGGCAGACACGTATGTACGCCCGCACTGACACACACAGGATCAATATCCACCAATGAAGCTTGGGCGTGAGCCCACAGGAAGCAGAGAGTATCTTTTATCCAGTACTTCTGGGTCATGTCTCTGGTCTGCCAGATCGGGTGCCCTTATGACTACACTTCGTTGCCGTCATGTTCAAAGGATTTTGATTGTTATTTTTGTGACAGTCTTATTTTCGGGCTTCTGTTTTACAGCAGCGAAAGCGGAATTCACACCTGACTCATGCTCAGTACCGTAATACGTCTTTACCATTCCCAAGTTTAGATTATTTATGATAAATGTGTGTAAGAGTGTATGAGGGAAAACCAATACTGTTTTAACTGTACTTTCTCACAATTTATTGCAACTGTAGTATAATAATGTTGAGCAGTTAGACACTGTACAATGGGCAAATATGAAATCTGGTTTAGTATTTCAGATTGGTCTATTATTTTTTGTAGGCAAACCTGCAAGGGGAACTTTGAACTCCATTACAGCTCTTCAAAATAGATATATTGTTTTTTGCTACCCATTGCAATGTCCTGAATTTTACAAATGACCCTGTTTTTAGCTGTAGAGACAAACTTTAGACCTCCTTTTCACTTGAGTCATACTTTAGATTCACTTATTATAGATAAAAGGTGACACAAGATTAATTCTTTCATTACTGTACTTGTCTTTGGCTTGCATGTGTGTTAAGATGCCTCATCAGATACCCAGATAAGGGTATACCTTACCAAAAAGTCATGGTTCTCCAGCGGAAATAGAGCTGTGTTAAGCAGGTTTCTTGTAATCCCGGGACTTTCAAGTACCTATAAATGCACTGGATCTGAGTATGTGGAAGAAGCTTTCTGCTTTGTATCATAAGTCAGTGTTGCTCAATGGTCCTTGAACATTGCAAGACAATAAGTTTTAAGAGACCGTATAGTAAAGAGCTAAAAAAAAAACCAGGTTGGAGAGAAAGACAAAGAGAGAAGAGAGCCTTGGAGAAAGTTACAGTGAGAGTGATTGCAAAGAGAAAGAGGGAAGAGGATTGATGGTGGATGGCAATGAGAGCAGCAGAGTTGGAGAGCAAGGGAGTGTATGCGAAGTATCAGAGTTGACGTGAATGGAAGGGACGGATCAGGCGAGCAGAAGGGACACCAATCAACACCTCCTGATTGCTTCAGGTGTCCCAGTGGAGAGATCGATCTGCGGGGAAGGGAAGAGAAGAGGGGTAGGAGGACCGAAAGATAACCGCTCCAGACACTCGTCAAAGAATACAAAGGAGTGTCATATCATCCGCCGGCTCTCCGTCTCTCTGCAGGCCACTCAGGGGAATGAGCCGAGATGGTGCAGGGGTTTTTATGTTCGCCTTGGTTCAGTTGTTGACAGTGAATGAATGCTCAGACACTCCTTTCCGAAATGCATGTACTAGCCAATCTGCCTACCTATCAATCACTCAACCTTTGTGTATGTAACTCATTACTTTAACCAAATACAATTCAAAGCAGTAAAGTGGAATGATGGGAGAATGATCACAGACTGCCAACATGTCAAGGACTTGGGGAGGCTATGATTTTTTTCTGTTTTTTTCTCCCCTGGTTTTTGGGGAGGTTTTCCTATATCAGAATTGAAGGTCTAATGACAGAGGATGTCAATCAATAACCACTTTTTACCATGTTTTATTTTCTGTGGACACGGTCGACATCATCTCAACTGTAGTTGCGGTATTGTAAACAAATCTGAGATGTTCAATTTGCAATTCCACTGATCCCGACAAGGATGACCATATTGGCCTTAAAAGTTCCAGAAAAACTACTCCATTGACCATGGGGCGAGATTGATTTTACAACAGCTGTTTCCGAGGTTGAGGCATAAACCTTTTATCCAACATGGATGAGTAGTTCATAAATTGCTCAGAAAAAAAGTGAAATGGAATTCCATGACAGCTGGGCATCTCCATCTCATGTGATATGATAGAAAGCATGTTGCTGAGTCGACTGCTCTGTCCAAGGACAAGAATGAACTTCGATCTCACCTTGATAGGCTTCAATCACAGTTCTTGCAGGTGCCACATTTTTGGCCAACACTGTACCGACACGCAACGCAGGCAACACTGTTAACCCATATACACTGGTAGAAATATAGCATATAGCCCTGAAATCCAAAGGGTCGAACAGCTCAGAGTTGGGTGGCTTCAAGTGCCTCTTAATCAAAGTTCAGCCATCCATACTAGGAGTGGGTGCAATAAAGAGGAAAGATTGACCCAATTACTTGTACCTGCTGATTACCTTGTCACGGAATCAGGGAGAGGCACTCAATCTATGTCGCCGCATAGAACACTCAAACTGTATCCTCCACACACATCCTATCTACATCCTTACCACAGGCTCCAGTGCTCCACTGTGACTTCTAATCACGGAGACGAGGCTGTGATGGGAACTACGCCAGCCGTGCCTGAGTCACGTACGTGTTCACCTGACCATAACATGACGGAAATCAATGTCCTCCAGCTCCGCTCCGCTCCTCCATCCTCGCTTTCTCACTCTGTCCTCCCTTCCCTCATTGCTCCCATCAACCCCGTCTCCCCCGGTCAAGGTTGCTAATGAATTATGAATCGCTTTAATTCATATCCTCACTAAAGTTCTACGTCTCTCCAGCTTCAATAGTTCGCTGTGGCTAGCCTTGCTTTCATTGAGAGTGACGGCGTCAAAGTCAAGGAACACCAAGGTTACTTTATTGTTGTGCGTTCTCCCTGCTGGCATTTAGTAAATACAGATGCAGATAATAGAGTGAGTCACAGAAAATTCCAAATGGAAAGTGTGAGCCTCCGAAAGGAGACGGACTGAAGTCGCAGAGCTGTGTTGTTGACTTTCAAAAAAAGACACCAGTATGCAGTTGCTCACTTTCTCGAGCATTGTTTAACAGCATTAAACTGGAGGTTCACGATTTCATGACACCTTCTCTAGTGGTGATAATTAACCAATCCAAAAGACACCACCGTTCTTGTCTTAACACGTTTACACAGCAGTGGCTTTTCCTTTCCACACTATGGTGTTTGTTTGAGTGTGTGGGGGGTTGTATTTGTAGAATTAATTTCGAAAATCCTGATGCTTACCAAAGGCCTTGAACTACATTTAGGATTCCAATCTAAAATCTTTAATATAATGAGACAGGGCTTAAGTATGCTTTAAACAAAGTGCTTTTCATATGGTCTAAAGCTGTATTTCTGTGTGTTCAAGTGTTATGCTGTATCTAAAGCGGCTATGTGCATAGGCTCCGTAGCTGACATGTGCCGCCACAAAAAGGTACACTACACATCCAGTGAAGTCATGCAATATAACGCATTACTGCTCCAGTCACATTGTTACTTCTGTAGGTTCTTCAGTTATCTGCATAGTGGTTGGATAGAAAAAAAAAAGTCTTCAAATGTGCCTTTTTCGCACCCTTGCGGTACAGTCAGCTGACTGACCTCTCCTGATATCCATGAAATGCAACACAGTGAAGCTATCTAGTGGAGAGACCATTCAGCCTGGGGCAGTGCTGACACCGAGGAGGAACAGGTTGTCTGACGGACGATTTGATAGGCATTTAGGTATAACCACTGGTTTAATGATAAATGTGTCAAATAACCTGGACTAGTCTACTATACAGCCATGGTTCAGTAAGCGAAGGACAGGGCAAAATAAAGTTAGAAATGATTGGCACTGTAACACAATATCACACAGTAAGTAAAAGAACATAATGAAACCATTGATCCACCTGATCATGTACAATGGTCAGTGCTATGCAGCTGGTGTTGCAGGAGTGCCATCGGTGAAATGCACCTACAAACCATATATCTACAGCAAGACTCCAGTTAACCTCTTGTTGAGAAGTATGAATCCAGTTTGACAGCAGATTTACAGTGTTAAGTAAGCAGCCTTAAAACAATTTATTTAGTTCATACAGCTACTTGTTTCTCCTTTCTTTGTTCAACCGAAAGTGTACATGCTATCCCCTGTGCCTGTCTCCGCGACTGCCGGCTTTTCCGCCCACCTTTGAGTGTGGCCATTCAGAATAGGAATAAACGCCTTTAGAGGTGGTCAGACTTGGCATGGTAAAAGCTGGTTCATTTAAAGCCTACAGAGGTATTGTTAGTCGGTCAAATCATAAGAGTTGAAGGCATCAGAACAGCTTGGCTTACTTTATACTGGTTCTTTGTACAGCTTGTGTCATTTTTTAGCGTGAGGGATTGCACACTTTCAAACAAGGACACATTTTCTAGCAGAGATGCACCCATTTGACTCAGGGGATCGGTATCAGAGTCACTACTGACAATGATTAAATACGTTTTTTTTTAACCAGTGTCCTTCCTTTTCCAATATCCGTCAGATTCATTAAATCAGGACAGACTGCCAGTGCTTTTTTAGCACCACAGCAATCCCCGATATTGTGTTACCTTACTTAAAAGGTTCTACACGTTGAAGTTTACAGATTTTAAATTTTGAAGAAAGGTATCACTGGTATTGGATTGATACTCTTTATTGGCAGAAAAAAGTTGACTGAGGATGCAATATCATATCATTTGGAAGTGATCATACCACACACTGTACCCACATGACAACATGAATATAAAACAAGGTCCAGTGTCCATTATGGTCTTTGTCGAGGCCTCTCAGCGTGAGATCCTTACACAACATGTCCTCAAAGGAATGGATCACATTCACCAGCCAAGGATATTTATGTTGTTACTTTTTCTGGCTGTTGACGCAAAGAAGAATGGCTGTTACCACGGCAACGACTAATGGATCCTGATAAAGTCAATGAAAAGCTTCCAGTCTTAGTCACTCTGTATGAGTGTAAGGAACACTTATGGCTTTCAAAGAACACCTGTTGTGTGATAGGTAGGTTCATGCAGTTCAGTCAGGCTTATATCACGTCCTGTTGACACTGAGTCATTCAACTACAGTTGGAATGTTAAGTTGGTTGGCCAATGTTACAACACTTCCTCATACCAAAATGACTGAATTGGTCACTCCCAAAATGAACTTAGTCGTACAGTCACAGTTTGGTTAGGTTAAGGCACTAAAAAGACTTGGTTAGGTTTGGCAATTTTAGATTAAAACAACTGTATTACTTCTACTACTTCTAAAGCCATGAAAGGCCAAGAAAGAAAAAAACATACATACATTATGTCTGGACACAATTTAGCTATGTTAGGTGGTTTCTCACTGGACACCAACAGCGGTCTCCTGAATCAAAGTCGTGTGCTTGTTTAACCCTGTGCAGACTTTTTGCCCTTTATACTACTTCTCCTAGCTTCCTCCTTTGCAGCCGTAACAATTACTACAGCCACTAGAGGTCGCTGCTAGAGGCCGATATAGGCCTACCACAGATATATCAGACATGGGCCAATATTAAAACGTATCTTTAGCGATGATAATGCAGAAAAATATGCTTTGGGTGATTTGTAATTATTAAAATCCCAGTTTAGTTAACCGCTTCAGTGCACTGATGTCATTTTAGACAATAAATGCTAAACCTTGAAATATCCTGCCTCCGTTACATATGTCACAAGTACTTGACATTTAAGGGGTCACTGAAAAGAAATTTCAGAATTTTGTAACCAAATATCTGCATAGGCCTTCGACATCACTAGATTTGGGGGAAAATGTATAGAATTTACTTATGAATAATCATATCGCTCTCACAAAAAAATATGCTTGGAGCAGAAAAAATCTTTTCTTATTTGGAACACAAAGTTCTCTGACCCTAGCCAGGAAATGAGTTGTGGATTTAGGTGTTTGAGAACAGAGTTTAAACTTTGCACTCAGCGGCTCACCTTCTCACCCGTCGCTTAAGAGACCTTCAAACAGAGGAGCAGAGGACAGTGATTTCATTAGCCATTTGCTAAACGGTGTGTGTGTGTGTGTGTGTGTGTGTGTGTGTGTGTGTGTGTGTGTGTGTGTGTGTGTGTGTGTGTGTGCGTGTGTGTGTGCTTGTGTGTGTAAATGTTAATGACATAAGAATTGGAAGGGTGGCTAAATGAATGGCTTGTAAAATGTCAACTGTGCACATGTGTGTGTGTGTGTGTGTGTGTGTGTGTGTTTTAATTTCCATTATTGCTCCCATCTCTTCCTCCCTCTCCCCTCGCTCGCTGTCTGTCTCTCACACTCTCTTCGCTTTGCAATTATAACCTCCATTAATTATGAATCAGGCCCCGGATGAACAGGGCGAAGCGGCTGCCACCGTCGATCCGGCGAGGCGGCAGAGAGACCTGGCAAACTCCTGCGCTGTTGACATCGCCTACGGAAGCACCCCGTTTTAATTTTCCATTTATTAATTCAGGTCGCTGCTGGTACGGGCGGGGAGCGGCGTGAAGGAGGGAGGGAGGTGCTGGAGGGAGATACATAGCGGTATATAGCTGTAATTATCCCACATTATTAGTAATGATAATAATATTGCTGAGAGAGTGGAATTTTGTTTGCCCCTCAGCCTCGCCCACTGCTTCATTTCGGAAGCGATGAATTAATAAAAACTTTCCGCTGGCTGCTTGAGTGGCATATGACATACTGCTCCTCTCTCTCTCTCTCTCTCTCTCTCAGTCTCTCCGTCTTTCTCCAGGTGACGGGCTCACTCGTTCACCGGCAAAATAGCATCACAGGGACCCACTTTCGGGGGAGTGAATATAGGAAAGAGGTGTAATCAACAAAATTGAGGCAAAGCGCTGTACTTTGTCCGCTTCAATTCACCGATGACGAGCTAGTGTGCGTTCTGACATTCCGCCCCGTGTGTGTGTGCGCGTGTGTGTGTGTGTTCCTCGACAAGGTGACTGCCTCGTAATCAGGGCAGGGAGTGCAGATGGGTCGGGCTGGGAAACGCCCCGCGCTATCTGTCAAAATTTCATCACTATACGCTCGCCACCAGGCGCTAGATCACCCCGAGTCACCCGAAGCAGCGCCGTGCGACTTGACAAATAGAGAGAGAGTCTCGTCGAGCTGTTTATCACAGAGAAGCCGATGTCTATCGCTGAAACACCACCCGGAGACGAGGCCCTCGTCGTCCCTCTCGGGTCGGGGATGGTAGTTTTTTGTTCTGCAACAACTTAGGCGTAAAAGAGCCTTTTCTGGTCAAAATGTTTCCCTAATTAAGTCCTAACTCCGCATAACACTCTGATGTACCGCTTCCGAAACACTCTGTTTTGCCGACCAAGCTCTCTAATCCCAAGTGAGCGTGGAGCTGACAGTGTTCGGCGCGGGCCCCGTCTTCTTCTGTTCTTTGCGAACGTGACGAAGCTCCTCTTAATGAGACGCCGCCATTTTTCTTCCTCCAGACTCTCTACCTCTAAAAAGCTGTTTTCACCCGCCACGGCAGGTCCCCTCATTAACCGACATGTTCTCCTTATTTCACTTTGCTCGTTCGCCCCCTCTCGCGTCCTGATCGCCTCTGTCCGTCTCCCTCCCCTCCCCGAGGCCACGCATGTTGTTATTTGCCGTTGTCAGTTATAAAACGACACCTAAGAACCCGTGTAGTCCCCGCTGGCCTCCCTCTGACAGATCGGATGCTAGGAATGAGCAGACAAGTGGAGTCGGCAAAAGCAATTAGCACATCGAGGGGCTTTGTGTTGTTGCATGTCTCTGTGGTTATCTAGCTCCTCTTGCCAGGACCAAGACATTATTAATCTTTCAAAAGGGTGTTTATATGTGTGTGTGTGTGTGTGTGTGTGTGTGTGTGTGTGTGTGTTAGTGTCTGTCCCTTCCAAGGCCAAATGAAGGAATTCTATTTTTTTCTTATTTTTCATCAGCTTTAGCCATGATCCTCGTCAAAAACTTGACCTCAGTAAACATACGAATACAACTATGTAAAACTACTCCAATACAAATACAAGGTCCTGCATTCAGATCAGTCATGACAAAAATATTAACATCAAAATATGAAAGGTTCTCATAAAATTGGCCCCTATGACTGATTTTCATTTGATACTTCAAGAAGCCCCAGCTGCTTAATTGTAAGGGCTCACAAGCCAAAAAGGTTGAGAACCATTGGTCTAATGATTATATTTTAAGCTTGTCATATATATTTTTTTAGTAAAAATTGGAAATGTAACAAATAAATGCACTTTTCAAGTAACTGTTGTGGGATTATTACATTTTTTTTTTTAAACGTAGTGGAGTAAAAGTATGAATTAGCATTTAGCATTTAGCAATTGGCATGAAATGGAAATAATAGAACTTAATTTACTGAATAAAGTAACTTAATTATAGTGCCTATACAAAAATATTCACCCTTTTGGAAGTCCTCATGTTTCATGGATCACACCACATTGAATCAAGAAGATTTAATCTGCCACAACAGAAAACACACATCTACAAAGTGATGTAAATTACGAATATACAATTCAAGAATTCCTGTTTACATTTGTACTCATCCTCTTTAACAGAGCGGTGCAGCTGATTGAAGTCCCCTCGTCAGCTCAGTGAAGATCACCTGTGTGCAGTCGAGGGGGGTGTGATTAACTGCAGTATCAGTGCAACTGTTCCGTCGGTGGAGTGGTCATTAATTCAGTTCACTTTGCAGAGCTCTGTTTCCACTTTCACATTAAAGTGTCTTCATATTGTTGATCATTACATAAAACACATTAAATCCACTTTGACCCGATGATGTAGGACAATAAAACATAAACGCCGTTTTTTTTTATAGGCACTGTAATTTCCACCTCTTGTTTACAGTCGCTTTTTTTTTTTAATCTCTTTTGTTTGTGAAACAGCAACCACACGCACACACACACACACACCAACTCTCAAAGAGACAATCACATTGTTTAGAGTGTGATCTTCCCTCCTCTTCTAATGGTGGTATAACTCAGGCCGGGATACAATAACAATTAGCAAGTCTAATGACGCATCGACTGCCTTTGCCTCCTTTTGTTGGCTCAGCATCTTCTCCCTCCTTTTAGCATGCTCCGGTCAACATCACAAGACAACCGGGTGAAGCGATCCATACAGTGGGGTCGTTAATCTTTGCCGCGGTGTCAGGCCGCGGCACGGGAAGCGTTTCATCCGGAACCTGTTGCGGATTAAGGAAGCTCGCCCGGCGGCGCGCAAGATTAACGGGTGTTGTCACGGGCTATCGCCGACATACGGCCGGGCTATCATTAGCATCTTAATCATTGTGGTTATCTGCGGCTGATAGCCGTCTTGGTGCGAGCCAATTTGTGAATAGCCATCACCAGCAGGGTCACGCTGAGCGTAACTGCTCCGGCGCCGGAAATCATCTTGTGGGCAGGAAATAAAAAACCACACATCATCCGTCACACGCGTTTTTTGGGGTGTTGTTTGTAATTGGAGCCCTGCCGTGTGTTTTTAGAAGAAAAATCACACACTTTTATGCAGCAGCAGTGGTTATCTAAGCAAGGTTGAGGCTAGCACACGGTGTAATCCCGTGAAACATGCCAGTCAAGTCATCTTATCGGCGCTGACATGCCATCCACACAGCACCTAATCCCGCTTATGCGCTAATGGGAATGTGGATGTACATTGTATCCCGAAGAACTCCCCGAAGAAAACGGCTGTATTAAGATGGCTTTATGCTCTCGTCTCTCTCTCTCACACACACACACACATATACCACCTTCGGTTCCGGTCGGAGAGAGGGATATTATTTAATGGAATCATGTTTTTTTTTTGTTTTTTTTCCTCCGCTCTTATCGCCCTTTCCACAGACACCCTGCTCGCCCTGCCAGGAAAACAATGAGAGCACAAAGCCTTTTGTTAGGACGAGTACCCAGCATTTCCACCTCCGCCGCCCACCCATCCCCAAAAAAAACAACCCACGCTGCATTCACACCTCCCCAGTGTTATCTCAACGTTGTCTCACTTCCATCCCCCCCCCCCCCACCTCGCCCCTCACGCCTGCCTGCCCACCCTGCTTTTGGCAGACGGCAGGGTTTTTTTTTCTCGTAATTTTTCCTCAGCGCGGTCAAGATGTGCTCGAGATTATTGTGAGACGAAGGGGTGAGGAGGGGGGGGGGTGATAGAGGCCGAAAGCAGGGGGCCGTCATTATCAGCCGCCGTTTAAAATGGTGACTTCAGCGGGACGGCGGGAGGGAGATGGACGTGCAGATTGTGCGTATTGTCTCCGGTGTGTGAGCTCACGGCTTAAACTGGGAGAGGCTCGTTGTGTCATCGCACCTTTTCTTGCATGATTCAAGACTGAACACACACACACACGCCGCGTACGCTCCCATGTCCATCAACGCTCCCAGGATCACCTCCGTCATTTCTCCGCCGTCCCCAACATGGACACTGTCGTTACAACATGATTAATTTCCTGCGCTGCCCATTACAAACCTTAATCTCCTTCCCCCTCGCGCCCACTGTCGACACACACCGGGCTAATATTATTCCAGCCTCGCACATATGCACACACACACGTGAATTACAGAATTCAGAGATAACCAACTCTCATTACTATATGGGAAATCTATAACTTCAGGGAGAAAGGTATGTGTGTGTGTGGCTGTGGTTACGACTGCTGCTGAAACATTAGCCCGAGACCATCAGATAAAGACAGGTTGTGTGTGTTTCTTGCGTCCCTGTTGTGCACGCGTACATGAACCCCCGCCCCCTCCTCATGAATATGGTAAATGTGTAAGCCCTGCCAGTGGCCAGGATAAAGGGCCGCGTGTGAATAAACTTTCTATAATTACAATCGGCGATTAAATCGCCACCGCCAATCTGCTGCCATTCAGTCTCGAGGCTCGAGCCCACACGTTGTACGGTGAAAACGTCTCCTGTGGACGCTTGACGGTGACGAGCGGATGATTTCTGAGCGCTTTTTGGAATGATGCGTATTTATTTTTGCTTCTTCCGATCACTGCTCTGGTGTGAGACCAAAGACGCACCTACGTGTTCGTCTTCTTTCCTTTCTTTCTCTCTATCTTGTCTAACTTTTGTCACCCAGCGTCCCCCGTCCGTCTCCTTTCCTTCTTTTTGTTTCTGAAGCGTTCCGTCCCGGCCTCCGTTCTCCCTCCGTCCCCTCCGCTCCTCGCCCCCCCCGGTCTCGTTGCGGACCAATCAATCCCATATTCTATCTTTAATGCGGTCTATCATAATTTTCTCATTATAATCAGAGAGTGATTGGATTCTGGTGTTAAATGAGGGATTCTGAGAGGTAATTAGCAGACTAATAACTCCAAGTTCTGACATGTTGAAATAAGAGACGGATGGAAGGACTTTGCATCTCTCATCTGTGCGGATGAGAGGAGGAGGAGGAGGAGGAGGAGGAGGAGGAGGAGGAGGAGGGAAATCAGCCTCTTGTGAAAGCTCTCTGCGCAGATACATCAGTAGCAAGCTCAATATTATTCTGTGGCAGTGGGAGGAAGGGACAAGTGTGTGAGTGTGAGTGGATATATTCGTGGAACAGAAGGCGCATCTCTGTCTTTGTATTAATTCGTCTTCTTCTTCTTCTGTTGCAAATAAAGCGAGGAACAGACGTTAGTAATACTCAAACCTCCACAGCCGACTTGTAATGACTAGTGTGTTACGTGAAGGTGAGAAAGCGAGGCACTTATGTCTGCTTCTTCTCCTCCTCAGCGTCTTCTTTTTCTTCTTCTCCCTTCTCCTTCTGTCTTTTCCTTCTGCTTCTTGTTCTTTTTCCTCTTCTTCTTCTTCTTCTTCTTCTTCCTTTTCCTCGCCTCATTCTTGTTCATTTGACCGAGTTATTCAGTCAGATGGGGTGCCCAGATTGTAGCTCTGATCCACGTCGAGCTACTAAACGCTTTAGTTTCATGATCGATTAATCTGTCTATCATTTTCTTAGTTGGTTGATTCATCGATTGAGAATTTAAATGTCAGAAAATGCTTTAAAATGTCTGGCCTGAGAAGACGTCCTCAGGTGTCTTGTTTTGTCCACAACCCAAATGATATTCAGTTTATTGTCAGACGGGTAGAGAAACCAGAAAATATTAACTCAAAATAACCGATAAATCGACTATCAAAATAGTTGCCTATTATTTTAACAAATCGATTAATCGACTAATCATTGCAGCTCTAGATCCTCTATGAGGCTTTAAAGCAGAGGTCACTGATAGGCTGACCACGGTCCGGGTCTGGACCCAGATGGCGTTCTCTACGGACCAGCACCTGTAATTGATAAAGTATTGAGAATTATTACATTTTGACGTGTTTCTATTTTGAGTGGCGCAGCTTTTCCAGCCTTTACGGCTCAGTTTTAGCGGGCCAGACCAGTTGCATGCGTTGTAAATCATCTCACACGACTCTACTCAGCCAATGAAATCGCCGCATTCGGACAAGCGGGGGGACTCTAGTGAGTGGAAGATGTCCACCCGGCAGTGGGACAAATGTTTTTTGTTCCGATTGTTGCGAGATGAGAAAAGAACATTCATCCCTTCAGTTCAATGTGAAAACTGACAATACATATTGTTGAAATATAGAATTGTACTTAATCCTACAGTGAGTTGTTGACTACATACAGATGTTAATGCAACTACTAGGCTTCTTCAACATACTGCACATGGCACTGAATCATAATATCAGTTAGACATTCTGATGTTCTGGACCTTTGCTAGAGGACATTTTTATATTCTATCTGGACCTTTTAGAATTTGAAATGAATCCCCCTGCTTTATAGTACGTGCCCCGGCATTAACTGACACCACAGCTGGATCACATCTTTAGCTTATTTGCACGCACACAGCTGCCGAGTGCAGATACTGTAGCAGCGTATGCCTCCCAGTGGCCTGCATACAGGAATCCATTACTGTCTCGACATATTAGTGTATATAGAAGCAGGAGCACCATAGGTTTGGTTTCTAGGAGCACAGCGCGGCGCACGCTTGTCCTCGGGGGTTGTATCGTACCTGTTACGGTTGCATGTGTCCGTCGGCCTCAGGTGCGCGTGTCCCAGCCAGCGGAGCGCGTGATTAGCCAGCACTGCCGGCCATCCATCTTGGTTGGTGGAGAGCGCGGGCGGGGTTAGGCTGACAACAGACCTGGCTGGCCTGGCCCAGGGATACAACTGTGTCTCCATCCACCAACCGACCACACACACACACACACACACACACACTCGTAGCAGCGGCGGCGGCACCAAGCCTGCAGGTTAATGGCTTTGACTCCTGTCCACTCCATCTCTCTCTCTCTCCGTCTCCCTCCCTCCCTCGCTGTCATTTCTTTGTCCTAGTCAAATGTTTGCTCTCTCCGTCTTAATCTCTCTCCGTCTTCCTCACCTCCGCACATCCCGCCGTCGCCCTCCTCCTCCTCTCTGCCTTTCCATTTCTTCATTTGTTTCCTCCATTACCTCTTCCATCTCCTCATTACCCCACTTCAGTTTTCTTTCTCCTCCCTGCACCCTCTCTCTTTCTCCCTCTGTCTTACCTGGAGTGTGTGTGTGTGTGTGTGTGTGTGTGTGTGCGTGTGTGTGTGTTGCATATGTATGAGGGACGTGACAAAGTGCTGCCCTCAGCGCAAACACAGCCAGGCATTCAGAAAGTTAAGTCTGCGCGATGTGAAGAGAGAGGTGGGGAAGAAAGAGAAAAGGAGAGGGAAGCAAGGGAACGGGGAAGGATGGAGTGAAGACAGTGAAAATCAGGAAATAGAAGAGGAAATGTTTTTTTTTATTTCATAACTGATGACAGGGTTTCCATGTTTTTGCTGGCGCGTATCAATAAATGTCAATCTTTGAGCTAAAAATGAACCAAACACATTTTGCGTTTTGAGATGTTTTCTTAATTATTTATCACCATTTCCGACGATGTCTTTTAATTCACCTGTGGCACAATTGTGTAGCACTTTCAAAACTTTAGACAAACTAAAATGCTCATAAATAAAACGCCCCCATCAACCAAATGAATACTTTAAAGTAGGTTTATCTTATCTTATTATACTTTAATTTTACTGGGAAATACCTTGAGATATTATCCTTTAATAACATCCATGTGTAGAAAGTGAAATCCACAGAGATTACATGCATATTCATGAACAAAATGATCTGTTTACTCATCCTGAGACCACCTAAACAAACTTTTCCAGCTTCATACTTTCAAAATGTGATGTGCATCAACCCAGCTTCAAAAGCATTTTTCTACAATTTTATCAAAATTAATCCTCTACATTCTCCACGTCTAATTTCTTACATTCCTGATTCTTGTAGCAGTTGTTAAATTAAAACCGGCTCCTGTCGTCTGTCTCAAGAGAATGAGGGGTTTCGGAAGGAGAGGTGGGGGGAGGAAGTAGAGCGTGAAAGAGCTCGGAGATGATTGAAGGAGGGGGAAAAAATGTGAATGATAAAAGGAGGGATAGTCAACAAATATAGCAGCAAAGTCAGAAGTTATTAGCAGCACAGGATGTGTCGCTCCCGTCTCCGGCTCACGCTGGTGTTTTATTTTTGCATTTACTACGTCTACATGAAAAAAGAAACAGGAAAAGTTTGTTGAAGTCAAACTTTATTGCAGTTTTCAGGCCTTCTTCTCGTCTTTGTTTCTTGTTCTTAGCTATATTGAATGTTTTAAGTTCTCGATTCAGTTTTAAAAGTTTGTAATTGAGTTTCTCTCGGCACTGTTTACCGGAGCCACTCTCTGATAGGTCTGCAGTTACCATCGTCTCCCTTGTCTATTTCATTTACGAGGTATACAAAATGTCTAAAAAAGTACGTTGAAGGCACTGCGTTGACACTTGACAAATGCTTTGTTGTCTCCGAAGGACTCTGAAAAGCTTCTTTAAAACAAAGTGAGGAAGAGCAGACGGAGGAAGGGATGGGTACAGAGAGCATCAGAACCGACTCAATCAAACAGCAGGCTGAGAAGGAGACCGATAACAAAATAGAACATCAGGGCAAATGAGAGGAGAAAGAAACGGCAAATAGTGAGACAGACAGACAGACAGGCAGGACTTTGTCCCTCTCACTGTCTCCAGCGACGTGCTACCTTTGGCCAGTTGCCAGGCAACGGTGCGCTTGACAACAGCCGGGGATGAGTTGATGTGGCTCTCCTGTCGCAGCCAGGAACTGTCGGTAGCCAATGTCAAACAACCTTCCTCCCGACACACACACACACACAAGGTCAATAAGAGAGCACTCGTCTTTTACCAAAGGGAGAACAGAGAAAACAGCGTAGGTGTGTGTGTTTTCTCCGTGTGTGTGTGTGTCAAGAATTACAGTCGTCTCACGGGCTCCACCTGAGTGGTCCACTCACATCAAAAGAAATGAAATGCGTGCGCACTCTCCAGGTATCCGAGCCCAGGAATGCGAGCGTTGAAGTCGGCGAGGCGGTATTTTTGCGTGTGTTTGTACTCCACGCCGTCCCACGCTGCGTCCATGAATAAGTGAGTTTCCGTGCGTCCCCCCCTGCATGTGGGAGCGCCCGCCTGCGTTCTGCCCCCTTTTAGTCTCCGAGCAAACACCTTGATGGAGACCCACCACTGGTTACACCTGTAGCTTATGGTAATCCCACCATTGATATATACGTACACACACGTGCACTGAGCGCCCGCAGAGGGAGCGGAGAAGAAAGACCCCCAGCTGCTGCATCAGGAGCAGCAGATGAGGGTTACAGAGCAGAAAGAGAAAGGCACATTAGAAGGCATCTGGCGGTCCTTAAAATGCCTTTTTGTTACGTCGACAAAATGCAGTTAACAGTTCACGCAGAGCACGTTTTTATTTGGTATACTTTAACAGCGATGATTCATTTAATACAAGAATTAAAATTCATCTTCCATTGAAGAAAAAAATCCTTTTTATGAACTCATTTGGTGATTTTGCACCAAATGAGTGCATGCACCAAATGTGTATTATTCCACAGCTGAAAGTAGTCCCAGACAAACGCATAATTTGCTCCTATTTCAGTGATTTTTTGCTAAAAACTGCAGCCCCCAGCTGTATATAGAATATATGCTGAATATATGATTGATGATCAGCAAATTTGTTTATCTATGTAGTCATTTTCAGTCATGACTTTTACATTTAAAGATGCAGATACACGGAAGGTGCTGAAAACAAACATGATTGGTTCTAGAGGCAAAAGCTGTATTATTATTTTTTTTAACATTTTCTGTGAAAAAATATATTAAAATGTATTTGAAATACATTAGCATGGGGCGCCCATGCTTTTTCACAAAAAACAGTGCATTATCTTGAAAAAGAAATCTTGAAATCGCATCAAATCCTTCTCTGTCATTGAAAAACTTCCAATCTATGAATGTGTAAATATCTCAAAAGTTTAACTGCTGGACACAACATGTTTCCATCATTTCATACTAGTCGTGATCACAAAGTTTGTCCACGTGTCAAACTGAGATTTAAGGTGAGCGTAAAGAAACTTTCCTCCTTCAGCATCTGAATGTGAAAACATCCTCCTGGCGTCTGCTCACACACCACTGCACAGGGAAGCTCATCCATCTAACATTAGTACCAAAAGGCGTGACACATTTTTGAGCGGAAAGCGACTTTAAGTTAAGATTATATAACACTGTCAATTGTGCATGGATAGAACTATGGTGATAGCGTGAACCCAAAGGGGGAATTAAACAAGGCCAAAGTGAGAGCGTTGTCCTGAAGATGAATGCTCCACTCCCGCGCAGGCGCCACTCATTTACCAACGTGTCAAGTTTCTCTGACTTGTCATTTTTTTTGAACGCTGGAACACAACACTGAAACGCGTCATTTTTTTTTTCCAAAAGTTTCATTCATCCGGCGCCGTCGGGGCAGAAATGGATGGATGAACAGACGGACGAATGAACAGACAAACCAATGTCATCACGGGGGACAAACTGAGCCGCACTTTGCCTTCTCGGCGGCTCATAATTCTGCGTCACGCCCGCTGTTATGCGCTACACTCCACGTGCGCTCGCGCGGCCCCTCCTCTGCCATGCCGGCGGTAACTAATGGCAACAGGAGGAGGAAGCGCTCCGTTATGCCTGGCTGCCCCGCTTTGCTTAAGAGAAATGGTGCGTTCACGATAATGCGATAACACCGCTCTGATGAGCTGTCACTCAGGCTGCTCGCTGCTGGAAGAGATGACAGGGAAGAGGCTGTGTGTGTGTGTGTGTGTGTGTACGTGGGGTGGGTACGAGGGAGGAAGGGTTGTGTGTCAATGTATGTCTTCCCTCATGTTTATGCTAATTTACAACTCAGCATGTCTGTGTATTATCAGCGAGCGTGTGTTGTGCTGCGTTATTGCTTGTGGTTTTGAGTGTGTGTGTGCGTGTGTGTGTGCATACACATGTGTGGACGAGAGAGAGAGGAGAGACAGAAGGAGCACCATTGTGTGTAGTGAGTAAACACATCTCCTGTGTGTGTGTGTGGCATTAATTTAGCAGAGCTGTGGAAGCGCCCAGGCAGGCCGGTCTGTTAGCGTAGCCGCTCTGCCACTACTTATTAATCAACCTGGCAGACAGACACTGGTGGCGCTGCCCCCCTGCCTGCCAAATAGGGAGCTGGCCTCACTCTGATAACTTTCAGCACACTACACCCACTGCTCTGAGGCTGCCAAATTAGGAGCAACTCTGGCTAAGATAAGTCTAATAGTCCCATGCTGCGGGAGGGTGATAGACTGCAGCTCGCCTAAAAGACTGATGGTTTTGGTCGGGGCTGTGAGGTGGGGGTTAAGAAGGGGGAAAAAAATGAAGGTTGTGAGGCAGTAAGTAGAAGAAAACAGAAGAACTGTGAGCTTCTTCTTCTATTTTTTTTCCCCAGTGAGACTTCTGCTTTGTTGGGAATAAAACCCGGTTGCGAGAAGTCGGTTCAGTGTCGGTGTACATCCAAAGTGTTTTTTTTTTCTCTGCCAGCAGGATGAAAAAAAAAGATTCTTATTTAAAATCTTCTTTCATGTGGCGGTCCAGCAGAAGCGACGTCCCTGCCAATTTCAGCTGGCAAAAACCTCCGCCGGGCACAAAAAGAAGCAAATCGATCGGCCAGACTGTGACTTTGGACGGGTCAGAAGATTTAATCCCTCCGCTCTGCGCCGGAGTGTAAATAATTGTCAGAACCTCGAGTGCGGCGGAGTGGAATCTGTAAGGTGCATTTTTGTTAATTTGCCTCTTTTATGGTCTGATAAACCTAAAGACTCCGTAGCTTGGTTATTCGATGAGTGTTTTGCGCTGATTTAAAATCGTCGGGCATCTCTGGCGTACGGAACCATAAAATACGTCGTGAGGCAAATTTTAC
Source organism: Lagodon rhomboides (assembly GCA_039737535.1). Taxonomy (NCBI): domain Eukaryota; kingdom Metazoa; phylum Chordata; class Actinopteri; order Spariformes; family Sparidae; genus Lagodon; species Lagodon rhomboides. The sequence continues at coordinate 11,205,925 of CM077806.1, forward strand.
ACAGCAAAGGCTTTCCAGGTTGCTTGCATCTTGTTATGTCGCCGTATGAATTATTCATCGGGGCTTTGGACATCTTTCATATCAGTCCGTCTGTTTATTCACAGTACACAGATTTACACATTGACTCCTCTTTCACATCCCTTTTCTCCTCTCTATCTTTCTCTATTCCTCAAACTACGTGCGACGCACACACACTTCTTCGACTCTTGCATCTTATTCCTCCATCTCTTTATAATGCAGGCACAGTGCGAGATCTCTGCACCATCTTGAGCTTTTGTTTTTCCACGGGGGAAAGCGCAGCGGAGCTACCCACCGCTCACGTTTTATACCTTGTCTCTGTGTTCAAAGTCTGAGCCTAAACCCTGTTTGCTGCCGACCTTTCAGGCATATCCGGTAAGATTACGGGAGGCCGAGAAGCATAAACACGAAGGAAGCATCTCGGAGTTTGTCCAGAGATACAATCAAGTTCCAATAGCTTCAGACCGCACTGTGATTTTGGTGCTGAAGCCGCAATGAAAATCACATGAAGGTCACGTGAGGTGTTCTGACAAAGGGCAACTTTACCTCTTCCCTGACTGACTGACTGACTGACTGACTGACTCTTACTAGCAAGTCGTTATAACAATGTTATTTTGTCTTCAAACTGCGGTTTAGTTTTTGCATAATGAAGGGAGCTCATCGAAGAAAAAAATACGTTTTGTTTTCTTTCAGACTGTGGATGGAATTGGATTTATTCCATTTGCATTTCTTCTGAGGTTTTTTTTATTTCTGCCCAAACAAAAAAAACAGATAAAATATTGGAGGTTTAAAATAAGAGAACTTAAGTTGGCATTGAAAATGGTAATGAAATATTGGGCTGTATGAGCAGAATTTGTAAATCCTGTCTGCTGACTTGGATAGCTTAATAATTTTGGTCAGTTCAACACCTGGCTCGCTCACCAGAACTATGATAGCGACTGTCACAGAACGTTACAAAAGAAAAACAAAGAGGAAAATGTGCTTAGCTTTTAGCATTAGCCATTGAAATAAAATATGAAGGCAGCAAAAATGTGTAAGAATAATTTTTTGTAATATTTCTACTACAACAGTGCCATCTGCTTGAAGATTGGTCTTTAACTACTGACGTCCTAGTCTTGAGTAGTGGTCGAAGAAGGACTCCTGAAACAGCTGGAAGCAAACGTGATGTGACTGTAAAATACAATCAGGGACGAAGGAGAGGAACCAAACTTTAAACCAACAACTCACAGGAAAATAGAAAATGACTGAACACTCAGAGACTTTAATGAACTTCCTCCTTTTTAGTTTGAAGAGGAGTTGTTGCAAGGCTGGTCGTGACTTCACTGCAGCCCTCTCGGAGGTGTGGCGGTCCACAGTCCAGAGATGGTCCATCTTGGGCAGTTAAACTGGTAATGAAAAAGCAAATCAGCGCGGCAGTGGTTTGACTAAGCGCCGCTGAAAGCGCCCGTGAAAAACCCCCACGAGAGCGGTGAAAGAGTGGTGGGAAGGGGAACTGAAGAGCAGGTTCTGACACTGGATTAGCAACTTGAAATAGAATGTATGGACATCCAGTTCTCTTAATAAATCCATACTGCAACTAGCGACCAATTGAGCTAATGACAACGTTACAAGAGCTGCACTCAAGACGCGTTCAGTTTTAAACGCCTGTGCTTTTCAATTATTGAACGCATTGGTTTTTCTTTTCAGAAGTGCATCTTTACTTTTTTAAACCATGTGTATCGTTTTATCCCTGCATAACAAATGTAATTCTCTCCTGAACATGGCACTACCTTTATAGGGCGACGTCCTTGCGTTCCAGCTCAGACGCTTATCGTGTGTTGTATCGTGTACAGGCGGCCGTACAGTCGAGTCAGTCCTCAGTGAGAGGTAGAGGAAAGGAGATTTAATCTACCCTACAGTCTTGTTACTGAAGTTGTGATGTCAGCGGCTAAGAAAAGGCCCCCGAGATTCCACTATACTGTACAAGTGCTGGGACACACACACACACACACACACGCGCCAAGTTCCGTTAACACACAGGCTTGTCCAGGCAGCGAGGGACAGATACGCTAGATAACGGCGAGAGAGTGGTAGAAAATGGGGGGAACAGCGGCGTGCTGCCTATCAAGGCACCCTCCGTTCTGCTGCCTGACAGGTGCTTTCTCTTTGTGCCTGTTCGCCTCACAGGGGCTTCACTTCATTCCATTGTAGTGTGTCCGCAGCGAGGACACGAAGACACTTTTATTAGTTTTTTCTTGAATTTTCTGCTGATGAGCAGAGTTTCAGGCGGTCCCTGGCCAGCGTTGCCCCTGGTAACTCCTCAGCTCTGAAGATAGCTGGACTGTTATCACATCATATCTTTCTCGTATAGGATAAAGACACTCGGGACACAGTATATTAACATAGTGCCTGAAGTGTTGTGTTCCTAAACAGTTTGTCTTACCACTGTACACTTAAGTTGCATATAAATATATGCAAAGCCCCTGGCCTGCCCACACACTATTGCCTCTCATTGTATATTTTATTATAGAAGCTATTTTTCTATTATTGTAGAATCTTTGGCTCACAATTTTTTTTACTATTAAATTCATAAGCATGGTTGAACATTCTCCGTTAGAGCTGAAATCAGGGATGCTGGAAGTCACCATGTGCCATGACGTCAGACGTCACGATAAATGGTGCATTATGGTTTTCGTATTGAATTGAACTGCAAGGACAACTAACATCTAATTGGCGACAGTTTCGCTGTGTTTTGCATTGCGGCAGACAGCAAACCTCTCGACCAACATGCTATCGGTCGAAGCGGCCACAGCAGCTACGCGGTCAACAACATGAAGGAGATGTAGACTCCCTTATAAAATCTCGAAATTTTGGGAGTTGCTGAGTTAGGAGAAACTTTGTAAACTTTGTGAAACACTGTCTCTGACGTATTCTTAGTTATCCGCCCCTTCTTGTAAATGCGGCACGTGCATTCTGAGATACGTCAAGTCATTGCTTTCTTTGCGTTTTTAACGCAGATCTTTGTCAGTGTTAAAGGGATATTCCGGTGTAAGTTTAATCCATGGTCTAACACACCTTGACACCGAGTAAGACTTCCCCTCGAGAGGTCAAGTTTGCTGACCGCTAGCTTAGCTAGTTTTAGCAACCTCAGAAAAGACCGCACGAAAACAATACACTGCCGCTTATGCCTCCATTTAGAAACCGCCATCAAAAAGCCACAATTAATGGTCAGAGGAGCACCAAACTTCAGCAACAGTACATGTACAGTCCCAGCACACAGTACGAAGCATCAAACATCTGCTAGCTTAGCCGGATTTCTATTGAAAACACAGCACAACTCACCGCTCTCCTCCAGCAGCCTGCCTGTGTGGGGAAGCCCTGACGAGTCGATTACCGAGTGCTGTAGATTTCTGCAGCTCAAGGGTGAAAATGTATGATTATTACTCCATGGAATGCTCAGTTCTTATTATCGAGAGCTGACGGGGAAAATAATGGAGGTAATGGAGTAATAATCATGCTGTGTTTTCAATACAAATTCAACTAAGCTAGCAGATGTTTGATGCTTCGTACTGTGTGCTGGGACTGTACATATGTACTGTTGCTGAAGTTTGGTGCAGTTCTGACCATTAATTGTGGCTTTTTGATGCGCAGTTTCTAAATGGAGGCATAAGCTGCAGTGTATTGCTATCGTGCCTTTTTTTCTGAGGTTGCTAAAACTAGCTAAGCTAGCGGTCAGCAAACGTGACCTCTCGAGGGGGAGTCTTACTCGGTGTCAAGGTGTGTTAGACCATGGATTAAACTTACACCGGAATATCCCTTTAATAGAGACTCCAGTCTGCAGTTTCGTTCATGCGCTTGACTGATAAACCACAGCTTTGTTGAGAATGTTTTAATATCTTGTGGACACTTTTTCTCACCCTCCCTCTTTCTCACTCTCTCTCATTCTGTTGCCAGTCCGTCTCACACTTTTCTGTAAGTCTGTGGTTTTTATAACGCCGCGTTTCGGGGGGGTGCCGCAGCCCCTTCAACACCCCGACCTCCCACGTCCATGCTTGAAATCAAGGTTGTAAGTCAGCAAGTTAATAATGTAAACGGTAAAATTGAGAAAAACTGATTATTATTTGTACAAAATAATTCCTGAGCACTTCTTTAAATTTGCACAATACCGCCTGTTCAGACGGAAAAGTCTCCGTTTGTTCTGTCTGTGAATGGCCTCGGTGTGAGCGCCCGTGGTTCGTCTGGAACGGACCGCCGATAAATCAGGGCTCCGCTTTTGGAAGCATAAAACGCTACGGTGGTCGCGGAGCTGCCTCACAAGACGGACATGTCCTGTGAGTTGATCATATTGTTGACGAGCGTGGCCTCCTTCCTCTCCTTCAGAGCGATTTCATTCCGTGGCATTACCTCCGCGCGTTCAGAACAATGAGTGATATGACAAAGGCCCGGGCGCAAATCATAAGGTTGACAAACAGTGTTATCTGGCGTCGCGCAGGGGAGCAGTGTTTTCCATTTGTACGTGATGGCGTGGAGAGAGAGAGAACACCGCCCCTGCGAAAGCCTTCAGCACGGTGATTTGTTTGCCTTTTTATTGCATTCTCAAATAGCAGCTGATAGCCCAGTAGCCTTTGGCTTCTCCACCACTCCATGTCACCAGCCATGACTCATCCTGTCACTGTGACGGGGTTTCCATATTCCAAATATGCCTTCAGTTTTTAGTGCTGGAGTGTAACTCAGCACATTTACAGAGGTTTTTACTTGAATATTTCCATATGTTGCTTCTTTATACTTTATACTCGACTACATTTATGTGACGGCTTTATTTATGAGTTATTTCGCATATAAAAAACATATAAGCATAAGTATTATTATAGATTAGACTATATAAAGTAGTTTAAATAAGATCCAACATATACAGTGTCAGTAATAACTATTCAATAACAAAATATTTTTTGCTGATAATACAAATCATAAGTATGATTTTGAATGTGGGGCTGTTACTTGGTTTTACTACTTGAACTAAAGTAAAGGATCTGAATGCTGCTTCCTCCACTGATACCATTACAGGGGCGGCTGTAGCTCAGGAAGTAGAGCGGGTCGTCTAGTAATCGGAAGGTCGCTGGTTTGAATCCCGGCTCCCACTAGCTGCCTAGTCCTTGAGCAAGACACTGAACCCCAAATTGCTCCTGATGAGCAGTTGGCACCTTGCACTCTTATTGTGTTGCTCTGAGAGACAAGTGAGGCAAAAAAAAATCAGTGGATTTATTTTCTAAGTCTGATCTAAATTGCTTTCTCTCCTGTGTTTAAGACTTCAGACCAGGTGAATTTTAAGTTCCTCATTTGTTTTTCTTCTTTTGTCCCTCAGGGCCTCCGTAGTACTGGGATGCCAAGTTCCTTTATTGTAATCACTTCCTGTAACTCTGCCCCACATGCTCAGATCATGAGAAAATCATTCATTATCAGGGATCTGTCATATTTAAAGAGCATTTTCACCTCGCAGAAAATAAAATGCCAACAGCGATTATCGTTTTGATTCAATTTCATTTTTTTTGTTAGAAACATCTGGCAGGCCAAATTTAACATTACGGCGGGCCAAATGTGTCCGCCGGGCCCGACTTTGGCCAAACCATCATGATGTGGAGACCATGGTTATGTACCAAATGGATGCTAATGGCTGGAAAAAACCTGTTCTCAGCATATTTTTCAGATAATCCAATGGGTTTTGAAATGGTCCATTCCTCTTTTAAGATGCAGACAATATTTTCAACCCGTAAAGAAACGAGTCATCCATCAGTTCACCTTGCGAAAACTGGAGGTACATGGTGATCTTCAACGGAGGAACGTATCACTCTGTGTTTCCACTTCGGCCGATCCATGCGGGTTTTATTGGTCACCCACGGTTTGCACCTGTCAACAACCATTTCACATTGAAATGCTGACCTGCAGAACTCGGGAAAAACACACCAAATGTGTGCGGCGGGAGATAGCGCCGCAAAATTTCTCTCCGACATTGTTCATCTAAATTGTTTACTCAGTACACATGACATGTGGAAGGTCAAAACAGTCGAAAGCTCCGCTGAGTGCGTGTGCGGAGGCGTTTGTGTGCGGGATGAGCGATCGAGAGGTATTTGAGTAGTTGTCCTCGCGCGCCCGCGAGGCAGGAGTCAGATTGGTTTCTTTATGCGCCGGAGATAAAGCTCGGTATCCTCTTTGTCACACACACAAACACACACACACACACACACACACGCCACATGTCATCCAAACTTTTGATGCGCCTTATCTGACAATACCATTCCAATATTGAAGGCATTCAGCATAACTGGCGTTGTCACCATCAGAGTGAAATGCATTTTATCATATCATTTGCATATTTTAATTACACTGCCATGAGAGTGAAAACATCAGACGTCGCCACGAACGTCTGTTAGGTTCTTCTGCTTTTGATGGACAGGATTATCATGTAAATATGCGTGTACGGCCGTGTGTAGGCAGTTCTAGTGTGTGCGTGTGTGTAAGAATGATGCGTATACGGTGGCGGTGGGTTAGCAGTGTCGAGGTTCCGTATCAGTCACGCAGCAGAGAGGCGGGCCTCTCGTCGCAGACACTCTCCCAGCGTGAGGCCCGGCTCTGTGAGTTGAGAGGGAGGTTAGCGGCTGAATAATGAATCCGGACTCGTCTCCAGTGCTGCAGATACGGAGCAGCCGCTTTCATTGAACATGTTGCGATATGAAACTTGCATGGCCAAAGTCTTAAAACTCACTCTATCCAGGATTGTCACACAGAAAAACTTCAATACTTTTGATTTAAAATGAAAACATAGAAGAGAATGGCGCACCGCCCGTCTTTATCACCTTTGCACATTTGCAAACTGAGAATTGTTTGGAGATGTCTGAAATGAACGATGACAAACGGTCAAGCGAAAAAGGATGCCAAAGGAGCGAGAGCAGTGCCAGCTGAAAAAGCGCTGGCTGCATTTCGGGCGCCATTGCGAAACCGAGTGCTGTGTGAGGAAGAGTTACAGTATCTAGGCCAACGCAGCATGGGCTCTGTTTGAAGTGTTGCAGCATTTTGCCAGCGCGTAGTGGAATAGCAGAGGTCTACTTTTAGCTCCACAGATGCGCAGACACAACAGCCATTCATTTCCAGCAGCAGCAGCAGCAGCAGCCGGGGAAGGGCGAGAACATGGAGGGACGACGATGGCGCGCACGGCACGTTCACGGGCAGGCTCGCACATCTGCGCGTAAACATACAAACAGGAGACCTGTGCGTGGATAGGCACAGTCCGACACACACACACTTTCACACACCCCCCTCCAGACGCACAATGAGTGTTTATCCATTTATTTTTGCTGTTTGTTTGTTTTGCTCGGTAAATCCTAACCACCGCACAGCTGCTGCTGCCGGAGCAGGCATGGATGGCAGTTTGGGGATTCATTAGCTCTTGTTTTGCTCACTCCCCCCCCCACACCTCCTCCTCTTCATCTCCACTTGTATTCCCTCCATCCTTGCTCCAGAGCGTTGTATAAACGGTTTATTATCAGTCGGATTGGACGGAGAAACCAGTTTAGAGGAGCTGAATTAGCCGCTTGTTGAATTTTTTGGTTTCAACTTTTTAAAATTTTGGGACATTGTAACAACTGCAGTTATCTCAGCTTGAGCTTGGACACTAAAACGTTTTATACTGCTTTTTGGAGCTGAAAGTCAGTAAAAGTCAAGATGTTTCTGCCTCTGCTGCTTTGATTTTGACCGTTCTTTTTATAATCCGTCTCAAAGTACCCAAACTTTAGGGAAGGTCAAAACTTAATCGGTGAAGTTCCCCCTTAAAACTCTTGCAAGCTTGGGTTTTAACTCTTGGTAGCATCAGATAAAAGTGACTATAATAAGCAAGTTCAAATTTAAGCACCAGGTCTGTTTGTTTGTTGTTGGTTGGTTGGTTGGTTGGTTGGTTGGTTGGTTGGTTGGTTGGTTGGTTGGTTGGTTTGTCAGCAGGATTACACAAAAACTACTGAATGGATTTCCACGAAACTTGGATGGAGGATGGGTCTCGATCCAGAATAGACCCAAAAAAACTTTTGGGCCGGATCCGGGATCCGGGTCCATGAATCCCTCAGGGAATAACGCATGAATCTTGATGAGAAAAAGCATATTTAGGTGGCCACATCGACATCTGGCAGATTAAATGTGTTTGATATGATATTGGATTAAACCTGACCCTTTAACCTTAATTATCTCTAAATCAAATCCAGCAACATAAATCATACACGTAACGTCAAATAGGCTCAGAGCTGGCTGCTGGTGTCGGCAGCGTCAGTAAAAGCCTGGAGAGCCGAGGTACTGTTGGGGAGATGTGCAGATTGTGGAGGCAAAAATCCATATTGAAAATGATTTTTGTTCACTTGTGTTATCACTTGCACCAACATGTCACGTGCCACGTCATGGTACCTGGGTGAAATAATATCACTGCATGGGATGACATCTCGCAGGACATCAGGAGCCTCGTAGATGGATTCGAGGCGCACACACTGCGATAATGACACACACAGGAGGATTCTTCAATTGATTTCAAACACGGGAATGACTTAAAACAATTACCGTGCCTGTGCACAAGTGCTGTCCACGCACCCACACACATTACGCCATACATCGCGTCCGATCTGGCCCATGGCACCCCTATTTCACCCGCCATTACCCTCTGACTGGATAGTACCCCCCCCCAGGGACAGCAACACCCAAGGGAGCCAAATGATGGATAAACAGGAGTGGAGGTACAGAAGGAGGCTGCGGAAGAGATGGGGGGGACATTTTTTTTTTTTTAAGAGAGAGACAGGGGAGGGGGAGGCTTCGCGATTCTGAGCGCACACGCACACATGAAAAGGCTCATGACGGGAGTGTGTGATCGCGCCGGTGAGCTATTGTTCCTCGGGGCTGTAAAAGTGTTCACAGGGCAACAAAAGCTGATCGATGGAAACACACCGCCACTCTATAAAGACTCTAGTTAAAGAAGGAGAGTGAAATAGATACTGGTCCTTCTTCTTGTCCCTGTGGACACACACACACACACACTCACACAAACACACACACACACCTGACAATGTACCATCTCACTTCCTCTCGCTGTGTCTGTCCCTTTGTGACTCATTCCGTCTCTGTCAGCCACTCTCATCCTTCTTCCCTTCTGTCATCCTCCCTCTGCGTATGAGTGTGTGTGTGCATGTGTGTGTGTCGTTCGTTCCTCTGCATCCCTTTGACACACTTGGACCGGCCTGTGAAAAAAAAAACAAAAGCAATCACGCTCCACCATGCTAAAACACACACACACACACACACACACACACACACAAACATGTAAATGTAGACGGAGGCTCTGAGAAACACTTGTGTGCACATGGTCGTACTCTGCTGGGAGCTGGCCTGGTTTCTCTTTCACCAGCGTCCGCGCACTCACACACACACACACACACACACACACACACATTTTCTCTTTTGCTTTTGCGGTATCTCTGTGTTGTCGTGCCACACAGAGTATACAGTATGGCAACACACAGCTTGAGACGACATCAAAACACACTGATGTGAGCACACGCACACACACACACACACACACACACACACACAATTGGCCTCACCACTTCATTAAAAGGGGAGCGAGAGAGTGACAGGGCTTGAAAGAGAGTCCACTGACAGTGCACCCGCTAACGTCCAAACACACACACACGCAGGACAGGACTTCAGAAGCGAGCAGCCTCAGCCCCGGACCATTCCCTGCAAGACGGAAGGATTGAACCACGGGGGACCGGGGAGATAAAAGAAGGAAGAGCGAATGAAGGAGCTTCCATGAGAAGGAACAACCAGAGAAAGAGCGAGGGGAAACAGTGCGAAAATGTCAAAGTTATTCTGACGATTTCAAATTTAGCACCAGAGCTTTTTCTTTACATTTTTCATTTCCTCAAAATTCAGTGCGGCGACACCTGTGGCGACCGTCGGCAACAGCAATTTTGAGCAGCTACTTTTCTGCGATAAAACCGTAATGACCGTGGTGGCAAACATTGGGTTTCCCGTGACTCTCTCCGCACCATGTTTCGCCAGTTAAGTGCTTTTTTTTTTTTTTTTTAAGTATTTTTTTTGGCCTTTTATGGCTTTATTGATAGGACAAGCTGAAGATATGACAGGAAATGGGAGGAGAGAGAGGGGGAGTGACATGCAGCAAAGGGTCCCAGGGCGGGAGTCAAACCCTGGTCCGCTGCAGCGAGGACTTAGCCTCTGTACATGGGACGCCTGCTCTACCAAGTGAGCTAAACGGCGCCCCCAATTGAGTGCTTTTAATCTGAAACAGCAGCGGTCGAAAACGTGTTGGCATGTGCAGACATTTCATTCATTGTACTATATGCAGAGGTAATTGCAGAATGAAATTGAACGGATGAAAATATCTAAATGCATCGAAAAGAAGGAGTGGAAGACTCGGGTGAGAAAAAGAGCAAGGCGATGTTTTGTTTTTTACATACAGAAAAAAAAAAAAACAGCGAGAGAGAAAAAGAGATTCGAGGGAGGTGCTGACTGCTACTGATAACAGGCACGTTTCCCCTTCACCCAGCTGATTGTTCACGTCTTCAAAACGCAATTGTTTTTTTCTGCTCGGGAAAGAGTTCACATTAGACACATCCACCTTCCGATGCGCGCGCCGAGAGGGGTCCCGCCCGGCGCGAGGGCGCGGAATCAGAATCATTTCACAGATAATTTGGCCGCCACAGCCAGGCAATAGTAGTAATGATTTTAGAGAGAGAAAGAGCCACAATAAGAAAGAGGGACAGGAGCGGAGCAAATCACCCAGGGCCAATCGCTGTGTCTAAGCCAGTGTGGTGTTTTTCCCGGGGGCAGGGGGGGAAGCCTCTTTTTAAGCTCGCTGGAAAAAAAAGGGAGATGTTTCTTATTTCCCTTTTTTTCTCCCACTTCCAAATGCTTCCCGCCCTCGCTGGCGTCGTTCGGCGTGACCCTCCGGAAATTGCAAAGCGTTTGGCGCGGCGGCAGTGTGACAGCGCCGCCCGGTCTGGCGGTGGCGGCGTTAACAGCGCGACACGCCGCCGTAATCGCAATAACACATTCGGATACCATTAAGGACTTTTGCGGCCTGTCTAACAAGCAGGTGGCTTTCATCGCCTTTCGAAAGAAGTGGGCTCAGTCTGAGACGTGTGTGTGTGTGTGTGTGTGTGCGCGTCATGTTAAAAAGGTGTGTGTCCTATACATTATTCAGAGGCTCCTAGCCGCCCACATCTGTTCATTTCTCTGGACGCTGCACACACTCCTCTGATAGACAATAATTACTGTGCTGCCAAGAACACACACACACCAACACACACACACAGAAAGGGAGCTCTGGCACCTATGCGAACCTCTGACAATGAATTCACGTGGGACATAGTGTGCTAGGAGCTCCGCTCGTCATCCGGCAGCCACATCGTTCACACACAAATCATGATCACACGTACGCACCCCTGCGTCCACACACAAGTCACGCCGACACGTATGGCTTCACACGCGCAGCAAAACCCGTGCGAGGCTCTATAAACACAATCTCCCAGCTCTTTAATGGCACAGGGAAGGCTCATTGCCGCTCTATTGTGACTGCAGGACGGATACACAAGAGGTTTTAGGTTGCGTTTGCTCAAAATACACAGACAAATGGACGCGCAAAAGGCTGCGTGGGCGCTAGCACGTTTGAATGATCATACATAGGCTTTGCGTGTGCGCGTGTGTTCCCTGTTTACGTTCGCGAATGGGAGGAGACGGGATGAAAGAATACATTTGCATTATTCCTCTGTCTTTGTGTGCTCGCATGTATACGTGGTGTGAGTCTGTGTGTGTGTGTGGAAGAGAGAGGGAGATGGAGAGAAAAGGAGGCACTCTTCTCTGTAGTGTCAGCCTTTGATCAGTGTCCCTGTGCGTGTGTGTGTGTGTGTGTGTGTGTGTGTGTGTGTGTGAGCCAACCCCTGGTGTCTTGGAGGCAGGATGAAACACTGCGCCTCTATCCGGGACTCACAGAACACCCACTATCCCTCTCTCCTTTTCCTTTACTCTCCGTCTCTGTCTCCCTCACCCCCCTCTCACCGCCGTTCCTCGCCACAGCCATTTTAAAGGCTATTCATGCAGAGCCGCGCTTTCATCTTGCGTTTGCGGCGCTTTAACCAGCTCCTCTGTTTTTTCGAAGGCCTTTTATCAGATTATAGAGGACGGGGGAGGACGGGTGAAGTGGCCCGCTGTTGTACACGCTGACTCGCAGTCAGATGGACGCAGCGTGAAGGTGCAGGGGAAGACAACGGCTTCGGCTGTAACACGATAACGTCGGGATCTTGGCTGTTCTGCTGGTGCCGTACTGGCCCGCTTCGGTATTTTGACGTCCCACCAGCAAAGTGGACATTTGTGCAAAAACAGTAACTAAAGAGTAAAACATAGCAATAGACAACCGTTTTTTTCACAAATTTGCACAACAGTGATGAGCAGTTTCCAATGGAACTGGACTTTATATGAACACTGCTCATATTTGTGCAAGAAACTACACTGATATGGATGTATGGCTAATTAATTGATGACCTCATAAGCATAACTGGTAATGTTTTATATACCATGGTGGTTACAGTAGGATATAAGGCAGCTTGTTTGCCTTGGCTTAATAAATGGGCCTACTTGCAGCGTTTCATGACTGAAGACAGCACAACTTCACACTGTTTTACTTTGTTTATATTTGGCGGACCCTGCCACCTTTCTAGCTTCGAAACAGTGTTCTGCGGACCTTACTTTCTTCTGAGAACGGCTTGTTTATTGAGTTACGGAAACGAATAAACATCTCTGAGTTTGTCACCTCATTAATATTGCAGGTATTAATACATTTTCTCCCCTCCAAAACTACTTAAGCACTAAATGCATGATGTGCTCACTGATAATGTGCTTCGATCCCTTTTGTTTTCATTGAGCAGGGGAGGTGATTAATATTGATTGATTTGGGTTGTACCTGCAGTGTGAAGAGAGAAATGATTAGGGAATGTGATGTAACTCCAGTAGGTATAAGCCCTAAACATAAGTGCAGCAAATTCAGTAAACATCTATGTTAAAAAGAGTGATCAAGTAATGTGGCCAAAATAATATTACATTTCCTTTACCCTCCCTGGGCACGTTTTAATTGGCTGATGAGTTAATGAGCCACGCCCCTCCAAGTGCACAGAAAGCCCTTTTCAGCAGTTGGCGCTGGCAGACACCTCCCGCCGTGTGCTTAATGTCAAGACGTTTTTATTACTTTATAATCCAGTTTCTGTGTGTAGCTGTCCTTCCTGGTTTTCCTGGTGTGTTGCTGATGACAGGGGTTAAGTGAGTAAGCTAAACGTCATTACGGTGCATCCATTTCTTTCTGTCTTTTTGTCTTCAGTGACAGCTAGGAAGTTTATTTTGCTAATTCAAACTGCGTCATGTGCAATACTTTAGCCTCCAGCTGTTATGACTATAATTTACCAGTCGGTCTCAATTACAGCCTTTACGTTCGCGCCATAATTGTATGCATCAGCCTTTGCGTATTATATTGTTCTGCATTACAGTTTTGAAGCAAATGTGCTCTTGTTTATTCCATAATATTAAGAGAGTCCAGATTAACTGTCGTGGTGTCGCCACAAGATGGCGCCTCATCCACAGCCAAAGCAGCAGGCTGGCTCTTGTTAGAGGAGTTGTTTGTATTAAGTGACTGTCATTGCAGTTTTCATTTATACATGTTTATTTGAATATCTCAGTTTCTGTATCCAATATCCTTTACCCAACTACTACAAATACAGATTAACCTGGCTGTACTGGCCAGGATGCTGCATAAATATCTTGAAAGGAACATCTGACTCGCATATCCTGTCAACATCCTCCAAACCAGCTACCCACCTAAACCTATTTTACAATGTAATTAGCCCTGAACAAAGGTGTAGACAAGTAATTGAATTGCCTGCGATGCTGTGTGGGGTTTAATTGGAAATCTTGATAAAGCATCTCAAACACTAATTTGGAGCACACAGCAAACCGCATACTGTGGGGTTGTGTTACAACGAATCCCAGCATCTAGCTGTATACAAGTGTTTAACCTCTACTGTATAGGTTTAATGGATGACCTTTCCTGTGCGCCTGCCTTTAATAAAGCTCTAATTAGGAGTCCCATTAGGATCTGAGAGGCTGACAATTAATGGGCACTTAAATAGAAAAGATGTAGGTCTTTGGTGGAACAATCGAAGATGCTCAGCAGTAATCATGGGAGGCAAATGTCAACTAACAACAGAAAGGGTGAGCTATAATTATAACGCTCTGATGAATGGACGATTGTCTCACAGAGAAGCTTTGAGGGATGTTCACTCCATTATTATTCCGTGATCGAAATGTGATGTGTGTAAACAGCGTCTCATGTCACTTGTCAACTCAAAAAACAACAATCATGAGAGTGAAAAAATTGCCTAGATTAAACTCAGTAAGGTTGGAGAAACTATTGTATGAATGATTTGTACATAATGTGTTTGCAGGGCTGCATGTGCGGATGTTCAGAGTAGGTCTAGTCAAAGTGCACCTCACATCATGCAAATTAAGCATCTGTACAGTGCTACACAGGTATAGCTCACAAGCACATACATGTCAGAATGGGATTTACATCATTTACATCTTCCTCTATGGTATAGGGCAAGTACAATAGGACAAAGAATATGATACCATATTGGTTTCTTATATGGAGACCTTTTCCATGGAAAACATTTTGAAACGTCACAGTTGGAAAAGCACAATGGCTGAGTTCTATTTAGCTGCTTCGGTTTAGGGGTCCTGCTCTTGTGCAAAAAATATTTGCTGTGCAAAAGTCTATAGGTAAAATGCTCCACTGTTAAAATAAGGGGTACCTTCTCTTGCTTCTGAAAATTTTACATCCATAACACTACTATAATAAAGAAAAGGAAGAAAGACATTGTACAATCCTAAATTCCAAGCACGATATGTCATCACTTGTAATCCAGTTATGGGTGTGATTCAGATTAAGGTCACCTATATTTCTCGGAGTGCAGGCTGCTGTACTGTAAGTGGCTTTGTGCAGAGGACCCTGCTCAATGCCATTAGACAGAGTAAACGTCATTAAGAGAGGAGCTGAAAAAGCAATTTTGTCCCTCTCCTTCTGCTGTCTCTGTGTACCTTCTGTCACTCTTTGCTGATGAATGAGGGTGTTGCACACACACACTTGTTCTCTGCAGTCATGCAGCCAGTCAGAAGCTGATTTACATGCCAAAGTAGGGAACATTTACCAGACGGTGCTAAATACTAAAGGTTCTGATGCTAACGTCATCTTGTCGCTCTCTCCTTTCTTTACCCTCCTCCTGTCTCTGCATCCCCTCACCCTCTACATCCTCCTTCCTTTGCTCTTTTCCCCACCTGTCCTCATCCCTCCCTCATCCTCAGGCTTCCTCAGCACCGGTGATCAGTCCGCAAAGGGGAACTATGGCCTGCTGGACCAGATTCAGGCCCTGCGTTGGCTCAATGAGAACATTGGCCACTTCGGCGGAGACCCGGAGAGGATCACTATTTTCGGCTCTGGAGCTGGAGCGTCATGTGTCAACCTCCTCATCCTCTCGCACCATTCGGAGGGTAATTGAAGACTCTGCTGTGTTGTGTTGCTTGTTTGTTTTCTTGGTAAAACATACATTTTTCTTGATCTGTCACCTCACGTTCACTTGTCACTTGTTGTTTTCTTTGTGCGTTTCTTCCAGTAGAAGCATTAGCATAGAGAGAAAAACACATAAGCACAAGGTTCCCGCTGGTAATGGGATTCCTGCAATATCTGGAATTTTTTCGATTGCCAGTACCCTGGATCCAACTCTCGGAATCACTTCACAAACCACAAATTTCTCGACTAATGGGTTGTGTCTGCTTACATGAATTCCACTTGATCCAATAATGTTTCTCTCTTTTAGAGTAGCCCTAATGTGTATTAAGAGACTTTCTCTGTGTATTTGTTCTATATACTAGCTGGAAACAGGTAATCAAACCTGCCGTGTCCGATTTACCCCCCTGAGATGCTCAACAAATAATTTATCTTCCTGTATTTGTTGCTGAAATTACTTCTGTTATGCTCAGTATAGTCAAATAATGTATTTTGTACCTCATTTATCCATGACTTATGGGATGACCCATGATTTATCCAATGCAAAATGTAATCAAATCACTGAGCTCCTGCCATACCCATGTGGTCAAATGGAAACCCAGCTAGCAGCATCCAGCCCAGAAATCGTTAAGCCCTGTGATGTTCACTTGACACCTCTATCCTCAAAGGAAACCGCTGCTTGTCCTGTGAACTGAAGAACTCAAGCAGTCATGTGGCTAATGAGCGGGTCCAGGTTTGATCTACATTATGTCATTCATGTCTATGGAGTATAAATCACACTGGAGATCCAACATTACCTGACTTGGCACATGCTCCTGGCTCTGTTAGCAGTCCACTGCTCTGCAGCAGAGTGTCTCTCCCTTGGTCGAAAACCTATATCCATCTGACCTCATGCTCCCCATTACCAACAACACACCCTGAGGGCTAAGTGTTAACATTGCACCACCAAAAGAGAGAGGCCTTCGAACCAATTGACTTTGATCTGAATTGAGATCAGTGTAGCTGGCGACCCACAGCCAAATGGTCACGCACTCGCTGCCTTTGATCATGCCGTTCTTGAAGCTGTCCTCCTCCAATCGTAACTTCTCTGTTCTCTACGCTGCTCGAGGACTCTACCTCAATATTCCTCTCCTCTGTTCATTTTCGGTCCAACACACACAAACTGCAAAGGACAGAAACAGGGAAGAAATGGTGGGTGTAAAGACGGGGAGAGATTAGAGAGAGTGTGTTCACACAACCATATATCTGTTTCAATAACTGCAGTGTGTGTGTGTGTGTGTGTGTGTCTAAAGCACCAAGCAGGCGTGCGACGCCTGTCTTACTGACTCATTCTGTCTGCATGGATGTGCCTTGATAACAAATGTGTGGTGTCAAAGCTTGAGTGAGCATCTGTGCACTGCTGCCGTGTCACTGTGTCCATTTAACACAACCTCTATAATTACCACTGATATTACCACTGTTAACCCTTATAAAAACCCAGGCGTAGCCCGCCATTTTCCCTCATTGACGAGTGACCCAGTTAGCAGTTAGAAACATTGCAAGACCCCTGTTGTTATATTAGACTCATAATTTAATGGAAAACTGATGCCACTCTTTTGTCTGTGCATTAAATATGGAGTCAGGATGGATAGCCTAGCTTTGCAGAAAGACAGGAATCAGAGGTAAACAGCTAGCCTAAACACTTTTTACAGGGACTTAGATGCTGTAAGTTGAATGTATCTGCCCTGTGTTTCTGCACTACGTCTCCACTCTGGGAGGGCGCGGTGCCTTGCTGTTACTCAGCATGAAAATGTTACAGCTAGACTCTCTTTATCCATGGATTAAACAAACAAGATATATATGAGTAAACATTAGATTTGTTGGAAAGTTGTGTTTGAACTTCAAGCAGGCAAGGCGAGCTGGTTTCCCCTTCTTCCAGTCTTTATTCTAAGCTAATTGCCTCCCAACTCCAGGTCCACACGTGACATATAGACATTATTGTTTCATGAATCCTCTCACCTTGTTCTGAAAAGGTAAATTAAGAAATGTATTCTCTAAAACACACATTTTTCAGATGGTCAGACTTTTTATACGCTGGCTCTCTCCACTCAAAAGTCAGAAATGCTTTTTTGTTTATTTTTAGATGGCAACTTGTACTATTGTCAGTCACTGTAGTTCAATCATTAATTTTTCAGGGGAGCCCCACTTTAGCTGCAGAGGGACCCTAACGGTGGAGTGCGCCTGTATTAACCCCCTGTCTCCTGTTGCTGACAACCAGCCCCCCTCACACTGCCACCTGTCCATTCTCATGCCTTCGCTTTGTCATCACCCCATCATCGTCATCATCGTCCTCGTCTTCATCAGCATCTAACGGTGTAACATCAGCCCTCTAGACGCTGCCTGTCTGTCATGCTCCCCCCTCTCCCCCACCAGGGATGCCAGGTAAGGAGTTTGTCATCCCCACCCTTGAGGCACACCAATCATGTCAACAACACAGCGTAACAAATCAAGCCCGACAGCAGAGACGTACAGGATGGATGGCAGGATGGAAGTGGCAGACAGGATGTAGGGAAGGGTTGTGATACTGATACGATGAACGGTGGGGATATAAAGGGGGAGACAGTAGCCACGGTATGTTTTTAACAGTGTTTAAGGTAAGAAGAGGTGGAGTAATTAAATTGTTGAAAGAGGCAAATGAGAAAGAGCCCAGGAAATGCACTGACATGGCACTTCAGAAAGGAAAGGAAGCCAAATAGAGGGAGTAACTGTGCAGGGAAGGCAAGAAGCACTTAGGAAGTCACAAAGAAACTGATTTTGAAGCTGAATGAAATAATACCCACCTCCCAACTCTCTGTCTGCCTCTCTCAGCGCAGATATGTAAGTATAGCTGTTTCCAAGCTACTTCTTACTATAATTGATTTCCCAGAGAAAGGGGGCTCTGCGGCTGTGCTCAATAATTAACTGACCAATCTTCAGCCCAGGAGAGGGAAGAGAAAGAAAAAAGGAGTGCGAGAGGAAACGGGTGAGGCAGGCGGCCCCTTAACGAGCCACTTGAGTGGTTCAAACAGCACAGGACAGGCAGAACTAAGGAGACAAGGAAAGGGAGACAAAAAGGAAGAGGGGCAGGGATAAACACAGCTAGAGAGTCTGAGAGAAGAAACAGCTAGCACATGACAGAGGAAAATGGCTCTTTTGACATCTCAGATGAGCTTTTTCACATTCCTGCCTTTTTCTTTTCTTATTTTTGCATTACAGCACTATAGCATGCTCTATCTGAGAGGCTTCAGGTCTGTAGTCCTGTCCTGTGTCTCCGAGCTTTGTTCCTGTGAGAACAGTTAAAACATGGTTGTTTTCTTTTTAATAAGGTGAATAAGAAATTGGTTTACACTTCTTTAGTCAGACAACTTCACAGAGCTCCATCTTGCCTGCAAAAATGAGAAGAATTGGGGAAAATGTACATTACATTTAGTGAGATCACCACCATATTTTTAGAATAGTAAAAGGTCGAAATTATCCCATAGTATTGTAATATAAACACTGCATCATTTCAATCTGTTCTTTCAGGTCTGTTCCACAGGGCCATAGCCCAGAGTGGAACTGCCATCTCCAGCTGGTCTGTCAACTACCAGCCCCTCAAGTACACCAAGATCCTGGCCCGTAAGGTTGGCTGCACCTACACAGAGACGGCCGACCTTGTTGACTGCCTGAGGCGCAAGAACTTCAGGGAGCTGGTGGACCAGGACATCCAGCCAGCTCGTTACCACATCGCCTTTGGCCCCGTGGTGGACGGAGACGTGGTGCCTGATGATCCTGAGATCCTCATGCAGCAGGTCAGAGTCTGGCACCAATACCAAACATGACACTGTTATATACTGTATTTAGTAGCAAGCAGAATGACATGATGATGACACACCAGACGGAGGAAAACACCAAGAACTTGGTGTGGTAGGTTATTACAGTGTTAGCGTGTGGCAGTGACGATCACCAGCTGGTGTGAACTTGCGCCCTAAAACACTGGATCCTGGATCCATCCCTTTTTCCAGTCCCGCACCAAAATATTATGGTGTCTACTTTGGGTCCAGACCCATCCTTCATCCAAGTTTCATTGAAATCCATTCATACTTTAGGTAAAACTGTTTAGTATTTCTCAAGAACAAAGAAGAGATAAGAAATTGTCACAAAAATACATCCTTATTTCATATTTCATGACCTCCAGGTTTGTGAACCACTGCTTTTAAATATAGTACAGGGCAGCCACAAGTCCTGTCACAATTTACATGGACATGAATCGGCCTTCACTGTAAAAGACTTAATTGTCTTGATATTGCTTTCACATATTGGGTCTGTAAACTTGCTGTTATGACTCACAGCAGAAGTCAGTATGTTTAATTTGAAAGTCATTTTGTGAAATACTGGAAATCTTTCACATAAGGGGAAGCAAATAAGAGAGCCTGAAGGAAAGTAGGTAAAAAGAAATAAAGTTCTTCGCAAAATAACAACTGCAATTTATCCAATGACATTCTGTATAATAGACATGCTGAGGAATACAAAAAGTACGAGTTGCCTGCCAGACATTCCTATTAGATCCCCCAAATAATTCATAGCCTATAAGAAATAGTCAGAGGTGAGCATCAAAGGTTCCTGGCTGATTTGATATGAAAAATTTGCCACATCCCAAAGTCTTTAATGAGCTCATGTTGAGTATCAGTTGACATTGTTGACTTAAAAAAAGCCACAAGATCAGCGCTTACAGGTTGTGCAGGACTGTTTTTGTAGAAGTTCTCTTTGAGGTCCTATCTTATGATGGAGCAAATCTAATGTATTTGATGAAAAAATATGGAGGTATTAAAACAGAAAACGAGATTTCTTGTCTCTGTCTTAAACTGAGCTTGTGGTATTCATTAATACAAAGAGACTCTGTGTGTATTTTGTGTTTTGTGATGTGCTATAAGTGATCATGTGACATTCTCTTATGTCCTAAAATTTCTCCTAAGGGAGACAATAAAAAGTAACTAACTAACTAACTCTGCTTATTTATGTTTCTTGGCATAGATATGACCAAATATGAAAACATAAATATGAACAAATAGAAAAACATAAATATGAACAAAACTGATTTGACCTGACAGATTAATACACAAAACAGAACTCAAATGGTAATGATGACTTGAAACAGAGACTGAAAACCCTGCTCATCAAATACAATATAATCACTCAACATGTTCTTCCCCTATTGAACCACTAGGGGGAGTTCCTCAACTATGACATCCTCATAGGAGTGAACCAAGGAGAGGGTCTGAAGTTTGTGGACGACAGCGAGGACAATGACGGCATCTCGGCTGCAGCTTTTGACTACACCATCTCTAACTTTGTAGACAACCTTTATGGCTACCCTGAAGGTAAGGAATGCCAACATTATACTCTTTTTAGGCTTTAAAGTCTTTCATATTATGTCCTTTACTGCCTCTCAGAAGACAGAACTTTGCAGTGAGTTATAGTCGTTTATACTTATCAGGATCCCCATTAGATATCTTCTTGAATTCACACACATACGACTGAAATGAAAGGAACATTTTCAAAGTAGAAAGATCATAGGTAAAAGAAAACAGCACAAGTTATGATTATAATGTGATGACCTATACATACTAGATAATATAGATAATACGATAAATATGTTCCTATGCCTGAGCTAGATGTGACATTGCACACTACAGGGAAAAAAAGGTGTTTAATTTATTTTGGTTTTTTGACATTATCATATGCTCTCGACAAAAAGTAACTCAACAAATTGCAGCTCTCAGTGGAGATGCAAGTTTTCAAACCACAATGTGGGCAAAGAATGAGAAAAGACATCAAATGTGAGCCAAGGAAAGTGTATCAACCAAGATAGGCATACCAAACAGAACACCTATCATTGAGATTATCTTTCACCATGGTGGGTCTGTGCGCTGGCCTTTGAGGCTCTGTGGGCACTAATGCTGTCTCTCATCATCCCCCAGGCAGCCAGCTCCCAATCACAGTGCTGTTGTTCCTAACAGATCAGCCTGCAAACCCCTCACAGCGTGCCACAGTCAAAATACAGACACATTTGGATAATACAGTCACGCTCCCTCTCAAGTGCCTGTCACTCATTCTGAGAGGCATATTTTCACTTTTGCCCTTTGTGTTGTTCAGTCTGTCCTTTCAGTTTATCTCTCAACTACATCTCTTACACATATATACAAACACAGCCACCGCTTAATTCCTATCATTCGTGTTCATTTTAGCAAAGAGTAATCTTTTTCCACCTTGTTTACATCTTACTACTCTGACCTCTGGAATACTGTCAATACTTTCCTCTTAACTTATCACAATATTCTCTTTTTCCCTATCCCTTTATCCTTTTTTCCTTGTTCTTTCTCCTCTCCTGTGTCTTAACCTCCAGGCAAAGACATCCTGAGGGAGACCATTAAATTCATGTATACAGACTGGGCAGACAGGGACAATGGGGACATGCGAAGGAAGACCCTCTTAGCTCTGTTTACAGACCACCAATGGGTGGCGCCAGCAGTGGCCACCGCGAAACTCCACGCCGAGTTTCAGTCTCCGGTTTACTTTTACACATTCTACCACCACTGCCAAACCGAGACACGACCCGAATGGGCCGATGCTGCCCATGGAGATGAAATACCGTACGTGTTTGGCGTGCCCATGATCGGTGCCACAGACCTGTTCCCATGCAACTTCTCGAAGAATGATGTGATGCTGAGTGCTGTGGTTATGACTTACTGGACCAACTTTGCCAAGACTGGGTAGGCATTGCTAATGATTACATTTTATTCAGTGTCTTTTTGCTCTTTTGATGCAACTGCAAGATTAACCAGCTAGTGTAGTGCCTCTTCAGTAGCAGAGTTTAAAGTGTTTTTCTGAAGGTTTTGCTTCCCTGTAAATAAGAGAGGTGGTTAGGGTTATGGTTAGGGGCTGATTACACTGACCAGATGTTGGTAGAGTTTTAAAACTTGAGGGCCCTGTCTCACTTTGCACTAAGTTGATGAATAAGAACTTAAAACAGAAGTATGTATTCAGTTTTTAGATGTCAACTCAAAGAAGAAATATTTGAATCAGACTGATTAAAACCTTGTTTTAAAACCTATTACTGTCATGTCCTCACTGTCCTCCAATAGGGACCCCAACCTGCCAGTCCCTCAGGACACCAAATTCATTCACACCAAGCCCAACCGCTTTGAAGAGGTTATCTGGACCAAGTTCAACTCTAAGGACAAGCAGTACCTCCACATTGGCCTAAAACCTCGTGTTAGAGACAACTACCGAGCCAACAAGGTGGCCTTTTGGCTGGAATTAGTCCCCCACCTCCATAGTCTGCATGAAGAGCTCTTCCCCACTACTACCCGCTCACCGCCAGGCCCTGGTTCAGGAACTGGCAGAACCTGGCCCAGAACACCTGGCCCTCGCACCACCCCTCGTCACGTCTACCCTACCTTCCCCTCTGATCCAGAGCCTGAGGGTTCAGAGCGTCCACACCAGGACCTTTTCCCTGGAGACACCCGTGACTACTCCACTGAGCTGAGTGTAACAGTCGCTGTGGGGGCATCACTCCTCTTCCTCAACATTCTGGCCTTTGCCGCCCTTTACTATAAGCGTGACAAGCGGCACGAAATGCGACGCCATCGGTTGTCTCCTCAGAGGGGCGGACCTGCCAACGACCTGGCTCACAGCCAGGAGGAGGAGATCATGTCCCTACAGATGAAGCACTCGGAGCATGATGCTCACCATGACATGGAGCCACTGCGACCACATGACATCCTAAGGCCCGCCTGCCCACCTGACTACACACTGGCACTGCGCCGTGCCCCCGACGACGTGCCACTGATGACACCCAACACCATCACCATGATCCCCAGTACTATAACCAGCATGCAGCCTCTTCATGCCTTCAACACCTTCCCCTCCACCGGCCACAACAACACACTGCCCCATCCCCACTCCACCACCCGGGTATAGTAGGGACTGGCCCGACACAGTGCCACCTAAGGACCAGGAAGACTGGCTCTGCCACCGATCTAGAAGGGAGGCCTCTGGATGTGGGCCTTTGTTCTGTTCTCTTATTCTCTTGTTTCTCCAAAAACAACTCCACCTCTTCCATCATGTGCTGTCAAACTGAGCAGCTCCACTGGTGGCGTGTGGAGAAGTAACTGAACTGCACGGCAGCAGATGATCAGTTTGGGGGTTGACCTAGATCTTTTAGTAGTACTCTTTTCAAAGATGGTCTACTGTTTCCTGACTCAAGCCCCCCTGATGTTTGTCAAAGGGACGAATTATTTTCGCCCCTTGCTGTTTTCCCTTTTTTACTTTGTTTGTCTTCTCTTTTTTCTCTCCCTGGTGTGTTATGTGCATATCTCGTTCACTTTTCTACATCTGTGTGTTACTCCTGCTTTATTCCTCTCATTCTACATGTGATTCTCTCCCTCTCCCAGCGCTCCTTTGCTCTAAGGATTCATAAACTACTGAGCTGTAGGAGGGGGCACAGAGTACGTACAGTAATCATATAGCTATGAAAACACTGATATCTGATACTTTCATTCTACCAGCATTCTTGGTGCCAAGTGTGTACTACTGTGTTTGCTTTCTCATCAAGGGAGAAAAAAAGTCAAGAAAATTCTAGAGTATTCCTATTTACTGTCAATTAACAGATGCTGTGTGTTCTCATGACAAAGTGCCAAACTGGCCCTCGATTGTGTTTTTCTCTTTCTTTCATCTTCCGTTCCTTTTTTTCAAGCATTTGTTTAATTGTTGTTTTTTGTGGAAAGAATCTTTTGCTGAAAATATAGATATAGAGAAATGATATTATATATAGTTATATATAAATGTGTACAAAGGAGAAAGTATATAAATGGGTTTTCTCAGTGGGGATCTATGCATGAATTATTTTTAAAGATGATGACGTGGGAAAGAACACTGTATCTGTCAATGCACGTTTCCCAAATCTAATCAAATCATATCGGTCCACTCTGGATATTTTGTTTTTTGTTTTACCTCACAGAACAAGAATAACACAAAAAAATCTTGTAGTAACCTAAGGAATCCTCTTCAACTCCCAACACCCATTTATTAAAAAAGGCATTGCCACAAATCTCAGAAGATGTTAGAGTCAAAGCAACAACTGTGAACATACTTTCCAATTATTCCCTCCTTCATGGTATTTCCCCAACCAAATGATGCAGCGTGCCAACAGCAAGCCCATCATCCGACAGTAGCTACTTTTCCTTCCATCTGTATTTAGGTGATTGTTTTCGTAGGGTATGTCAGGTACCAAATCTGTTGTTGTAGCTTGCCTCTCAGAGTTATTTTTGTATTTTAGCGAGGGTGAGAAACAAAGCAGAGATGGGCAGCTTTTGCTCTTTTACGTACACCCTCCTTCTCCTGTCTGCACCCCTATTTCCAGCATATGCATATTCTGTTTGATGTCTGCCTGAGAGAGAAATAGTGTCTGTGTGTATGATTGTGTGTATGTGCTATCAGAGCTGCTTCAAATGGGCAAAGGTGGGCCCTAATTAGACAGAAAAGAGATAGAGAGGCAGACAGGCAGAATCATCCCCAAAACTCCAAAATGAGCTCCTTCCTGCTGCGTACCCAAACACCCTCCTCTGTATCAACATCACTTACTCTCTCCCTTCTCCTCTCTCCGTCAGTCCGCTAGCTTTGTATTGAAAACTGACGCTCATAATGCGGTTATAACCCACACCCACAACCTCCCTGCTGTGACCGCAAAACACCTGACTTCACTGTGTCAGTGTTGGTCTCTACAATGTCTGACCTCAGCTCAGCTCTGCTGTTATCCTCACATTCAAGGGTTAATTCACTAAGGTAGTGACTTTGTGTGAGCTCATCAGCTGTAAATTAAACTCTAAGCACACTGAGGGTAACCAGTGGGTCTCAACGCCCTGCAGCGCAGAGCTGAAAGATGAAAAGAGGGCTCAGATCTCCGAAACAGGGTAAAAGTGACACAGTTGACAACTGCTGTTTTCTGGTTCTGCTCTTTTCTTTCGAGAGAGAGCGAGCAGGCCTGCAGCTCAGCGATGCCCCACTCTGATTTTCTGCTACATATGTCCAACATGGATCATGGGTAATAGTGTATGTTAGCTGAACTGATGTGCTGTTATTTGAGCCCACAGGAACACATGGTAGCCTACATCCAGTATGGGAAAAGTTAGTCACCGGTGCTGTCTTTGCTTGTGCTCTAGCTTTAGCCTGTTTGTTTGTTTTCTATTTTATTACTGCCTACCTGGGTGGTGGGGAGGACTGGAAGGGGAGAGATATACCTGGCTGCTCCTGTCAGAGATTTTGTAGGCCCACTGGAAGGGAAATGTGCACAATGTAAAACACAAAACAACTGACTTGGTTGTGCTGCAGGTGGATAAATGCTGCGGAACAGATGATGGACAGCAGTACATGAACAGGTGCGCACTGTGGAAATGAGACTCTGGGAAGAGAGTGGAAGGACTCACAGCCTTAAATGTAGAAATCAAAAGGGAGAATGAACTGATCTCTAGTAAATAAGGACATTAAAAGGCATGGCCATCTTTCTACCCACAATGTTTGCCAGGAGGACACCTTGCTACGGATGATCTGACACGTCTGATCAGATCCATGTGAACCCTTTTGTACTCACTCCTGAAGGTAAGGGGGCAGTGAGGGCTTGTGAAGCAAACCTCACCACAACACAGCTACAATGACACCACTGGAGGTGAGAACAGAAACAAAGGTATTTAGTTTGCTCTGTTCTTTTTCCTTGTCTATTTTATAAGCTAACACTGGAGGGCGCTATTGTGACAGATTCACTGCAGTCTGCCCACTCGGAGGAAAATGGATGTGTGAAGAAAAATACCAAACTGGGTGGCAGGACAGAGACAGACAGAACATCTGGAAGAGGATCAAAACTGTACATTTTTAAGTGTAAGAATCAAACAGACAAAATATTTGTAAATATTAAGTTTCTTGTTTGTTTTCCTTTTTTCTTTCTTTTTTTTTTTTGAGGGAATGAATGAAATGCTTTTTTGTGACAACAAAAGACAACAGGTGCAGTTTGCCAAAAATGGCCACTAGCTTGATGTTTGAAATTCATTAGTGAGTAAAAAAAATGCTTGCTGCAGATCACTTTTCATGCCATTAGAAATGACTTATTTTAGACTTTGTCTTAGCATCCTGTAGCACCATGATTCTGAACCAAGAAGGTGACTGTAGCAGACATTCATCTCCACTGCAGATGGCCTAAATGCTTTAGTTAGCATTTGCTGATTTCCAATGAATTTTACATTTTCTAATTAGAACACTAAAGCTAAAGTCTGTGGCGCCATTGCGCTTTGTTCTGGGGTTGGAGAAGGATCAACTACTCTGTGGCTTCGTGACCTTTTTTTTAAGCTTTAGAACACTTTTATTTTGAAAT
This sequence comes from Lagodon rhomboides, assembly GCA_039737535.1. Taxonomy (NCBI): domain Eukaryota; kingdom Metazoa; phylum Chordata; class Actinopteri; order Spariformes; family Sparidae; genus Lagodon; species Lagodon rhomboides. The sequence continues at coordinate 11,232,996 of CM077806.1, forward strand.
ATATCTTTATCCAACTATGAAATTACTGCTTGATCTGTGTGACTTCAGAGTATTCATGGAAACACCTCAGAGACTAAGAGCACTGAGCCAACCTTTATCAGCTAACTAATGTTAAGATGGTGGAAGGAACTGGCCAGTGAGTTATGGTCAGGATTTCTAAACTCAGACACAAATGCAGTCAATTAAATGTTAGCTCACCTCACATGTAGCAGTGTTACATGTAGCCAATTAATCACATGTGGGACAGACAAGAGGGCTTTGATACCATAAGATGCCTCATATCCTCATAGAGTAATGAGATCACACAGATGCTCTGACTTTTCCCTTCCACACACTGTGTTGCATTGTGGTTATGGAGGTTGTGTCAACCTCACAGTGATGTGATGTAGCAGTGAAGAGTTTCATGTTCGAGAGTCTAGAGATGGATTAAATGTTGGGTAAATCTGAAATGTCCTGCACACTTTCAGACTCTGAGCATGATCAGACTAAATGTATGTGGATACACACTTAGCCTCGTCAAAGGTATAAAGTGACTCACAGCACTGTTGAGGCTGAATTTCCATTTGTTCTTATTTCAACATGAACCAAACCTGCAGTCAGCCAAGCAAAACAAGATAACTCCATATCACTGAGGTTATTTAGAGATCCTGTGTCAGGTCAGGGGTGAATGGAAGTACATGGTTAACATCCCACAGTGGCAAACATACATGAAGACAGTGACACACTCAACATAAACCTTCAGCTTGGTCTCCATTGCAAAGTTGCACCTGTTGTCTTGTTTTTACATTCTTTGTTGAATTCAGAAACCCAAGACTTGAGATGAAGAAAAATGTTAAATAATGGATTTTAAAAAAGATGATTATTAAAAAAAAAAGTATAGTAAAACTATATAAATAAATGAGGTGATGATATTTCTGTTTACTTTAGAAGTTATTATACACTGTATGCTGTGATTCTGATCTGGGAAACATTAAAGACATTCATAGCCAGTCTGACAATTTTGTCTTTTTATTGAATCAGTTGCCAGATGTTATGCATGTATATTGACAATACACCACAACCACATATATAATAAATTTTACTTTAAGCTCTTTAAAAATGGTACCAAAAAAAGAAGAAAAAAAGATACTAATTCTGAGTATAAAAAAAGATTACATATACAACAAACTTTGTGTCATGTTAATATGTTGACAATATCACTTAAAATATGAATGATCTTTTAATGATTTTAAAATGTCAATATATTAATCAGATACATTACAAAAACAAAACTGAATGAACTCTAAATCTGAGAAAACATTCACATGTACTTTTTTGACTGTTCTATTTTTAGCAATACCACATGCAGAGTGAGTGGTCTATAAAATACATGTAAATAAGCAACATTGCATACATCACAGAAAGACACAAACAGTAAACAATTTCATGTAAAATATAATTTGAATATAAAGAAAACAAACTTTTTATTTGCCTTGATTAACTGCGTACCTATCTGAAAATCAGACAGTCACCTTGTTATATTCTTTCCATATTCAGAATTAGTCAACTCAGAGGAGTGAGTGGATTCAAAGATCTGGACCAAGGCTAAGTGTGTACATCTTTTCAGTGACAATATACTGATGTTCATCTGCCACACAAAATCATAAATTCCGACTCAAATTTAATCTACTGGACAAGTACATTGAATTAAAGTATCAAAAAACATGTAAATATGTCCTGGTCAACATAAACATAGAATTACAGCAGGTAATTGCAGTGATTTCTTGTCTCCCTATTGCAAGTGGTAAAAGATCTGTTTACTGATAATAACGTCAACCTTGACATCTTATATACAACATGTTACTATTTGTGATTCTCTTTAATATCATCCAAAACAAGTAACATCAAAATATCCATGGGAGGAGTATGAATAAATGAATGTATGAATGAATGAATGAATGAATGAATGAATGAATGAATGAAAGATGCACCCCTTTAACCACAAAGCGTGTTGCCACTCACTTAATGTTAAATGACTCTTTGAGGCTTGCTTCTGCTTGCTTACATGTTATATTTTTCCATGTTTTAGGGACATGAGCGGGTTCTGCATTGTATTTTTTGGCAAACTGCTGGTTGAATGTTGCCATAATATACTTCCAATAGTCTGATGCCTGGAGACTTACATCTGGTGGGATTTTCCAGTCAGGGAAAATGTCTTTGTAACGCTTGTAAGGGTACCATGCGTACTTTGTAGCATAGCAGCGGAAATTCCTGTCAGAAATCACATCAGAAGAGCATATAGTTGTGACAAGTTTGTGTGAAGAGTGAGATCTGTATTTACCCAGACCCTCTGGCCGATGTAGTGATGTCCAGTGTTCTGCATGCTCTTTTCCTCCTGCCTCACAAGGTGCTTTGCAGAATGGACACTGTTTACCACAGCCGATCACTTTGGTGAAAAGCTCGTTCTGAGGCTTCACATGAAGAGCTTTTAGTTTCATCTGGATGCTTGTCTCTTTGAACTTCTTTCTAAGAGTTTGTTCCATGTCCTTCACACATTCAGAGAGCCAGTGAGCAAACTGTTCCTGGTCAGCATTGTTCAGGATCAAGAAAGCACCAAGAGCATCTTGGGAAATGACCAGTTTATCACCAAGTTCCTGACAGAAATTTTCAACAAATGTCTTCAGGTTGCCACTCTTTTCTTGTTTAGCTTTGTTGATAGCAATATTGATGCTGTTGACACTTGAGAGAACATGTCGATCCTCAAACTCAAATGTGCTAGAATGATTTGAGAAGCGTTCCACTATTTGGTCAAATATCCATTTCTTTACATACTCCTCATATGAGCAAATATAGCTCAGGTAGTTTTGAAAGTCATGCTTTGAGAGCAAATCCAGCAAAATTGAATACTGGAGGAATATTCGAGTGTTGAACTGCTCACTTGTCAGCATTTCACCAATGATATCAGGACCCAAGGAACGGTTGACAAAGTCTTCCACTGCAGGCCTCAAACAGCGTTCTGTGAATTCTTCTGCTTTCTTCTGGCACTGGTCTCGTTTATGGAACACATCCTTAAAACCAGCACGAAACTTTTCTTTGTTTTGATTCAGACATCTGTAAGGATCATTCTCATGTAGGAAATCTTCTTGCATTTTCTGAAATTGTCTGGCTGCAAATCCACAGATGTGCTGTTTGAGAGGAACTTCAAAATGGATCTCTATCTTCCCATTCTGACTGTTTTGCAGCCTCTCATCAATCATGTGTAGGATCTCCTGGATGTAAGTGTCGTGATAATTGTTTTTTCTTTCCATTTTTTCAATCATGATCTGTGTGCAATCTGTTATGATATGGTCAGCTATGTTTTGTAAAGCCACAACATGATCCTTCATGTGAAAGAATTTGGTGAATTTGTGTTTGCACTGCTTGAAAAACCCTTCCACAGTATATATGAAAGGTACTAGTCCACATTCTTGCAGATTTTTTTGACTCAACATATCACAAACATGACTCCCCTTGTGTGATAGATTTGTTCTCAGGTAGTGGGACACATTTGCAAATACATCTGTGGCCTTTTGTTCAAAAGGAGACAGTTCATCCAGTGTTTTATTCCACATTTGATCAAATTCTTCATCAAGCTCTTTGTCAGTCATGCTAACTTGTTTTTTCCGACATTCTTCAATCAATCCATGCACTCTCTCTTCCAACTGCTTTGTGTGCTTCTCCTTGATTCTGTCAAGTTTTGTCATTCCCTCTCTGATGTCCGCTGTTGCTGTGAGCTGATTGATTACAGATTTCTCCATTTCTCTTCGAAGGCTCTTTGTACTGTTTGCAAAGTCTTCTCTATATCCTTCAACTAGATAGACATGACCCTCTGTTTGCTTGAAGTACTTTGTCAGATTGTCAAGAATCTTTGTCTCCCATTTGGATAACACAACACAAGCTTCACTTTTCAAATGAATGAGAAAATCTGACATGTTAGATGTCTCAGATTTTCCAGCAACTGTGCCAAAGTTGGAAATTCTTGTTTCAGCTGCAGTGACCCAGGTGTACATCTCTTTTTTGAATTCCCATTCCCATTTGTTGAATTCTGTGCACAGCCTCATGTATGCATCAGCCACCAGGCTGTTTCTGAAGCTGAAGATGAAGTTTTCATGCTTCACTGCATTCCACAGGCTTTTCACCCACTCTGTAAACTCCAAGATATTATTAGCAGACGACTCACCACTTCCTAACATTTGGATAATGTTTTTCTTGAGCTGATCAACAGCCTCACTGTACCCTGCATTGACTGGTGCCATTGGTGGGTTTCCATTCCAGAGACCAGGAACGTACCAGTTCCCAGTGTCTGGACTGTACTCCATCACATCAGTGAAGCTCTTGTTCTCCTCTTTCTTTTCCATTTTGGCTGCTGCCTGCGTCATCTCGTTTAACTGTTGCAAGAGCAGTTTCCTGTCTCGTAAGTTCTTGTCATGGGCTGAAACATCTGACACATTCTGGTGAACAAACTGACATTTGGGCTTTTTGCCCACCTCTTTCATCCTGAGAAAAGCATGCACCACTATTTGTAGAATGTCTTTCATTTCTGTTGAGTTCTCCATTGCAATATTGATAATGGTGATATCACTCAGCCCCACAACAAGTGTTGCAAGCTCATTGTCGTGCTCATGGCTGTTGTCCAGTTGTGCAAGTTCTGGTGACTTTAAGCCCTCAGTGTCAATGATCACAACGTAGTCACATTTGAGAACGTTTTCAACATCTTCATTGACTCTGATAAGCAACATGAAGGCACCTCGAGTGCATCGACCACTGCTGACTGCAAACTGCACTCCAAACATGGTGTTGAGGAGAGTGGACTTCCCTGTGCTCTGAACTCCAAGAACTGTGACTACCAGTATCTTGTTCTTAGGAGACACCAGGTCATTGAGCTGAGAGAGAACATCACTCACCCATCTGAGAGGTATGTTGGATGCATCTCCATCTACAAGCTCAAGGGGAAATCCATCAAGCAACAATCCTGCACATAGCTTAGGCAGATGCTGTAACTGTTGACGAGATGGGTCAGTTTCTGGAAGGGAAAGTGAAGCTTCATAGATCTGCCCCATTTCACGGAAGAAGTGTTCAGTCCCCAATGAGCTGTTGGAAAGCTGTCTGTCAATCTCTTTGATTTCCTCTTTGTTCTCAGCATTCTGGTATTTCTTTTTGTACTGCTCCCTGAGGTCAGACAGTTTTTCTCGAGACAGGTTATCGAGATTCATTCGCAACCATTTCAAGAAATAGGATCTCTCTGTCCCTGGGCTTGATATTGCTTGGATGAAACATGTCATTGCATTTGACATGTCATAAGAATTCTGCTTTTTACGAAGTTTTTCTTTCTCTACCTGAAGATCACTTTTGTACTTTTCTATGTTTTCAGACCCAACTTTTCGTAGCCTAAATTCTTCCTTCTCTAAGCGAGACAGTTCCTTCCATATTTGACCTTGCAAGGGTAGCTGAGCATCTTTATATTTCAGGATGTCTTCAATTTCTGCAGTGATGGCATCTGCATTGTTCTTGGCACTCTGGCACTCTGGACAGTCTTCATCAACCCAGATTCCCAGTTCATGGGCAATGTCAGCCATCTGCTCAATGCCCATCTTCATCGTTGAGTTCTCAACCACATTGCTGACTGTTTTCCGCAGATTTTTAATGAAGTCTGCATCATTCATGTGCTTAGTCTTCAAAAGGATGTTGCTGTTAGTCAAGCCCAACTTGTTTGCTGCCTTCTTTAGCCCATCCATACTGAAGCAATTGCTTTGATGGTTTCCCACCAAGAAGATCTCTGCCTTGTGGTGTTGGCTCAAAAGCAGCTCACAGTCAGAGTCCAGACTGTCAGAGAACACAAAAACTGCAGCAGATGTTTGACACAAAAAAGAAAATTGTGTTTCAAATGAGGCAATGTCCCCACGAAGGTTAGCTACAGCTACCGGCTCACTGAAAATGTCCATGTTTTTGTTCCCACAAGGAAGGTGCCAAGAAACTTCAGCCAATCCATTGGATATTCTCCTGTGACTGTCACCACACTCCATATCACGGTGAACAAAGGTGTCATGGTACTGCTGAGCATTGCTCAGAAGCTTATTAAGGATCTCTGACTTGGACAAGGAGCACTCACCCAGCCTCACAAAAGATATCATTGGAAGTTCAGAGACAACAATTCTGTCTTCAATAAAACCCCTGGATTCTGAAAGTGACTGAGGTCTGTACTTTTTAACAATGTCTCTCATGGCCCAAAGCATGAGGGTGCACTGCTTTGTGTCACAATCAGGCAGCAGCAAAGGCACAGAAAACTGACACATGGACATTTTGAGAGCCATTTCCTGCTGTACAAAACCATCAGAGCACAGAAAGAGAGCTGTGATTACATCAAGTGGGTTTAGTGTGTCACCTGAACTTTTACTTTTGATCAAATTATCAAGATCTAACTGTGGATCACCAAAGTTTGACTCACATGCAGATGTACATTTCACATTCCTAGCTGTCACATTTACCATCATCAGTTTATTTAGAAAATACCATGGAAGCTCTGAATTACACTTGGCAGTGTCATCAGTGATGGTCCTCTCCTCAATCTGAAGTATTGAGCTCAGCGACAGCTTCTCTTTGTAGTGCTGCTCCAACCCCAGATCCTTCAGTAAGCTCTCGAGGTTTGTCTCTGTAGACATGAAAACAATGATAAACCCATCATTCATTGTTTTAATATTCTAGAGCACGAGTCACAGTTAATAGTAACGTGCTGTATACTGAATTGCCTGTTCATTATGTGCACCTACCTAAAACTAATGCAGTCTGATAGAATATTTCTCAATCCCACCTTTACAAAGGTGTTATGTTATTCTGAGTAGAATTAATTCAATGTTATGTTCCTTGTGGAGGATTCAGTTTCTCTGTTGAATGTTAGTGGTATACCGACTGTTTTCGAATACTGTGCACTTCATTTATAATGAGACTGAAACCTCTCTGTATAGTATTATATACTGTAGTTGACAGATGCAGCCTTGCAGACATCAGTTTCTAAATTGTTCATGAGGTTGAATCATAATCGCTAAACGTACTGTCAAAAAACATAAAACATGATAAACATCATCAAGATTTACTGTAAGGTTGTTGTATTATTACACTGCATTAGTTTTAGCTATTTACATGCATTTACTGGCACTTGAGCAACTGAGTCTATAATAATTGCATTTGTAATGTAGACAAACATTCCCCCCAAAAAAGAAATGAACAAATCCCACATATTCCTAAAGCGGCAGTCAGATAAATATGTTATCAACTCTCAAGTTTTGTTGTGGCACTAATAATTTGTACCACCCTGGGCAACTCCGGAAATGGGTCCAGTCTTTCTCAATAAGTTTAGTTATAGAACTAATGCTATGCATAGAGGTAAGCCTAACTATGACTTGTTCTTACAGATTTTTTTAACATGGGCTGGAATACTTTGAATAAGTGTAAGATAGATAGATGCGCAAACACACACACACACACACACAGATGTATGTATGGGTGTGTCTGTGTGTACACCGATCAGCCACCACATTAAAACCACTGACAGGTGACGTGAATAACATTGATCATCTCATCACAATGCGATGTTCTGCTGGGAAACTTTGGGTGCTGGCATTCATGTGAATGCCACTTGACACAAACCACCCATCCAAACACTGTTGTGGACCAAGTACACCCCCTCATCACAACAACACTACCCAATGGCAGTGGCTCCCAGCAGGACAATGTGCCCTGACACACTGCAAACACTGCTCAGGAACAGCTCGAGGAACACAATAAAGGGCCCAAGGTGTTGACCGGGCCTCCAGATTCCCCAGATCTCAATCTGATAGAGCATCTGTAAGACGTGCTGGAGCAGGTCTGATCCACGGAGGCCCCGTCCCCCAACATACAGGACCCAGAGGATCCACTATAAAACGCCCTGGTGCCAGACACCACAGGACACCCTCAGAGGTCTTAAGTCCATGTCTTGATAGGGCAGAGCTGTTTTGGCTGTTTATATACATTACTGTGCAGAAGTTTTAGGCAGGTGTGAACAAATGCTGTAAACTAAGAATGCTTTCATAAATATAAATAATAATTGTTTCTTTTTCTCAATTTACAAAATGCAAAGTGAGCGAACTAAAGAAAAATGTAAATCAAATCAATATTTGGTGTTACTGCCCCTTGCTTTCAAACCAGGATCAATTCTTTAGGTACACTTGCACAAAGTCAGGGATTTTGGAGGATTATAGTCAGGTGTATGGTCAGCTAATTATACCAAACAGGTGCTAATGATCATCAATTTCACATTTATGTTGAAACACAGTCATTAACTGAAACAGAAACAGCTGTGTAGGAGGCTTAAAACTGGGTGAGGAAAAGCCAAACTCTGCTACCAAGGTGAAGTTCTGGAAGACAGTGTCATGTCACAGGTGATACACCATGGCAAGACTGAGCACAGCAACAAGACACAAGACCCAGGTACACCCATCTACTTTCTGGAGAAGTCTGGCCAGAAGTGGTCTTCATGGACGAGTTACAGCCAAAAAGCTGAACTTATGACCTGGTGTTACGTGCCAGACAGGGCCCACATGTGTGTGTTTTTTCCCTCCTGTTTTCTCTCTCTCCCCCTCCCTTCCTTTGTTTTCAAGTGATCAACCTGATGAGCTTCTACCTGTGAGCTCCTGGTCAGGCTGCTTGTTGGCTCCCTCAGTTCGGAGTTGGCCCATCAGCATTCGGAGCCATGAATAAAAGGGCCAGCCGACGGAGTTCACGAGAGGATTCCTTTGCTATGTTCCTTGTCTGCCTGACCTCTGTGTGTGTATACAGACCTGTAAAACCCTTGAAGGTATGTGGTGGGAGATTGTGGGCATTTAGGTGAGTTGGGGGTACTCAGTACATTTCATACACCAGTAGTTACTTTTTGTCTAGAGACAATAGGTTTGGTTGGTGCCACCCTTGTATTTCTTTCTGAGAAGCTTTTTTTTTTAGACAAGCTAGTAAGTAAGTTTTGTTTGTTTTTGCACTTTAAGGCGAGACACTACAGGTGAATAGGGTAATTTTTTTAAATAATAGGTATCACCATGAAACTTTCTCAGTTGATCACTTATGATTAGATGAGAAAAAAATATATTGCAAGTTTATTGTATTTTAATGTTTGAATATGCAAATGAGTCATTATCTAATTAAATATGCGCTCATTTGCATATATTTTAAAAAACAAAATCTGATCATGGGATAAAGCCAGGTTAAAAATTCCTTTTTCCTTTTGTTGACATATTAGATGGGAAAAAAATTACAGAGGGATTTATGGATATCTACTTTTGTTATCCTGTAAATCAGAAAATACTGTCAGTAGCCTTAAAAAATCGATTTTTGCCATGTTTTTTGGGATAAAATGTTACATAAATCAGGCTAGGAATAATATATTTACAAATCCCTCTGTAAATGTCTTCATAATATAGCTGGGTGCAAGACTGGAAAGTTTAGTGTATATAGGTGCAACTGAAGTGGAGATTTTTTACTTGGAGTATGAGAAAAAACTCATTTTGAGAAAATGGCATTTAAAGATTTATATTCGAAAATCCACACATTTCTATTAGAAAAGCATTGCTAGCAAATTTGTGTGTCTGTTTATGTTGTTGTCTCCAGTTCTCTGCAATGGAAGACCTTATATACCTGTTGTGTTAATAAATTACCCATTTTCATGTATTTGGGATGTTGTATATTGTTATTACCAAGGACCTGACTAGTTATTTTAGTCAGAAATCTAACGCCGCGAGCAGACAAAATGTGATTAAATATACACATTAATGTATAATTAGGATATTTTCTTTATGCTAGTTTGAAAGATTACATGTTCAGGGAGTGAACTGGCTCAAAATCTCAAAATTGACCACTGCAGGAAAAATCGATGTTTTTGCCTGTAGTGTCTTTTAAGATAGAGTCTATTGAGGCCACGTTTTGTTGTAATTATTTTATTTTATTTGGCACAACCACCTTGCCCCATCTCCCCCACTTTTTGTGTACCTCTTCTGCATTTGTTAACTAATAAACCCTAATCGTCACTTCTCCTTCGACTCCTCAATCTTTGGTTTTCGAGTTGTTTCCATGTATTGTGGACGTAACACATGGAAACAAGGCCAAGCGACTCACCTATGCACAGAAACATAGGAATTGGGGTGCAGAAAAAAGGCAGCAGGGTGCTCTGGACTGATGAGTCAAAATTTGAAAAATTTGGCTGCAGCAGAAGTCAGTTTGTTCGCTGGAGGGCTAGAGAGCGGTACAGTAATGAGTGTCTGCAGGCACCAGTGAAGCATGGTGGAGGTTCCTTGCAAGTTTGCAGCTGCATTTCTGCAAATGGAGTTGGAGATTTGGTCAGAATTAATGGTGTCCTCAATGCTGAGAAAAACAGGCGGATACGTATCCATCATGCAATACCACCAGGGAGGCGTATGATTAGCCCAAAATGTATTCTGCAGCAGGACAACAACCCTGAATCATACAGCCCATGTCATTAACAATGATCTTCAGCGTAAAGAAGAACAAGAAGTCTTGGAAGTGCTGGTATGGCCCCCACAGAGCTCTGATCTCAACTTCATCGAGTCTGTCTGGGATTACATGAAGAGGAAGAAGGATTTAAGGAGGCCTAAATCCACAGAAGATCTGTGCTTAGTTCTCCAAGATGTTTGGAACAACCTACCAGCCCAGTTCCTTCAAAAGCTGTGTGCAAGTGTACCTAGAAGAATTGATGCTGTTTTGAAGGCAAAGGATGGTCTCATCAAATATTGATTGGATTTAGATTTCTCTTCTGTTCATTCACTGCATTTTGTTAATTGATGAAAATACACTTAACATTTCTATTTTTGAAAGCATTCTTGGTTTATAGCATTTTTTCACACCTGCCTAAAATTTTGCACAGTACTGTATATTAACCCACCTTCTGTCATATACTAAGTAACAATGCTTCAAATGTTATCAGGAAGCCATTCTTTCTTGCAAACTTGCAAACTTTCTTGCAAACTGTTGAACTCATTTTTTTTACATTGCTGGTATGTCATTGAGATATTACATATGGACGTAGAGAACGACCATAGTTGGAATTATATGTAATTATAATTATAGTGTAATAATGTAGGCTATGTATATAAATAAGGAAGACATCCTGTTGCACTGATCACTAATAGGTACTCCTTGATCTGACGTTTCTAGCATTTTCTATGGTTGTCAAGTAGTCTTGTTTGAATGCTGGCCTAGTTCCGCTGGTGTCTGATAAACATTTTGAATAATAAGAGGAAATGTTTTGTTTTATTGTGATAACAGGTTCATTATCTCTATATCTTGAAATAGCAAAGCTGATTCTGTCAAGATAATGGGATAAATTAAGCCAGTATCGCGAGAAAACCAGTCTTGTTATCTCGACAAAACACAATGAACTAGTGATTTTGAGATCACAGCATAAAAAAAATACTACTGCCCTTCTCAGCTTCCATCATTACTTGCCTTCTCTGGTTGTTAAACTTTTTTTAAAAAGAATAATGATTAACTTCCTTTGTTTAAATTCTGGATCTCTATGGCATCCATCGAGAATTCTGTGACGATCAGTTAACATCTCTACAGCCCATATCATTTGAAGAAGATCTTTGTGTTGGTGGACGACTGGCGTTTGAAATCTTCCTCCTGCTGCCTTGATATTTTACCAGCAGGGTTCTTCAAAAAAGTTTCACACTGCATGACTCCAGATCTGCTACAGAGTGTCAACATCAACGTCTCATCTCTCAGGTGTCTTTCCCCAAGCCATGAAAACTGCAGTTATCAAACCACTCTTGAAGAAGAACAATCTAGACACATCAGTAATTAATAATTATAGGCACATCTCAAACCTCCCAATTTTAAGTTAAAATATTTGTTAAAGCTGTTTTAAAACAGCTGAACAAATACTTAATAATAAATGGCTGTTTTGATGTCTTCCAATCAGGATTCCGACCCTATCACAGCAATGAGACCGCTCTTGTCAAGGTCCTCAATGACATTCATTTAAACACAGACAGTGGCGAAATTTCAGTCTTAGTATTACTGGATCTCAGTGCTGCGTTTGATGCGGTCGACCACAATATACTACTGGACTGACTGAAAAACTGGTTGGGACTCTCTGGTCTAGCACTTAATTGGTTTAAATCGTATATAAATGATAGAGACCACTTTGTGTTTATTGGTAATTACATATCTGAGTGGTTGAAAATGACAAGCAAAGCAGCCCATGGCTCCATTCTGGGGCCTCTACTGTTCAACATTTACATGCTTCCTCTAGCTCAGATAATGGAAACCAACAAAATATGTATGTGCCATAGTTATGCAGATGCACACACATTTACATAACCATATTGCCAGGAGACTATAATCCCATACAAACACTGTGTAGATGCGGTGAACAAATCAATGATTGGATGTGTCAGAGTTTTCTTCAGTTCAAACAAAGATAAGACTTAAATAATTGTTTTTGGAGCTAAGGAAGAATGTCTAACAGTCTCTGCTCAACTTCAATCTGTAATGTTGAAAACTACAAACCAGGCCAGAAACCTTGGTGAAATCATGGACAGCCACACTAAGACAATTACAAAGTCAGCTTACTGTACTATCACCTTAAGAATATATCCAGGATAGAAAGACTTATGTCTCGGCAGGATTTGGAAAAACGTATCCATGCATTTATCTTCAGCAGACTCGACTACTGTAACTGTGTCTTTACAGGACTCTCTACAAAATCCATCTGACAGCTGCAGCTGATTCAGAATGCTGCTGCTCGTGTCCTAACAAGAACCAAAAAAGCAGATCACATCACTCCAGTTCTTAGATCGTTACATTGCCTTCCTGTCAGTCAAAGAATAGATTTCCAAATCCTACTGTTGGTTTATAGAGTACTGAATGGTTTTGGGACAAAATATTTTTCTGATCTGCTGCCACGTTATGAACCATCCAGACCTCTGAGGTCATCAGGTCTGCTTTCAGTCTCTAGAGTCAGAACTAAACATGGAGAAGCAGCGTTCAGTTATTATGCGCCACATACCTGAAACAATCTCAATCAGAAAACTGCAGATCTGCTCCAACTCTCACCTCTTTTAAATCAAGGCTGAAGACCTTTCTGGTTGCAACTGGTTTTCACTGAAGCAATTTTAAGGCTTTGAACCACACTGTGACTTTTATTTTCTAGTCTTGTCTCTTTAAGACCTATTCTATTTTAGCCTACTTTCCTACTTCTTACCTTGTTTTAATGTTTTGTTTCTTGATGTCTTTTAATGTATTTTAAATGCCCCTGTAGAGCACTTTGAGGTGCCTTGTGTCTGAATTGTGCTATACAAATAAACATGCCTTGCCTTGCCTTGGTGTGCAGGAGCTTAAATATCAAAACTATCTTTCTGAACTACTTGATTTGATATGTCAATATTTTTTAAATTTGATATTTTTCAATGTTGGTAGGGTTAGGGTTAATTGAGCGAATGACACACACATCACACCGTTTACATTCCTAAAGATTCCTTCATGTTCATGACAGGTGTCATGGTTATGACAGCATCGTGATATTGTCATGTCAGTTGTAATCGTACAGCATCAGATAAATTGTTGAATTTCTTTCTTTATTTATTGGTTTCATCTAAGAAGTCCATATTTTATTTGATTCTTCTTGTGAAAATCCATTGATTGATTTTTAATTTTTAATCATGATTTTGACTTGTTACAGTTGGCTTGCTTATTCTTCCATTCCTAAGTTGTGCCTAACCCATCAATGAAAGCTCTCATGGGTCTTTAATAAAATAGCTAATATAAGGGTTTACTCAGCCAATACAGACCTGCTCATGAAATTGCTGGTACATATCACTGCGGTATTACATAGCATCTTTGGCTGTCAAGGATCATGTATTATGTCATGTATGTCATGTATTACATGCTGGCAGTCACCTATTCTTTAGTGACCATCAATCAATGTCTTTGCAAACCCACATGGCCTTGAGAAGGTCTTTGTGTTGTTACACTGCTCGAGTGCAGTGGTCTTAATATTACTTTAATATCACTTTTAGAGTTTTATTTCTATGGGATTGTATTTGATTTCATGTAATATAATCCTCTTGTTGCCCCTATGTGGCTGAATTTAGTTTGAAAAATAATTCTTCATTTTTTAATGCACTTGTGATTTTCTTTAACTTACTTGTGTGTGCAGATGTTACAGCTGGCTCGCTTTTTCTTCCATTCCTCAGTTGTGCAGAAACCTGCAGAGAGTAACACACCCCTGGCCTCAGGCCGCTGAGAGTCACGTTGTTTGTGTCCGTTGTCATCTCTTGCACAACTTCTCCGTCATGGCAACACGTTATAATGTAGCTCTCCACGTCACCAGCAGGGGGGTCCCATCGCAGAGAGAGTGACTCACTGCTGACCTGATAGACTGCAATCTGCACAGGAGGGCTGGGCTCTGTGGGAACAAAATAATTGTTTCAGTTACAACTGGAATTTGAAGTTCTTTCAATGTTTGCCTGCACTGGCAAGTGCAGCTTGACTGCCAAGTCTGGAAATAACCAATACAAACGTATTAATTTGTTTTTCAGATTTACCTGTGAATGACAGACAGCGAGGTTGCTTTGCTTCGATTTCCATTGTCTGCAATCCTTGTGATGCTGAAAATATACTCAGCCCCAGGAATCAGTCCCTCAACCTCCACAGGGCTGGAGTCATCTCTGATCAAACTGTCTCTCTGTGTGTCACAGGAGTAGTCTAATTCCAGTGTATACTTAACAGAGTCATCAGTGGGTAGTATACCAAAGGAAACAGTCTCCTGACCAACACTGAGAACTGTTATTTCTGGTGGAGGGACATCTGTCAAAAGAGAAGTGCATCTCAATATATCTCCACATTATAACATGAATTAATTAGCATTAAATTGGATCAGTCATTTGCAGTCACACTTACAGTCAGACTGCAGAGAGGTGTCCGTTTCTTCCTCACAGTATAACTCAGGGAAGGAATCGGGTGCATCATAGAAGTCCTTGATAATTGAGACAAACATGCAGTTTTAAGTGTAATAAATCAATGCATAATTCCAATCAACACCTGATAGGAAAACATATGTTTTGGTTGCGATTTCATTATTTAGGTTTTTTTTAATTTAAGTTTAAGAGTTGTGAAAACTACCACTTTACCTCCTCCTCTGAGCTCTCCACTGTGGGCTCACTCTCAGCCATCCCACACTTATCCAGATTATTCAAACTGCTTCTCACTGAAACTAATAGAAACAGAATAGAAAAAGAACCCTGTTACACCTTCTGCCCCAACAACCACCATAAAATTGATTTTACAATCACAATCACACAATAAAGGTTACTTTACAACAAACAAAATAAATACTGCAATCACCCCACTATGGCAGCTTTGAAGGACATATAGAACATATTAAGTCATGATTCTGTTTAAGGCTACAGTGTCATGATCCTGGGTTTTATTGTTTTATTTCTGTTTTATTTCATAAACCATGCCCTTGTGTGTCTGTTCTTGCTTTTCAGTTTCCCCTGTGTGTTTTTCCCTTGATTACCTCACCTGTCCTTTTCCCTCCTCACTCACCTCACCTGTTCCTGAACCCCTCGTCAGTGTCCCTGTGTATATAGTTAGTCTTTGTTCTCCCTCATGAGTTTGTCAGTTCGTTCCGTGATGTTTCCCTGTTACTAAGTCTTGGTCTGCCTTTCCCGTGTTGCCGCCTGGCATTCTGCTCCAGTGTCCCTCCCTCCAGTGTCTCCTAATGTCTCGCCCTGGTATGTTTCGGCTTTTTCTTGTTCTTCATTAATTTGTACTTTGTCTTTGTTGCACTTTGTTTAGCTTTTTGCTACTTTGGTTTTTGTCCTTTTGACCCGTTTTTGTTTTTTTCTGGTTCCCTTGGTCGTTTGGTTTTGTTTGTGCTTAAGCTTTTGTTAATAAAGCTTGCTTTTGTTCCCTATTTCCTACCTCCCATGTGTGTCTGCGTTTGGGTCCTCATCAAGTTTCCCCTTAAGTGTATACAGCCTATATTTGAACACTAGCCTATTTCATTATTTTCAAAGAAGAGAAAATTCACTGACAAGGAAATGGTAGCTTACCTTTGAAGGAAAGATTCATCCATGGTTAAAATAGCTTCTGTTCTTTTATCCAGGAGTTTTTCTTCACCAGTACTTTATTTGCAACATTCTGTTTGTCCTGAGGAGAAAGCTGTTTTCCTGGCAATGATAAAGCCTATTGCAGGCGTCTCCTTTTATTCTGCCACACAAGTCACTTTTGGTTATGTTTCCCAGGAACAGGTCACCTGGTTTCCAGTAAAACAAAACTTATTATTCTGGTATCCTCCCTTTGCTGAAGGGAGATTAAGATAGTCTGTAAATGTCTCCTACTCAAAAGTTTTCCTTTTTTTTCATGCTTTCCCTGTGAGATTTATTGTAAAACCAACAAACGATTTAAAAAAACAAAACAATGTATGTTTAACCTTTTCCTCTAAATCACCTCCTTGTACCAATATGTCAGTTTTGGGAAACAGACATCTTCAGAGCAGGGGCGATTCTAGGGTCAGAGCTTTAGGGGTGCTGCTGAGCACCCTATGAGCCTCACTGCCACCACCCACCCTTTTTTCCACACAAAAACAAAAAATATGTCTATTGAAAAATAACTTTTAACATTTGTTCAACTAACTCCAAAATCCAGATTTTTTTTTCCTTCTTTTTTTGGAGAGCTTTCCAGAACACAGCTTTATTGTGACAGTTCACACAGACAGCCTCCTGTAACAAACACAAACCTTCTTCACTCAGCTGGTTTTCCTGACCGCTAACTCCACGTGCCTCCTTTTGTATCAACAGTCATTAGATTAGATTCAACTTTATTGTCGTTGAACAAAGTAACACGTACTTGGACAACAAAAATGCAAGTCATCTTCTGTAAATTATTTACAAATGGTTGCACACCTGTCTGAACTTTCATAAATCAATAGCCTATAAGTCATCAATAATTAAAAGCTTCACATTAAGAGCAAAAAAAGAGGGAAAAAAAGACGGGTCATTATGGACTGTCCATAGTCTCTCACCTGAATCTGTCTTTTTTCTTTTAAAGAACTGTCTATGACCATTGGTCACTGGCAGGCCACACACAAACACAGAGAGAGAGAGAGTGTAACGCTAGGAGTTATCTTTCACGCATCTCATACAGGTGTGTTATAAATAGCCTATATAGACCTGGTGTGTGTGTGTGTGTGTGTGTAGTATATACTACTACGCCTGCATGAATGTGATGTGATTATTATTGTTGCAAAGCCTGGTTCAGGTTAAATCCTCTGTAAAACATGAATGAATAGGCCTACAGCAAAAGACATTTTAACTTTCTTTTATGGTCTAGTTTGATAGTCACACACAGGCGCGTCGTTAGACCTGGGCATTCGGGGCTATAGTCCCGGATGTTTTGGGCAATAGCCCCGGATCTCGCTGCCTTAAAAAATATATATAATTGCCTAATGATGATGATGAATAGCCCCGAGGTTTCTATGTGGTTGCATATCAAACGGCCAGCAGCCACAAATGCAACAGTGTCACCAGTGCAAATTGTGCATAAGCTGACCTGGCTTCCCTTGTAGCACATGCCCATATATGGGCAGAGTCAGAATAATCTGTTGAAAATTCAACATCAGTGTTATTCTTTCCCCCTCTATATGCATCACTGATATTACCAGAGCCCGTCTATCAGCCTGCTGTTTAGTAGGCCTATAGTGAGGGAAAATGTGCTTTATCTGTAATTAAAATATGACGATGAGGACCCCAACGTTTGGCCTTCATGTCCTTCTCAAACCACGTTGAAATTGCATCTTTAACAGCCCAATTTAAAAAAAATTCCCGGGGGAGAAATCCCCGTTAAAAAACAGACAATATATGCAGGCAGTGATGCCGGTAACGCGTTACTTAGTAACCACTTCTGACCACTTCTTTCAGTAACGACTAATCTAACGCATTAATATTACGAGAACAGTAGATTAAAAATTAGCCTACTTATTCAAGTCACTGTACATTCCTATTATTTTTGTCATTTTCCTTAGTAAAAAATATATATTTTTGCTTTATTTTTTCCATCTCGGGGAGTGATGTCACACGTGTGACAAGTCACGTTTTCAGCATGACGAC